>JBBBDQ010001177.1:172500-570000 GCA_037127315.1 Ascarosepion bandense | reverse complement strand
GTTCAGCCGTTTCAGAGTCTATAGGTAACGGACATACACACACACAGACACACACACACACACAAAGTTCCATTTATAAATAAGTTTAGATACTATTATGTAATATATTATTATATAAGTTAATGCATAATATTATATAACATGATATTATGTTATATAATGTTATATAATATTATATTATATAAGATTGTGTTATATAATATTATGTAATATAATTTTATATAATATAATTATATATAACAGAATATTACATAATAGTCTACCAGTGTTTCTTCTTCCTTACTTCTATGAATCAAACCGAAAGCTTTGACTAACTGAACAAATAACTGCGCAGAGCAACACTTCGATCATAAACATCCACATCTACTAGAATTCCGCAAATAATTAAACTCTAACTGGTAGTTGATCATCTTCTTCAAAATGCGTTTATCATTTTATTTTCATAATTTCCTGTCCGCTGCGATTAAAATGGTTGCGGACATTGCTATATTTTGGCAGTTCAGTTTTAAAACTTCTTTATTGCCCTCAAATTAGCAATTGGGGTGTGACTGAATAAATAAATGTCAAAAAAATTATTTACCAGATTTTTGTCATTTTTTAAGAAAATCTATCTATCTAAACTTATTTATGATTGGAACTTTGTGTGTGTGCGTGTGTCCGTTACCTATAGACTTCGAAGTGGCTAAACCGATTTTCTTGAAAATTCACACAGTTGTACTATAAGCGTCTGCGGGTGTTCTTAGCTAGGTTTTGTGTCGAAGCACCCCCGATAAATATCGAAAATCGATAATCGAAAAAATCGGGTTACAGAAGGAGTAGTCCGATTTTAATCAAATTTCATACACTTATAGACAAAGACATAAGAAACGATATTCAGAAGTGTCAAGGTTGCAGTTCATACAATAGTCCAGAAAATTTCATATCAATTGCAGGAAATCAAAATTTGACTTACATCCATTCATTTTTCTTTCAGTCTACGGTTTCACTTTAACGGGAAACAACTATTGCTTTCTAGTCTTTCGTGCCAACGTCCAAAGAGTCTGAGCTCCAGGACCATGGATTAGTTTTAAAGTTTTCATTACACCCGAGCAACCCCGGGATATACTGCTAGTGAGTTTATAAAGATCAAATTTAGGCTCAAAACCGCAGCACTAGCATTTCATTCCGGTTATGAGTGAATGCTTTAATGAACTGCCTTGGATAATTTACTGAAGCTTTAGTGTAGCAGAACTGAAAGGCTGATATGCAAGCAGGATAGCGGACGCTTACGCAAATGTAGTAACCGTCCCTGGCTAGATGAAATGCTGGTCGAACAAGGAAAAAAACGTTAACTGATTAAAAATGGCCGACCTTAGAATCCGAAATGAGCGCGAACGTGTTTCGCGTGCAGAGTGCCGGAAGTCAGCATTTATTTCTGAAAAAAAATACAGAAATTGTGGCACAAACCCGAAAGTGAGGGGTAGAGGTTGGTCGACACTAGCTATCCTATACCTAGCTAAACACTATCACGACCCATTCACTCATAACAATTTGCACATTCACTGCAAGAACCCATCCATCACCTCCCAATCCTTCAGACACCACAATACCACAAATTTACAAGGGTCACCTAAAAAATGTGAAACAAACTCATGACAATAAAAATACAGCTATATACAATATAATATATAATTTAAAACATTCAATGAAAAATGAAATGATGGGAGGAAGATGAGCCTAATAATAAACTAAAACACAACGTATTTTTTAAAAACAAAATAAACGATGTTAGTAAGACCCGTCCATCCGACAAAAAGAGTGGCTGCTGTATTCCGCCAAACGGCGAAGTTAAGTAGCACACTCGTTAAGGGAGTGGGGGTGCGTAAAATAATTAATGGAATGGGACGATCAAAGGCTGACCCAGCCGAGATAAAAGGAGGCCAAAAGAAACTGGGGAGGCTGGGAATCTCGACTTGAATCATAACAAATAGAAGAAAGCCCGGTGCAGGCTAAGAACACATTCATTCACATTAACAAGGTACACAAAAGAGAAGTACCTGTACCAGGGGAAGGGTTCCACAGGAATCCACCCCGATGCAATTAACAGATCTAAAAGAGAAAATCGAGGTTATCTCCGTTCACGCGAACCGGGCTAGCCACATTTACCCACTTTTTGCTGAAGGTTGTCGAAGTCAAACATTTCCAATCAGTTCTAATCTTCATTTTGAGCTGGTGCTCAAAATATCGGATTAGATCCTGATCTGAAAGACGCTGACCCTGCAAGACTTCCTCTTTTCGCGTCGTCCAAATCACTATTCGAGTCGTGGCTAGCAGCAACAGAAACACCATAAGCTTCATCCCAGAGAACGGGGGCGACACATTATCACAGGAGAATGCACGCTCAGTGAGCACAAGCTCCCGCGGGGCGATACGAACAATCAACTTGCCGACACGGTCCCATAGAGGGTGAACCCGCAAACAATGGTAGCCAAGGTTGCAGCGTTCACAATCTGACAAATCGAGGCACCCCCGATAAATATCGAAAATCGATAATCGAAAAAATCAGGTTATAGAAGTAGTGGTCCGATTTTTATCAAATTTGATACACTCATAGACAAAGACATAAGTAACGATATTCAGAAGTTTCAAGGTTGCAGTTCTTACAATTGTATAGAAAATCGATAATATATATATATATATATATATATATATAAAGTAAGATGTTTGTGTGTGTGTCTGTTTATATACCTGTATGTCTGTATTTTTTCAGCCCTTTTATTTTAGTTTTTGCTTTGGGTTTGGCTCTTAGTAGAAATAATTGTAGTTCTTAGTCTCAGCCATGACACCATTTACTCAGAGGACTTATTTAGCCTTCAAAATTCAGTTTACGACGAAAAATACTTATTTGATATCGATAGCAGGAAATCAAAATTTGACTTACATCCATTCATTTTTCTTTCAGTCTACGGTTTCGCTTTAACTGGAAACAACTATTGCTTTTTAGTCTTTCGTGCCAACGTCGAAAGAGTCTGAGCTCCAGGACCATGGCTTAGTTTTAAAGCTTTCATTACACCCGAGCAACGCCGGACTATACTGCTAATTTTATATTATAAGCGAAACGCTAGGCTCATAAACTATTCTTCTTCTTCTATGTGCTTCGTCTCTTCAGGACGTAGGCGATCATGGCTTTCCACGTCTCCCTACCTCTGGTGGCTCTCAGCACGCTTTCCCTTGTTACACCGCGCAACCCTCGTTCCACCATCCACCCGTACATGCCATTCAAGTACGTTACACTCTGTTTTCCCCTGTCTCTCCATCCCTCTATCTCCTTCCTCATTGCATGTCCCAGAAACTTCAGCTGTCTCTTCCTGATGCTCAGTATTAATTTCCTTTTCGTTTCTATCCTTTCTAAAACCTCATCATTGCTCACATGCTCGATCTATGATATCCGTAGCATCCTTCTGTAAAAACACATTTCGGTTGCCTCAAGGTTTTCCTTCATCTTCGATGATATTGTCCAGCATTCACTTCCATATTGAAGAACTGACATCACATACCAATCCAGTACTCTCTTCTTTGTTTCTAGTGAACTTTTCCTGTCTCTTAATACTTTACTCAGCTTCTGGAATACGTCCTTCGCCATGCCAATTCGCCTCCTGATTTCTGTGTCGCGCCTTCCGTCTTCTGTTAGAACACTTCCTAGGTATTTAAACTTTTGTACCTGCTTGATTTTTCTATCCTCCACCTGTATTTGACATTTTTGGCTGATCTTTTTACTGATGAGCATGCATTCGATTTTCTCGCAGTTTATTTGTAGTCCTTTCTTGTCACTCTCTTCAGCAACCTTCTGTAAGATGTTTTGTAGTTTTCTTGCCGGGTCTGCTATCAGCACCGTATCATCCGCGAAGCTTATGGTGTTTAGATTGTGGCCTCCGATGACAAAACCTGGCATAACATCTAGGGTTATCCGGTGATAGTCGCTGTGTACAAATTGAAGAGATCCGGTGAAAAGACACATCCTTGTCTTACGCTTCTTGTATCTTTGTATATCTGCTGAATTTTCTTCCTGTCCGTATGTAGACAGTTTGCTGACAGTAGAGATTCTTGATTACTCTTATGTCTTTCCCAAATATGTCGATGTTGCTGAGCATCTCCATCAATTCTTTGTGGCGTATTTTGTCGAAAACCTTTCCATAAATTACAAAATAGAAAAACAGCCTCATGTTGGCAAAACCCAGTGAATCAAATATATATATATTATCCTACCAAGAAACTCTATCACATAAACCATTGAAAAGAATCAATCGAAACTGTACATGACGTTTGTTATTTATTCTTCTTCTCTTATGAAATGTATCCCTACAAGATGTAGGCGATCATGGACCTCCACTTACTTCTATTTTTTGTCACTCTTTTATAACTTTTTTCGTGGTATCTCTCCAAAAACCCTCACCTATCTGCTTGCTCAAGCCCATCAAATATGTCTCGCATTGCTTTCCCCTGTCTCACTTTCCTTCAATCCATCCAGCGAGTATTAAATTCTCCGAGCCCTTCTTCTTCATTACGTCTCCTAAAAATCTCAACTATCTCTCCCTGATGTCATGTATAAATTTCGTTTTCGTTTCATCTTCTCCGAAACCTTTCATATGTTTGGGCTACCTGTAGAACCGCATTTCTGTTGATTAGAGTCTCTCTTTCATCTTTGGGAAAATTGTCCAACATTCGCTGCCATATAGGAGAAATTTTATCACATAACAGTCCAAAAAGCCTTAGTTATCATTGTACATAAGAGATCTTAAGCTCAATCATCTGTAATAATTGTCACAAAAATAGATAGTAGAAACTTCAAGGACTCTAAATAAAAGATTATATGAACACGAAATGATATTTTACAAAACAATACGTTAAATTCATTGACTGACCACAATTTAGACATGCTACTCTGATTAAGTTGCGTTGTGGTACAGTGGATATCGGCTCGGAACGAGAAACCGGGGAGCCGAGTTCGAATTCCAGTTGAATCCATTGTATTCACTTACGCGCAAATACCCTTGGGAAACGTATTAATCCGTCTCTTCCTTCCAGTTATGGGTTAAATAGCAGTACAGATTGGGTTCTATAGCCTTGGTCGGCAACCAGTCTACCGCAGAAAGTAATGACAACCTACTGCGGGATAATCTTCTGCCCAGTCAGTCATGTCTCTTTCGAGACATGATCGCCCAAGCGTGTATCACGGATGGCACATTAACTGAGTGACTCTGATTAAAAGAGAGAAAAATTTACTAAGACAAAAATGTATAGGAGTATTTTGGTCACAAGATCATCGACAGCAAATTTAAGGTTTGGCTCTTACAACATTTCACTATTTCTGCTAGAACTTCTATCATCACAGTTTGGGATATCAATTAACAAAAGTGACGGAAAGAAAAAATAATAAGGATCTAAATGAAATTAGCTAATTTTAAAAAAATAATTAAAATTAAAACTACTAACACCCCTCGTTCCAAAATAAAAATTTAGTCCAATGAAGTCTTAAAATGCGAAACGTATCACAAAACATTTCTACTTTGTCATACATTATTTATATATATATATATATATATATATATATATATATATATATATATATATATATCCTTGGTAGTAGCTAATAGAATAGATGAAAACGCTGAGATATACAGCACATTAAAACAGTTTTACACATTTTATATCTAGAAAAGAGAACATTTACACGAACACGAGAAAATTTAAATAAAAAGCAAGCTTATATATATATATATATATTAATCATATCACCCCAAGCAAGGCGGTGACGCCACTGATGCGCAAGGGGCTACTTAAGAGTAGAATGATTGGAGAAAAAAAAAGCCTGGAACCACATCCTAAACAGGAAACAAGGGATGAGCCTCTTCATCTGTTCAAAAGACGTGGGTGGAGTGTGAACCGGGCGATAGTTAAGTCTATCTATTCCAGTTGAGAACAAAAAAAAGAGAAAAGAAAAAAAGTGAAAGAAGATTGGGGAAAAAAAAAAGTAAAGTAAGCCGGGAACCACATCCTAAACAGGAAACAAGGGATGAGTCTCTTGACCTGTTAAATAGACGTGGGTAGGGTGTGAACCGGGCGATAGTTAAGTCTATCTACTAGATATATAGTAGAGATTTTTTTAGATATTCTACAACTTCATGAATAATACGTATTTCGCGGCTGACCTTGCAGCTCGTCAGACCCAAATGATACAACAGTTAATCTTCAAAATATTCCAGAAAATAATTACACACAGACGCTCACGTGTCCATATTGAGAATAAACATTTGTAATGGTAATCTACAAAAAACTCATAAAAAAAAACCCCAAAGAGAAAAAGAAAAAGAAAAATATAGATAATTGATAAATGGAAAGAAGAGAAATAAAAAGAAAAGAAATAGTAAAAGAACGAACAGTAAACAAAAAAATTAAAGTTAACGTCATAGAACGACACCAGCGTCTACTGCAATCCGTCTACTTTCTTAGAAAAACATGACATGGAAATTTGATATTAAAATTTAGTTTTAAATATAATGGGATATATTCATGGGAAAAATAAATCGTAAATCATAATTTTTAATACAAATTAAAATATAACAAATATTAGTATTATATTATAAATATAGTTAAAATAATTAAAACTTATAAAAGAAAACAAAAATTATAATTAAATATAGAAAAAATAGAAAAATGATAAACGGAAAGACGAGAAAGAAAAAGAAAAGAAATAGAAGAAGAACGAACAGTATAGACAGAAAGGAAGTTAAAATTAACGACTTAGATCGGCACCAGATATACACACACACACACACATATATATATATATATATATATATACATATATATATATATATATAACTGTGTGTGTGTGCGTGTATGTTTCATTAAATAATATAGACAAGTTTTGTCGATTTATTTTAAGTAAATTTTTTCATATCGTCAGATAATGTTAACATCTTTAGGCAATTAAAACAACATACTAGGCCATATAAAAAATTCCGTGAAATCCTAGTCGAAAACACAGCCATACTTAAACACGATAACAACAAACAAAAACTAAAAATACTCGAAGCCATATACATAAAACAGTTGAAACCTAACTTGAACAAAATTAACTATGGCATCTCATTCTCAAATGACTATAATAGATAACGGAAGCGATTGGTTATCCCAATGGCTTTCCATACTTAATACTTTTCACCTTCAATCTTTCGTCATGCGTAACGTCACAAACTGTTGTGCGATTTTCGCTTCCAGCCCGCACGCACGTGTTCGCCGTGGCATTGAAAAACTTCCATGCAAACAAAATAGACTACTACTATCGTTCATCCGCAAACTGTCTAATACACTCAATACAATTGTCATCTTCGATAATGGCTGATGTAAGCCAAAAGTAAACAAAAAAAAACATGTATCAATATTGTGATTTTCTTTCTTCTTTCAACGATAATGTTATTAAGCTTATCAGTCGATACGAAAAAAATTACATAAAATAAATCGACAAAACTTATCTATATTATTTGATGAAATATGCATCAATATATATATATATATATATATAAGAAAGAATAAATCTAAGTAAGAGCCAACTTGGTGCTTACTTAGATTTATTCTTTCTTTGTTGCTCTGCTAGTGTATTGAGCACTTTAGTGTTAGTGTTTTCGTCTCGTTTCGTTTACGAGTCTTTGACGTATGCTCATGTACTTCGTTTGTTTCTTTTTTACTTCCCCTTCTTTCCCTCCGAGTTTGTTCTCGGTGGGTTTTTCGAGACGAACCAAAATATAGTATAACAATTATTAGTATTAGCATTATTATTTCTGTTACTATCATTATTATTATTATTATTATTATTATTATTATTATTATTATTATATATATATATATATATATATATATGGGGACTATAATTTCTGTAATCAATTGATACATTTCGTTTGAAGTGATCAAATCTGTTGTATTAAAATAAAAATCCATTAATTCTTTGGAGATTGCTTTATTCAAATTTCGGTTACCAACCTGAGTAAAATCGGTGATTTTGTATGCTTAGTTTAGCTGTGGCACAAGGATGGAACTCACTATTCAGTCGTAATTGATTTAGCGAGCTAAGCTTGTAACAAGTACACGATACCGAATAAAAATCTTTACGAGGAAATCTGCGTTTAAGCAAACAGCACCTTGCTTGGCCGTGAAGTTTGTGTAACCGCGTGGAAGCTAAATGCATCAAAAATTTGACCTGGGATGTAACCTCATAAATACAATAAGCAGAACTGCACCAGTGTTAGTGGCTTTGTCCGATAAATAGGATGTGAACAACTGGAGCTGTTGAATAAGTATGCATTCTGACCGCAATTGATAGATCATTTTATGTAAATATTCATGACATAACATCAATTAGTAACGTACGCAAACCTCGAAGCGTTCTAATAGATAGTTACGACTAAGTAGTGAGTTCCGGATGTGCGTTGTGGTGCAGTGGATATCGACTCGGAACGAGAAATCGGGAAGCCGAGTTCGAATTCCAGTTGAGTTCCTTTCAATTCGTCTCTTCTCTCCAGTTATGGGACAGATTGGGTTCTATAGCCTTGGCTGGCAACCAGTCTACAGCAGAAAGCAATGGCAACCTACTGTGGGATAATCTTCTGCCCACTCAGTCATGTCTTTTTCGAGACATTATCACCCAAAGCGTGTATCACGTATGGTACTTAACTGAGTGAGCTTTGACCTCAGTGAGTTCTCTAATACTTTCGGTTTTGTGCCACATCTGACCTACGCTTAGAAAATCACAAGAATAACACAAGGCAATAGGTATACCAACTCTCTGGTCTCTATTGTCTCCGGAAAATGTTCTGTTTATATTTTTTTTCTTTCTTGACGCCTCCCGGTCACATACCGTTAAAACCCCTCCGGTTCCTGTACGAGCAGCGAAGTTAAGCAAGGTCAACTCTCGTCGTGATCTCGATAAGAAATGGCTTGTCCACGACTTGTTCACCACTGGGCCATGACGTTGGTTAGTTCCTGTGACTTGAACAAAAGAGTTGTGAGTTCAATACCAGGCTACAGCAGTGGCGAACAAGTAACTTACAGGATTAGAGGGAGATAATTCATGACTACCAAAAGAGGCACTACTACACTACTACGCAAGGAATAAAAATCATATACCCCAGAGATTTGTAATAAAAGGCTCGGTTCGAAATTCCTAGCACCCGAAGAAGGCCGGGGCGTACAACGGCTGAAATGTCGTACAAATGGCAACAAAAATGAGGATAATAGTCCGAATAATATAAATTCTGCAATCGATAGGTTTTCATAAAGAATTTAAATTGAAATATTTTGGGTTCGATCCGGTACAGCATACAGCTTTTATGTTATTTTTCAGTTTTTTTTTTACTCATATTTTTTCGTACGTTTTACAAGTCAAATACCGAATACCTAGAATACCTCCCTACTAGATTGCTTTACGTCATTACATTTTAAAAACGCGCTATTTTTTCAATGGAAATATTATTTATAATATTAATTTAACATTAATTAACAAATAGCTAAACAAAGTTAAAATATACAAAAAATAAATCAAAATACAACATTGTGAGATTAAAATGTAGAAACAAACACTAATTTTTAATTTCACTTTATATTTTACATTTTTTTTTCTTATTTTCTTATTTTTCTTATTTTCACTATTGAGTGCGGTTAAGTTTATTGCAGTTATTCTTATTTTAATAATCATTTCCTGCTAATTGATAAGAGGATGTCGTTATTGACTTGGCGGATGTTTGCAGTCTTTGACTGCTCTTTTTTAAATCTTGATTTCAAGTTAATAAATTAAATTTATTATTTCTAATAAATTCTATTTAAAAATATTTTACTATATTTCAAAACTAATTTAAATTGACTAGAATGATTTTTCTGAAATAGCTGATTAGCGCTCTTTATTGGGTGTCTTTCATCTCTATGTAATTTTTGTGCTAAGATTCTTTCAAAAATAGAATACTTTTTAAATTTTATTTGACAAATATGAGCTTATATAAAGTATAATTAATCATATTTGAAACAAATATACTTACTGTAAACGTAAAATATCGTATTTTTAACACGGCGGTAGATGTTTAATTAAAATTTTGACAAGATTGACAGCTTGACTGATCGTCGGAAGTTTATCTAAATTTTTTCTATGGTAGATGTAAAACGCGTTACGTAAGGTTTAAAATGAATCTTTTAAAACGGAAAAAATTCTTGAAGCTTTTATTTTCGTTTTAATTTCAAGGTAATAAATTTAATATTTTCAATTAACAAAACACTTTGCTGTATTTCAAAAACTAATTTAAATTGACTAAGATGATGTTTTTTTATTAAAATAACGCCATTTTTTAATCGTCTTTCATCTCAATGTAATTCTTTTTATTAAAAAATCATCTAAAAAATATACTTTTCTGAAACTTTATTTGGGGAATATTGGTTAATTTAAAGTTTACTTCATCTCATCTGAAACTAATGTAATTTTTGAGTATAAATTATCGTAGAAATGCATGTTTTAACCCGACAGTAGCTATTTATTTAAGATGTTCGTGGGTTTGACAGTTTGATGATAAATTGATATTTATCTGATGTTGTTCTACGGGGATTTTAGGCAATAAAAAAAACAATTAAATTAAGATGAGCCTCTTTTATATATAATTTTTAAGTACACTGTAATGTCAAAAGTTGAAGAAATTAAACCTAATGTGTAACCTAATGTTCTACTGATGTTTAAATACTTTTTGGCTGTAGTTATCACTTATTTTCAATGATTCTGTGTATGATCGACTGTATAAAATTAAATCAGTACGTTTACACATGTAAAAATATTCAAATTCTTAAAAAAATAATCATGAGAAAAGATTTGTACTAAGCTTTTCAATTTATCATTAGTAAATATAGTTTTTAATTAATAGTAATATCAGCTATCCTGTAAAGATAAATACAGAAATTTAAACGATTTAAAAACTTTTAAATTATGCTAATTAAATATTTTAAAAGAAAACAATTGTTGTAAAAATTCATTATATATCGAAAAAACTTTTTAAAATATAGTGTTCATAATATATCTTATTCATAAAACCAATTCAGATATTTTCTTAAGTAATGTCTTAGTTTGATTACATTTTTTATTTTACCATTCAGAACAAATTTTCGGTAAATGGACTAGTATTCGAAAAAAAATATATAAAAAGAAGATTGATGATTTAAATTCTACAAGGAGTCCTGCTTTTAACTAATATAAATATAAAATAAAATTTAATTTCTCGAAATTTCATTATATAATGAACAGATGTAAAAAAAAGTTCTACCAAGATATTTTAAAAAAACAAAATTTCTAAAGTAATATTATTCATTTGTGAATAAGTCCAGAAACCTTCATTAAATCTGACAATTATTTTATTTTTGCAAGGACTTCTAAATCAATGTGTCCTTTTTTTACTCGAAAAGGCACTAAATCTCGTAACACTAACCTTTTCTGTTCCCCGCTCACACAAGGGAAACAAGGTTTTTAAACAAAATTTCGAACGTGCTAAAAGAGATTAAAAAGTTTAATGAAATAATGAAAAATGCTTTGGTCTTTCCTCTTAACAATAACGATGATTTTGCCGATAAAACTGTTTTCATCATCGTTTGCTTTTTTCATCGACTTATTGAATGCACCTACTTATAACTCTTTTTAATAATGATCGTATTTTCCGAAGTTAAGCAACGTTGAGCCTGGTCAGTACTTAGATGGGCTAACCGCTTGGGAATACCAGGTGCTGTAAGCATCTAGTGACAGATGTGCGTTGTGGTGCAGTGGATATCGGCTCGGAAAAAGAAATCGGTGAGCCGTGAGCCGAGTTGGGGACCCTGCCCTTCAAAACAAATTCCAATGAATCTTGATACTCGAAAAGAAAAAAAAAGTATTGCAAGATACAAAACTTGCATAAAAACAAAAAATTGTTGAAAGGAAAAAGGTATTACCAGCAATAAATAAATAAAAATTTAGTTAGCAATAAATGACCCGCTGAGGTGTTGATATGCCACGAAACAACCAACCAAATTTCTAAATCAATGTGTTTTTGTTTTGTTCTTTTTTTTTTAACCGGCAAAAGCACTAAATCTTTTAATACTAATCTTTGCTATCACAAGAAAAACAAGCATTTTTAAAGATAATTTCGATAGGATTAATAAAATAAAATAAAAAGTATTTTGTTCTTTCTTCTTAATAATAACATAAATATTTTGATGATAAACCTTCTTTTATCCAGTTTGTGGTTTTTTTTTCCATTATACTATGTTTTTTCAGCAAATTATTGGAGACACCTACTTATAACTCTATAATGATCGCGCTTTGTAGAGCGCAGTAGATATCGGCTCGGAACGAGAAATCGGAAGAGCCGAGTTCGAATTCCAGTTGAATTCGTTGCATTCACTTACGCGCAAATAACCTTGGGAAAGGTACAGTGGATATCGGCTCGGAACGAGAAATCGGAGAGCCGAGTTCGAATTCCAGTTGAATTCGTTGCATTCACTTACGCGCAAATAACCTTGGGAAAGGTACAGTGGATATCGGCTCGGGACGAGAAATCGGAGAGCCGAGTTCGAATTCCAGTTTAATTCATTGCATTCACTTACGCGCAAATAACCTTGGGAAAGGTACAGTGGATATCGGCTCGGAACGAGAAATCGGAGAGCCGAGTTCGAATTCCAGTTTAATTCATTGCATTCACTTACGCGCAAATAACCTTGGGAAAGGTACAGTGGATATCGGCTCGGAACGAGAAATCGGAGAGCCGAGTTCGAATTCCAGTTGAATTCGTTGCATTCACTTACGCGCAAATAACCTTGGGAAAGGTACAGTGGATATCGGCTCGGGACGAGAAATCGGAGAGCCGAGTTCGAATTCCAGTTTAATTCATTGCATTCACTTACGCGCAAATAACCTTGGGAAAGGTACAGTGGATATCGGCTCGGAACGAGAAATCGGAGAGCCGAGTTCGAATTCCAGTTTAATTCATTGCATTCACTTACGCGCAAATAACCTTGGGAAAGGTACAGTGGATATCGGCTCGGAACGAGAAATCGGAGAGCCGAGTTCGAATTCCAGTTGAATTTGTTGTATTCACTTACGCGCAAATAACCTTGGGAAAGGTACAGTGGATATCGGCTCGGAACGAGAAATCGGAGAGCCGAGTTCGAATTCCAGTTTAATTCATTGCATTCACTTACGCGCAAATAACCTTGGGAAAGGTACAGTGGATATCGGCTCGGAACGAGAAATCGGAGAGCCGAGTTCGAATTCCAGTTGAATTTGTTGCATTCACTTAACCGCAGGTACCCTTGGGAAACGTATTAATCCGTCTCTTCTCCCTCCAGCTAAGGGTTAAATATCAGGACCGATTGGGTTCTATATCTTTGGTTGACAAACAGTCTACCGCAGGAAGTAATTGCAACTTAATGAGAGAAAATCTTCTGCCCAGTCTGACATATCTCCTTCAAGAATTGATCACCCAGGCGTGTAGCACGTATGCCACTTAACTGACTGAATAATTATATTACTATTCAGCTTCTATTGATCGAACAGTTAGTTACCATCGGCTGAAATTTATTAAAACGGTTTGCGAGGAAAATAGACATCCCAAGTCTGTTAAATGTTAAGTCGCTTTCATTGCAATTTTTGTAGTCTTTGTAGTGTGGGAACTTAGCATATTTACATTGCTTGCTTAATTCCACTGGGACGGCCAAGAGATTTGAGTGTAGATCTTTACCACGAACATGTTTCCATGATATGAACTGTCCTTAACTTGAAATCAATAGCCTTCTCTTCAACTGTGAAGTGATTGTTCAGCATCCACTGCTGTATACTATATCGGATATTAAACTCTTCTCTTTGTTTATTCCCAAGAACATGCAGAAGTGATTCGTTCGGTCGATAACATGAAATCAATAGAGTTTTAACGGTCGTACATCATCAGCGTCTTATCTTATGGACCATTGTTTTTGTCACTTGGGAAACTTAAAGACAACTTTATGAATACAAGAGAAATGAATGAATGAATATGATTTGGTTTCTATTAAGAAATTAATTTACTTTCTTTCTTTTTTTAAATACAATTGAGTAACATTATTTAATGAAAAACAAAAAAAAATATATATATATATAATTGATTTTAAAGATTTTATTCAGGGTCGGTCAGTCAGTCAGTTAAGTGTCATGCTTGATACACGCTTGGGCGACGATCATATCTCTTTCGATTCACGACAGAAGATTTTCTTGCTGTAGCTTGCTATTTCTTTCTGCAGTAGACTGGTTATCAACCAAGGCTACTGAACCTCTTGCTGAAGGGAAAAGAAATGGATTAATACCTTTCCACAAGGGTATCTGAGCGCATATCAATGCAATAAATTCAACTGGAAATCCAAACCGGTTCTCTGTCTCGATATCCACTTCACTGCAATGCACATACTGAGGGTAATTGCCGTACGTGATCCACGTTTGGATGATCATGTCACTTTCGGGACATGACTGACTAGGCAGGGGATTTTCCTGTAATAGTTTGACTTTACTTGCTGCGGTAAGCTGGTTGGCTATAGAACCGAATCTGTCTTGCTATTCAACCCATAGCTGGAGAGAGAAGAGGTGGATTAATACCTTCCCCAGAGTATACATTTCCAAGCGTAAGAGCATGAAACGAATTCCACTGGCATTCGAACTCGGCTCTTCTATTTCTCATTCCGAGCTTATATCCATTACACAACATACAGGGTCAGTCAGTTAAGTGCCATGCGTGATACACGCTTGGCCGATCATGTCTCTTCCGAGACATAACAGATGATTTTCCTGCATTACTTTCTGAGGTAAACTGGTTGCCAACCAAGGCCACATGACCCAATCTGTCCTGCTATTTAACCCATAGCTGGAAACAAAAAGACCTTTCTCACGGGTATCTGTACGTAAGTAAATACAACTAATTCAAATGGAATTCGAACTTTTCCAAAGTTTTCGTTCCGAGCCGATATCCACTGCACCACAGTGAAATTTCTTTCATCAGGGCTCGATCAATAAATTAGCTGTGAACCACGATGTAAATAGAAATAAGCCAAGCTCTAAGTCAAAAATTAATTTAAGTTGACAAGAAGGAATCTTTTTAAATAACTGATTTCGGCGCCATTTTTAGCCATCGTTCATTGCAACGTAATAGTCGTCATTAATAAAATACTTTTTCTGAAACTTTATTTGAGCAATATAGCATATCTAATGTTTAATTAGTCTAATTAAAAACATGTAATACTCTAACACATCATTAAATAAGTCCTGGGTCTGACATATAGATGGCACCACTAATAAAAGTCCATATAATTTTTATTAAGTACTAACCTTCAAATAGCACGTGACAAAATTTGAGGCTAATCGGATTATTAGTTTACATACTACAGATAATTAAGTGAAGCTACTGTTGCAAGTTTTCTAAAACAATGGAAAAATCTGAATTTTGGGTGTTGATAAAGCATTGCTTTCTGATGGGAAAAATATTTATCGAGTGATGTGTTACGTGCAAAGTATCGCACAGATGCATTTTTTAACACAGCATAAGCTGATATTTTAAGATTGGCAGTTTGAATGGCCGATTTATTCGATCTAATGTAGGTACATCCACTCATTTTCGATACCTAAATTTAAATTGAATTTTTAAAAATAAAAATGTTTTCTTGAAGCTTTATTTATAGCTTTAATTGAAAGCCAAGATATTAAATTTACTACTTCCAGTAAGCAAAATACCCTGGTGTATTTCAAACCTAATTTATATTGATCGGAATCTTAAATTTTTATGGCTTAAAATTTCTTTTTTTTTAAATTTCAATCTTTGGGCAATTTTTCATCGATTATAAACAGAAGTCAATTCTCGGCTTATTAAAAATCTTACAAAAATAAAATACACCTCGCTGGCACATTATTTTATTCAAATTAGCGAATTTAAACTTACCTTAAGCTTACTTGATACAATGATTACTTGCTTACTGCCTGAAATGTACTATAAAAGTTACTTAATTACAGTATCCCTGTTATGTCACCTATGAAAAATAAAAATTAAAATAATATAAAACTTTCTTTAAAAAATTTTTACAATTTAATAACAGACTGAAAATATATAACGGCAGCGGTAACTCAATAATTTATGAAATATTATGGCATTTATTGATTTTTATTTTTAATATCTATTTTTCATATTCTTTTTAGGTACCTCCACAAATTGGCGATTTCACAATTATTAATTTTTTAATAAAATTAGGAAATTAGGAATTAAAACATAAAAGTTGCTTTAAATTTTAAAGGGATAATTTGCAAAGCAAATATTGAAACGTCAGCACTGAAACGAGATGAAAGAATTGTAACCTACCGAAAATGTTTATATAGTTGTTTTTCTTTTCATGTATGGAGCGCAACCTTTGAAATATGTGACCTTTTAATGATATATATCATCTACGGCCACCCGTAACAAGAAAATACAAATAATCAGCATGCACACAATTAAAATGTTTTAATTATTTTAAAAACCCAAGGCTAAATTAGTTGTATTAAGCTTTTAGATTTTTGATTAGTAAAGTAGTGTTCATTGCATTAATTAATTTCACACCCGAGCGTAAACGATGGAGGAGGAAATTTAAAAAGAATTTTGAAACTTTTTAAAGTACTATAATAAAAATAATTAAAAAATAATAAAAAAGAGAACAGTTCTTGTAAAAATTCATTATTCATGGAACATTTATTTTCTATTCAGACTATGATATCATTAATTTTTTTTGTTTTTTTTTTGTTTATAAAAGCAATTAAAGTTTATCCAAATAAAAGGTGGCATAGTTTTATTGCATTTTTGTTTTCGCAATTCGGAGCTACATTTTAGAAAATCTGCTAATAGTGAAGAAAAAAAGACAATTGATTAGCATTCTCCAATGACTCCTGAATTTAATTAAGAGAGGTTTATTGAAGATCGATGGCGAAGTTTTAGACATTTCTGGAAATTAATTGGTTGGGGATGAGTAACATATGGAAAAAAAAACATATTTTTGCCAATATTTTCTAAAAGTATGTATTTCAAAATCGATTTCAATCAGTTATAAATAAGTTCTGAAATTTTCATCAAAATCCAACCATTATTTGACTTTTGTAAGAATTTCCAAATTAATGTGTCTTTCACAGTCAAAAAAGTGCCTTGCGTAATATTACGTTTTGCCGTTATAAACCCTTGGGCAATTTAGGTATCGCCCTGACAAAAGAAAAACAAGATTTTCTACAAAAATTTTGAACGTGTTAAAAAGAATTAAAAATTTTAAAAAATTAATTAAAAAATAATTTTTCCTCTTAATGATAACATAATCATTTTGCTGATAAGACTTTGTTTTTATCTAGTTCTGCGGCCTTTTTCCTTCATGCTATGCTGTTTTTTTCAGCAAATTTTGGAGGTACCTAAAACGTTTTTCTATGATTGATATATCAGTAAAAATAATTGAAGAATATAACGTGAGTGCCTTTCTTATATCATTTTAATTACTCAGTAATCTTAAATTTTAATAAAATATTCCCTGTAATCTAATATTTTATTGAATTTTATATAATTTGGCTTTAAACTTACAAGAGTTATCACTCTTTTTTAGTGTGTTAATATCCGTATTTCCAAAAATCAGCGTGTTTATACGCATACAAAAAAAACAAAAAAAAACAAAAAAAAAAACAATTATATTTTTAAAATATTATTTGTCCTTAAATATGTAATAAACTTTTCGATTTATTATTGGAAAATATAGTTTTACTTAATAATGAAAAATTTACCCATCGCACCCTGTACAGATAGGAAGTGAATTCAGCAGGTATTTAAAAATGGCGACAATTTACCCATCGTACCCTGTACGGATAGGAAGTGAATTCAGCAGGTATTTAAAAATGGCGACAATTTACCCATCGTACCCTGTACTCATAGGAAGTGAATTCAGCAGGTATACAAAAATAGAAAGGGCCGTAAGACAAGGATGTGTGTTCTCACCGGATCTATTTAACTTATACAGCAGAATAATTCTGAGAGAAATAAAACCCTTGCCAGGATTCGTCATTGGTGGCCACAATCCTAACAATGCAAGATACGCAGTGACACAATGCTGATAGCAGACACGGAAAGGAGAATGCAGGCTCTGTTACAGAAGGTAGCAAGAGAAAGCGAGAAGAAAGGACTAAACATAAACTTAGAGAAAACTGAATGTATGGTCATCTGCAAAAAGAAGACTCAAAAATGCCAAATACAGGTCGGGAGAAACTAAAATAAAACAAGCAAAGAAATTTAAATATCTGGGAAATATTCTGACAGAGGATGGAAAGTGAGATGTTGAGATTGAATGACGCATTGGCATAGACAGGAAACATTTAAAGAGATGACTAGAGCACTGAAAGACAGGAAAATCTCATTGGAAACTAAGAAAAGAGTGCTGGATTACTATTGGATATCAGTTACTGTTGGACGATCTCTTCAAGGATGAAGGAGAGACTTAGCAGCAGAAATGTGGATTTACAGAAGGATGTTGAGGATACCGTGGACTGAGCCCGTGACTAACGACTAAATGTTGGAGAGGATGGAAACGGGGAGAAAACTCATAATTAACATAAGGAAGAGACAGATGAGGCTTCTGGGACATATAACGAGGAAGGAGGGCCTGGAGAATTTAATACTCACAGAACGGATAGAGGGAAAGAGAGACAAGGGAAAGCAGCCGATCTGTAGAAGCCTATCTGTCCAGCCATTTAACCCATAGCTGGAGGGAGAAGAGATAGATTAATACCTTTCTCAATGATATTTGCGCGTGAGTAAATACAACTGGAATTCGAACACGTCTCTCCGATTTCTCGTATTGAAATATCTGCAATTTATGAAATTTGTTGCATTACGTGTCATCCTTTGTCTTCAATTCTACTGCACAGATGATATTAACGAAAAGATGATTCCTTTGTATTAAAGGAGAGGGTCAAACATGGCAGTTTGGATTCTAAGAGGGAAGGGGAGGAAGGACTTCAAGCGATTGCATGTCACTCGTTGGCTAGCATCCCTCCACATGCGGTCTTAACCTGGCTCTCAAGCCTGGGTTTGTTAAGCGTATCGACGCTTTCATTTTCTTCAGCACATCTGTTGAATTCGCGCCGTTTGGAAGCTATATCCCAAACCCAGACATAGTCAATTTATCACTGTTAGATTTCCACGCACACAAGTTATTCTGACCAATCGCTGATCATCTTGGCCTTGGCGTTTGCATACTGTAACGAAATAGACGGATCGATGATATTATGCAGATTAAAGGCCACTGAAATCTAATAAAAAACTATTTTTAACATAATTTATGTTGAAGCATTAAAAAGATTCAAGCAAATGCGGAAAAGCAGAGAAAAATGAACAATTAAAACCACCATGTCGGAAAAAGTGAACCTGCTGAAGTAAATAATTAAACAGAATCAACAGATAATAGCTTGCTATCTGCTGTTGAGAAGAAGCTACATTAAATTAAGGGATATATATATATATATATATATATATATATATATATAATTGCTGCGAGTTTGCTCTTTAACAATGTTTTATTATTTTATTTTTTTGCAATATTTATGTCGTCAAGTTGTGAAGAATATATATCCTCTCTATTATAATAAAGACCGTTGTATATATATATATATATATATATATATATATATAATATTTCAGACCGTCCTCGGTCTTTCATCAGAAACAAATGATTTTAAAATTTAAATTAAAAGCGTTTTCGCTTCTAATTTAAATTTTAAAATCAGTTGTTTCTAATGAAAGGCCGATGACGGTCTGAAATATCAAATATAATAATAGAAATACATAAATACTGTCAAAAAATACATTTTTAAACTTACAACTTTTTAGTAGTTTTTCCTATACATATTAAGACAGTATACGTGGATCATCATTATATATATATATATATTCTCTCCTGTCACACTCAAGGGGGGATAACCTGTGAGGAAACAGATAAAATCCTCTCAAATGTTTAGCCATCATTTTTAACGGCGTAATAATAATAATAATAATAATAATAATAATAATAATAATGATTATCGTATCAGTGATAGTCGGTGCACTTGGAATGATAAAAAATGGAACGAAACAACACATTGAAAGAATCTCTGGAAACCCCAGCTAAAGAGATATACAAAATATTGTCTTGTTAAGTACAGCTCACTCATTATGAAGAACGCTGGGGATGTTAGGGGAGATAGAAAAAACATGAAATGGAGCCATAACAACATACCACAACCTGACTTAGGTTTCCTGCAGACGTGGTAGGTAGTGCGACCATAGCAAAAAACGATTTATAATGAAAAATGACATAATAATAATAATAATAATATATAGGGTTTGTATTATTTTTGATTTTGTTTTCTTATATCTTTTGTAAGATACTCAATAGTATGTATATCAAAATATGTGTTTTCGTCATTTTAGATGACATATCGCTATAAATATCTTGCCGTCATTTGTTACGACACGGACCCATTCGTATCTCTCTCTCTCTCTCTCTCTCTCTCTCTCTCTCTCTCTCTATATATATATATATATATATATATATATATATATATGGTTAGTTAGTTTTTAGTCATAATAAATTAAACCAGTACTCAGTTGTATTAGAAAGTGTTCAATATAATTATATTGTAGAACTTTAAAATATTTTTCATTTGGAAATGAGTTATTACTGCAACCTAGGTTTCAACCTTTGGGCATCTTCAGGTGATTTATAATAACTGATTTTTCCGGTGTTTCAAATGTACAAAGAATGATTTTACGAACGCTTGACTAGAATTTTCAAACAACCGAAAATTTTCAAAATTAGGTAGGAGTTACTTAAGGATCTGAAAACACTTTCATCCATATTTGTATGAACCTAATATGTATTTATGGGTGTGATTATATCTGGACATTACTTCTGATCTTTCATTAGTAATTAGTGATCGATTGTCTGCAATGGATGTTATTCCAAGGAAGCGTACGAAACTTGTAACGCTGCACAAACACAGGAAATCTTACAGAGTGATCGCGGATATTTTTAGAGCCAGTCTATCAACTGTCAGTCGTGTCATCAGAACAAAGAAACGAACTAGATCCATCAGTTCAGAACGTGAAAGAAAATGCAGTCGGAAGAGAAAAGCAACACTAGGAGACGACGTATCAGGGGAATGTGTGAAAGACTCTAGGAAGACATTATTCGTTTTGTGTCGATTAATTTGCACTAGCGTTTAATTAGTTAATTAATTTATTTTTTAGGTACTAAATATACCATTTTTTATTCGGAAAATTTTAACTGAAAAAAGTAAAACAAGAAACATTTCACTTCTCCTCGTTATAACTGCCTAAAAGATTCAAATTGCAATGGATGAAAGCGAAACGAAAACGTTTGAATTTATCTTTAATGATGCTATTGTACATCGAATGTTTCTGTGGTGTAATAGTTATCGATTCTAAAAGGGGAATCAGCGAACTGAGTTCAATATTCTGCCTATTCTACAGCATTCACTTTCTCAATAATATGTCAGGAAAAGACATAATTATATCTTATATCATTCCAGCTATGGGCTAAATATGATAATATGACCAAAGACCAACTGGTTTGAAGTAAAACCGTATACATTATGGTAAACGTTCTTCTCTTTTCCAACCCAAACTATGGCAATTTGAAATGAGAATTCCCTCCAGGTTATTGATGACCATTTTGCTCAGAATTTTGTTACTTCACCCGTTCAGTTTATTGCGACAAGGACGGTGGTATTTACAAGAATGGCCTCTATAACCTTGGGTTGCCGCGAGAAAAAAGAAAACACTGGATCACAAACCTTTGAAAAGGCAACAGGAAACCAATTCATTATCTTTCACAGGAAATCATGAAAATTCAAAATTAATAAAGAAAAGAAAGCTGTAGAGGGCTATGATCATCTACGTACTTAAGTGAGAAAGAATACACTGAATTCCAGCCACTCTACTTATTTTACTCAGTCATGAAAATTCTCAATTAATAAAGAAAAAGAAGCCGTAAAGAGCCGTGATCATCTACGTTCTTACGGGAAAAGGAATACTTTGAATTCCAGGCGTAGCGTAGGCTACGAAAAAGTACTCTGCTTATCTTTTCTAAACAGTCACGAAAATTAGCAGTTAATGAAGAAAAGAAGCTGTGGAGAGCCTTAATCGTCTACGTCATGAAAAAGAAGAAATACTTTGAATGTTTGCCTTGGAGAAACCAACAGGAAAACACTGTACTGATCTTTCCCAAATACTCATGAAAATTCTCAATAATGAAGAAGAAGCTGTGGAGAGCCATGTTTATCTACGTTCAGAAAGAAGGAATACTCTGAATTCCCGCAATGGAGAAGACAATAAAATATCACTCTACTCTCTTTCCAAAGTAGTGATGAAAATTCTCATTTAATCAAGAAAAAAATGCTGTAGAGAGTCATTATCGCCTACCTCTTGAAGACATAAGAAATATTCTGAATCCTAATTCATAGATAAGTCACCAGGAAATAATTATCTTTCTTTGTAATCCACAGATAATAATGAAAAGGAAACCGTGGAGAGGCGTGATCGCCTACGTCCTGAATAGACATGGTATTAAAAAGAAATGAAGTACCTAACTGAAATACTTATTGAATGTAGACGCTAAGAAAAATTACCCAAGCATCAAGTTCAATATCTTATCATACGACATTGCGTAGCGTGGTGCATGTAAACTTTCTAAATCACTAAAATATGGACAGTAAACCCAGCGGGAAGTGATGTGCAATTATTCCACGTGTGTAACTCTTGTGGGACGCTAACTATAGATGCATGGATGAAATGTGGCCTTAGATTTATGTTTAAGATTAATGTTTCCGAAAGTCGAAAGGATTACTTTCATAGATTACTTGAATAAACGGAATATTATAGAGAATCGTACAAAAAGAAAATGGCGGGTTTTTAGCGAAAGTAAGCGCGCCTTCTTTACCGCGCAAGATGAATAATAAAATGAAGGCAGCAGACGAGAAAGAAATAGCTGGAAAAGCCATTCACGTCTAATAACTAATGAGAGAAATGGTTTACAATTTATAGAAAAAGTTATTTGCAAATCGTGGTTAGTTTAAGTACAGAAATTTAAATACCTGAAAAGCATTCTGACAGAGGAATGAAAGTGCGACGAAGACGGATTGGCATGACATCTCGAAGGCTCAGCAGAGTATTGAGAGACAGGAAGATTACGTTGGAGACAAAGAAAATAGTACTGAACTGTTATGTGATATATGTCCTTCTAAATAGCAGCAAAAGCTGGACGATCTCAACGATGAAGGAGAGACTCGAAGCAACAGAAATATGGTTCTACAGAAGGATACTGAGTATACCATGGATTGAACATGTAAGCAACGACGAGGTTTTGAAGGGAATGCAGACGAAAAGGAAATATACTTGGCATCAGGAAGAAACAGCTTAGGTTTTTGAGATACTTAATGAGGAAGGTGGGTTTGGAGAATCTAATACTCACAGGATGGATAAAGGAAAAAAGAAACAAGGGAAAGTGGCGCAAGACCTACTTGACTGGCTTGAACAGGTAGATGGCAAGCCGGGATTTGGAAGAGATCAGTCAGTTAAGTCCCACACGTAATATACGCTTGGGTGATCATGTCTCGAAAGAGACATCACTGACTAGATAGAAGATTTTCCAGCAGTAGATTGCCATTACTTTTCGAGGTAGAGTGGTTAACAACCAAGGCTATATAACTCGGTAGTCTTTTATTTAACATATAGCAAGAGGAAAGAGACGGATTAAAACCGTTACCATGGGTATTTGCGCGAAAGCAAATTACAACTGGAATTCGAACTCGGCTCTCCGATTTCTCGTCCTGAGCTGACATCCACTGCATCACAATGCACATCTTCTAGGAATAATAAGAGGAAAGATACTGGAAGAGATACTAAAAGGAAAAATATTAAAAGTGACAAGAGATAGGGACAAGTGAAAATCTATGATCGCCATCAGGACACAGCTTTTGTTCCCAGGTCAACTCTGACCCGAGTTGGTAGCCTCTGTTAGGGTAGCAAATAATGGACACCACGAAACAAAATCAAAATACCATGAAAAGGTAAAAAACACATTCTTGCTAACGAAAAAGGATCATCAATATTAATGACAAGTATCATAGCCCGGCGCTGCCCGTGCAACTCAAAACATTTTAGTAGTAGGAGATATAAAAAAAAAAATTATACAAAAAATTGTTGTTTCAAAATTGTTGAAAAATTTCATTAAAAAAAATTTATTATCTTTTGTTTTGCGTAATCGGGATTTGATGTTTTGTATGACATTGTAAACAGCATTGCGTTTCTTTTTGTTTTAAAATTATGGTTGAAAATATTTACATTTTTGTTGACTAAATGAATTTAACATATAAATAAAAATTATTTATTTTGTTTTACTGAAATTAGAAATATAAAAACTATTACGCTATCAGTTCAGAAATTTTCGAAGAATATTTAAAAATATAGACATTTAATTTTAGAAGAAAAACTTACATTAATGCCACACGAATTACAGACAATTGATTTCCTGCATGAAATATTTAACGAAAAAAAAAGATTTTTTTAAAATTTTATTTTCTGAACTATGAAATATTAAATCTGAAAAAAAATAGTTAAATAATTAAATTAACCATTGGCACTTCTTTTTACATATTTTGTTTTTGTTTGAAAAAACACTTTTTTAAAAAATATTTCTTTTGTTTCAAAATTACGGGGAAAAATATTCACATTTTTTGTTGACTAAATGAATTTTTAACACGAGGGAATTAAAATTAATTATAAAGGCTCATTTTTTTAATAAAAAATATTTTATTGGCGTTTGACACGTGTGATTTGATTTCTGTGACGTAATGTAGCAATCATCTAAGATCTTAGATGTTTTACGGAGCAAATGTAAACAATCAGTTCCATTGGCCAAAAGACGCGAAAGGTAAAAATTGCTGAACTCAAAAAGTATGTGTCGACCTGGCTTCCCTGTAGATATGTGTCCCTAGAAAGTTTGAATGGCGTAGCTTAAAAAATGTAGGCGTGCACACACAGACTCACAGATTGCCTTTTGTATATATAGATATTGCGAAAAAAGACAAGCAAATCAATTTATCTGTAGTTGAAGTTCAAAATTATTTCGGCATTAAATATATCATGTTGATATACCGCAAAACAAAATCAATGAACCAAGCAAACAACTAACATTAAAGCTCACTTTCATGGTTGGAATATCAGAGAATTTTTAAAAGAAAAATATAACTTCAACAAAACTACAATATAAAACATATATATCACCACCTCTAGTATTCATGTCCACACAAACATGTGTATGTAGAAAAGTTAACTTTTTGCCAAAGAGGAATAATACATATTTTTATGTATTACTTTCAAACTCCCATGAAAATTAAATTTCGGCATTAAAGAACCCATAATGTGTTGATGCGCTGTTAAGCAAATAAATCCGTCAATCCTGTTGTGCTCTAGCTATAAAAGAATCAAGTCAGAACGAAAATGGATTCTTCTTCTTCTATGTGCCCTGTCCTTTCAGGACGTAGGCGATCATGGCTTTCCACATCTCCCTATCCTTGGTGGCTCTCAGCACGCTTTCTCATGTTACACCAGTCAACCACCGTTCTGTCATCCACCTGATCAGGCCCTTCAAATATGTTATCTGCTGCTTTCTCCTGTCTCTTTTCCCCCTCTATCTGGTCTGTTAATATCAGGTTTGCCAAACCGTCCTTCCTCATTGCGTGTCTCAGGAACTTTAGTTGTTTCTTCCTGATGCTCATTATTAATTTCCTTTTCGTTTCCATCCTTTCCAAAACCTCGTCATTGCTCACATGATCAATCCATAATATCCGCAGCATCCTTCTGTAGAACCACATTTCAATTGCTTCAAGTTTTTCTTTTATCTTTGATGATATTACTGCTACTGTATATGGGCTGGGACTTTCCAAGGTTCACTTTTCGATTATGATAGTTCAAAAGCGTATACGCGACCTTGTGGGTAACAAATAATCTTCCACTCTACAACCCCTTTCCCACAGACAAAACTTTACCTATTCTATAGCTATAACCATAGAAAATGTCCAGATGACCTACATTCCTTAATCTACCAACTCTAACCCGCCTGACTAAGACCCGTCATGCCACATAGACCTTAATCTTAACCCTCATCACCGTCGTATTCTATTAATGAGAAGTAAATTCCACTTGAATAGCTTCTTTCTACGGTGCAATTACTTTTGGAAAGCGTCTCCCAAGAGAGTGCTTCCATGATCACTATAATCTTAACCTGTTCAAATCTAGGGTCAACAGTTATCGTTTCCATTATCTTTCCCCTATCTTCTCATATACTGCGCCACTTACCTCTTATTCTTCCCACTCACTAGTCCTGAGTATGACTACAAACTGCATTTTGCACATTTATAAATCTACCATTCGCTTGTGCATTGAATATAGTTACCATATCTGGTCGGGTGCCCCTGCTATTCATCTCGAAGTTCTCGTCAGAATCCAAAGACGGATCTGCAATGTAATTGATCTTGACTTGGCATCTAGACTTCAGTCACTTTTTCATCGACGTGATGTGGCTTCCCTGTGTCTTTTCTGCAAATATTTCCATGGCAGCTTCTCTGACGAGCTTTTTTTTCCTTGTGCCGCGACCATGTGAATTTACACGTGCTACTAGATTGGCATCTAGGTTTCACCCTTTTACCGTTAAAATAGTTAAATGTAACCGTCTCTAATAGTTTCTTTCCTCGCACTTCCCTCATGTGAATCCCCTTCCCTTTTCTTTGCTTTCCTTATAGCTACAATCTCCAAAAATTTAAATGCAACTTCAGTTATCTATCTTCTTGAATCCCGTTTATCTTTTATTCTTTCAATATTCCATGTACCTAATTTTGTCTCTGACTGTAACCCCCTTTGTAAACTACTGGCATTCTGTATTGCTTGGGGTGAAATGATAAACAACCATTATTTTTATAAATCCATATTTTTTCAAAAACAATTTTAAAATTTCGAAACAGACCTTTAATTCTAGTTGTATTTTATGGCTAAATTGTCAATCGGTTTGTTTTCTCTCTGGATTTGTTTTATTTATTGTTTGATTTTTAGACTTGATTTCAGATTTTAGACATTCTTTTAAAATTCTCTTTAGTTTTTATTAATTTTTTGTTATGGGACTTATCCTTTTTAGACTATAATGAGCTCCTCCTATTGTTATGAATACCGGGAGAATAAGCCTCTCGGGGTGAAGTTGAGATGGGTTGAATCACCCCGGTCTAATACTTGGCAGTCAGACTCTTGTATTTGTTTTCCGTTTAATATATATGTTTCACTAATTCCCGAAGTAGAGTTTTCTTCCGGACTTATTCTGGGTCCACAACACTTCCATTATCTATCTATCTATCTATCTATCTATCTATCTATCTATCTATCTATCTATCTATCTATCTTATGTTTGATTGCTTATGTTTCTATATATTCTTTTTATTTATTTATTTTTTGTACACTTTTATTACATATTTCAGATTTTGGGGAATGTTATAGGACCTACCCTTTTTGGACTATAATGAACTCTTCCTATTATTATGAATACCAAGAGAATATGCCTCTCGGGGTGGAGTTGAGTTGGGTTGAGTCACCCTGGTCTAATACTTGGCAGTCAGACTGACGTGTAACACTCTTGTATTTGTTTTCCGTTTAATATATATGTTTCACTAATTCCCGAGTTCGAGTTTTCTTCCGGACCTATTCTGGGTCCACAACATTTATAAATGCTTTTACAATTAGATTTTTTCATATATTTGCTAAAATCATATATATTTAGGGCTTTAGACTTTATTTAATTTTTTTTTCGATGAATGTCATTATTTTTACATATTTCAACAATTTCAAAATTTTTACATATTTTTTTTAATCAGACATTATTTTTTAATATTTAAAATTTATTTTTACATTTTCAGACATATTTAAGATGATTTTCTTTTGTTTAGCTTTTTAAAGCTATTTTTATATATTATTTTAGATTTTTAGACTTGATTTTATTTAATATTTTTAGACATTGTTGTTAGATGATATTTTATATATATTTGATATTTCTTTTAGTTATTCATTTTTTTATCATATTTCATTGAAATAACACGCCGTTTATTTATCTCTCTCTCTCTCTCTTTCCAGAAGCGGCTTTTTCTACAATCCACCCACGCATGGTTACCGTTACTTACTAAATAAAATCGCCACCCAGGTCAAGGAAGCAGAATTAACACGTATGATACATGAATGCATACAGAATCCCAGATGCCGGTCAACCCTTCACCAACTTTAACCGAACCAACATTCTACAAGAAGAAACGCTTAAAAAGAAATAACAAAACAAAGACACAACTTGTTAGTCACGTTATGGCGGCCATTTCTCTGATTAATTCTTTTTTTGTTACCTTTTGTTTCGTGAAGACTTAGTTTATTTTATAACTAAGATAAAAGCTAATAAAAAGAAACTACTTGCTATTTATGTGCTCATCTTAACCTTTTTTGTTGTTAGTATATTTATTACAACACAGAATATATTTGTTCATATTTTTCTGCTCGTTTTTACGATTATTTGTTCATTTTAAGCCAAAATGATCCCCCATATTGAATATGGTTGCCGGATTATCCGGAAAATATATCTCCTGCATATTCTTTGCGAATTATTTTCTTTTAAAGATCATGACAAATACTATATATATATGTATGCATATATGTACATATATGTATATAAAAAACTTAAAAAATTAAAGATATCATGTCATCAAATTTTATTTTTATCTCCAACGCAGTGTTACGAATGTTAAGTTATTTTTTATCTCGTTTTATTTCCAAAACGTACAACTAACCTGGATATGAAGTAACATTATCATGAAATAAAAACTCTGTTTTGAAACTTACTTAACAGCTTATGCTATTGAAGTCAAGCGAATCATTCAATTATGTTTTCAATAAACAGTCTTTGTGGCGAATTCGTTGTTGTTCCATTTTGGGTTTTGAATGCACTGTATTACTGGATTATTTTTTGTAGCGAGTAGATGTTTTCTAAAGAGTAGTTATTAAAATAAAACGTTCGGCAGACTGGACCGTCGTACACGCATTAAACAACTGCAATTCAGAACATTTTTAATTAGATGATTAATGCAGCGCATTGCGATTTCCGAGCGCTTGTAGTCGCCGCCTCACTTCAAAACTCAGTTATCCAAAAAAAATAAATGTATAAAAAATTAGCGAAAAAAAAGCTTTATTTTTTTTTAAATTTTATTTTCTAATGTATGAAATATTAAATCTGAAAAAAAAACCTTAAAAAATTAAATTGTTTCAAAATTACGGCGGAAAATATTTACATTTTTTGTTGACTAAATGAGTTTCAGAAATCTTCGAAGAATATTGAAAAATGTAGACATTTAATTTTAGAGGAAAATGTTACATTAATATCACACGAATTACAGACAGTTGATTTCCTGCATTAAATATTTAGCGAACGTCGGAATTAAATATAAAGGCTCATATTTTTTAGTCGCGTTTGACACGCGTGATTTGATTTCTGTGACGTAATCTAGCAACTATCTTAGATCTTGGATGTTTTACGGGGAAAATGTAAACAATCGGCTCCATTGGCCAAAAAGTGCGAAAGGTAAAAATTGCTCAACTTAAACTCAAAAGGTATGTGTCGACTTGGCTTCCCTGTAGATATATGTCCCTAGAAAGTTTGAATGGCGTAGCTTAAAATATGTAGGCGTGCATAGATTACAGTCACACACAGACTCACAGAGTGCCTTTTATATATATAGATTCCTGATAGAAAAAAAAAGTCTTGTACGACACAGTGGACCAACTGAGCAGCAAATCTATCAATGGATTAAATATTATCTTTTCACTTTACATCATCAGAGAATGTTAATCCAAGTAGGCGCAAGGAGCAATTCTTCTGGAGGTTAGCATGAGCCATACTGATGGAAGACAGAAAGATCTCTCAAATAATTAATACATAGGTTTCGTTTTGGAGGTGTTAAAAGTTACAAATTTCTCCTTGCCTCAATTAACAACTGACGGTAAGTCATTTTGTGGGGATTAGTGGCCACTTTGACCTTATCGAACCATCAAACTTACTACCGATACATGGGTAAACGGTTATGTCAACAACAATGTACTCCACTTCATTGTTTATGATATCCTGCCAACTGGATTATTGTCTTGACAATATAAATCACTGGGTTTTAACTCGAAAAATACATCAAGCCACGTTTTAAGCTTTACAACATTGTTGAACGAAACACCCTTTCAACTTTTAGAAAGCAAAGGAAAAGGTGGTAGTCTGATGGGGTTAAATCCAAAGAAAATGGTGGTGTGGCAGAACATCTCACTTGAGATCTTTCATTGTATCCACGTGTCGAAAGAGGGACAAAGAAAGAGCGCTGGAGTATGTTTCCTGCGGTCAGTGCGTGTGTCACCCATGCGCCGTATTTTTGGACCTTACCTATTGAGTGGAGATGAATAGCAACAGTAACATGAGAGCTTATTATCATCTGAGCCAATTTCTTGGGTGCTCTGGCGTAATTCTTTAGTCAGTGCGTGCAAATGGTTCTCATTAAACTGAACAGGTCAGCCAGAACGCGAAGAATATGTGAGTTCGAACTTTCCCTTCTTGAAACGGGAAAACCATTTCTGAGACAATTTGTTGTTAATGAAGTCATCTCCACACACAGCAAACGCGTCTGGAACAGCTTTGGTAGCTGTGTGACCTTGATTTTAAGCAAAGAAAAGATGTCGAACATGCTCATTATTGTCGACTTGGAATGGGATTAAATCTGAAAAAGAGTTCTTATCTGAAAAAATATTTCATTAACACTTGGCAACAGTTTACAGGATGTCCGGAGCTGCTAAAAAAAAAAAAAAAAAGAAAATGTTGCGAAAGATTATTCCCCGAGATCATTAGCAGAAGAAAACTAACGAATATGTGTAAGAATCCGGTAAAAAGAAAATCCTTTCTCTTCTTCTTTTATGTGCCCTGTCCTTTCAGGACGTAGGTCATCAGAGTTTTCCACATCTCTCTATCCCTGGTGGCTCTTAGCACGCTTTCTCCATGCAACCCTCGTTCCATCATCCACCCGATCAGGTCTTTCAAGTATATTATCCGCAGATTTCCTCTGTCTCTTTTCCCTCTATCTGGCCTGTTAGTATCAGGTTCTCCAAGCTCTCCTTTCTCATTGCATGTCCCAGGAACTTTAGTTGTCTCTTCCTGATGCTCAGTATTAATTTCCTTTTCGTTTCCATACTTTCCAAGACCTCATCATTGCTCACATGCTCGATCCATGATATTCACAGCATCCTTCTTTAGAACCACATTTCAGATGCTTCAAGTTTTTCCTTCATCTTCGATGATATTGTCCAATATTCACCGCCATATTGAAGACACATCTGTAACTGATTTTCTCATTTGCTTTGTTGTGTTGACGAATCCGCAAAAATGTCGTTTTGTTACTGTCGAGGATGTACCACTTGTCACGTAATCATACGTCGATGTCACAAAATGACTCTGTCGAGAAAGGAGACGATGTCGGACAAGCATACTCTTGTCTACTTGGCATACCATCTCAAAAGGGTGTCTAATCTGAAATAAGATTTCAATAACGTTAGACAACGATTTCAAAGGATGGCCAGAGTTGTTAAGAAGCAAGAAAAAGTAATCCCATGAATGAGAATATGTCGAGATCATTCGCAGAACCCCCCACCAAAAAACAAAAAAACAAAAAAAAAAAACGAATGAATATAGGATTATCGGAGATATTTGAAAACTTTATTTGAGTCATTTTTTTTATATATCTCCAATACATAACTAGCATCTGTTCCATTTCTTACATTTGATAGACCGTCCTTTCTTCCGGCTTTCCATTGTTATTTAGAATTTTTAACAGATGACAGAAAATGTGACCACGAAAGTTCGAAGGTTCTTTCTAATAGCAAAAAATGTCTTTCCAAATGATAAAGTATTAAGAAAGAGAAAACTCTCACTTCCTATCGTCCGGTTCACACACCTTTCCGGTCTTTTGAACAGTAGTAGAGATTCATCCCTTGTTTCCTGTTTATGATTAGGTTTCCGTTCCTTCTAAAGTCTACTTCAGCTCTGTACTCCTAACGTCACTATCTGAGCTCTGAAATTTTATTCGATAATTAATTCTGACTAGGCCGAAGATTATCCCGCAGTAGGTTGTCATTGCTTTCTGCGGTAGACTGGTTGCCAACCAAAGCTGTACAACCTAATCTGTCCTATTATTTAACCCATAACTGGAGGGAAGAGAAGGATTAATAAGGGTATTTGTGCGTAAATGAATGCAAGGAATTCAACTGGAATTCGAACTCGGCTCTCCGATTCGTCGTTTCGAGTCGATATTCACTGCACCACAACACACAAGAACAAGAGCAGTCCTAACATGGAGTCTGCTGTCATAGGAGCTTCCAAGTATTCACTTTCCAGCTCAAAAGCGTCTCTGCGTCCTTATGGATGACAACTTATTTTCCACTCTACAACCCCTTTCACGCAGACGAAAAGTCGCAAGACTATAACTATCGCTATTTCTAGTGAACTACATTTCTTAGTTCCACCATTTATAACATTCAGGGTTAAAACTCACCATGCTACGCACATTGTAACGAACCACACCCATTCCCTCTGTATTCCATTTGTGATATATAAGCTCTACTAGAGCAGTTTCTTCCCGTCAACCCTTTCTCTGTGAAACCGATTTCCAAGTGAAGGTTTGCCGATTAGTACACTCTTAACTTGTTCAAGTTTAGTGCTAACCGTTATCTTACCCACTTACCGGTATAAAATGTGTCTCTTATTCTGTAAGAATATCTCGGGTGGCTCTCTAGCCTTATACAGGAAGAAAAGTTAGAGATCATGCTATTCTCAAACAAAAACGAACTATTGAATGAAAGAACGGAAATAATGACTAAGTGTCAGTCAGTTAAGTGTCATACGTGATACACGCTTTGGGCGATCATGTCTCAAAAGAGACATGACTGACTGGGCAGAAGATTATCCCATAGTAGGTTGCCATTGCTTTCTGTGGTAGACTCGTTGCCGACCAAGGTTACAGAACCCAATCTGTCCTGTTAACCCATAACTGGAGGGAAGAGACGGATTAATACCTTTCCCAAGGGTATTTGTGCGTAAGTGAATGCAAGGAATACGACTGGAATTCGAACTCGGCTTCTCGATTTCTCGTTGTGAGCCGATATCCACTGCACCACGACGCGTAAACAGACTAAAAAATACCTATTAGGTTCATATAACCATGGATGAAAACTTCATAATTGCTTGTAATTTTAAAAATTGCGCGTTCAAAAATGCCCTGCCATGTGAGCGTTCAAAAAAAAAAACAAAAAAAAAAAACACCGTTACATGAGCGTTCTTAAAAAAATGAAAAAACAAACAAACAAAAAAACAGTAAATGGTAAAATTGCATGAAGACACTACTCATGGTAGAAACCTAGGTAGCGTAATAATTCGTTTACAAATGGAAAATATTCAAAAATTCTGCAATATTATTGTATTGAACATTTTTTAATAGAAATGTGCACTGGTCTAATCTTATTATGACCACAAACTAAGTAATTGAACAGTCAATCAATCAATCAATCAATCAATCAATATATATATATATATATTCTTGCTACTAAGTATCTGATAAACGTATGACATTTAAACAGAACGAGCGGTCAATCAATAGTTATATATTCTGAAGAATAACGAAAACTCTATTGCATTCCTTACTATTACATCGAAACGAAACAAATCATAATTCTGATTTTAAGAATTTTAACGAAATAAAAAGAGTATTGAACAGTTTATATATGTTCTTTTATATAGCAGTTAATGCTGGATAATCTTTTCAAAGATGAAGAAGACACTTGAAGCAACGGAAATGTGGTTTTGCAGAAGGAAGCTGAAGATACTATGGTCCGAACATGTGAGCAACAACGTAGTTATAGAGAAAATGGAAACAAAAAAGACATTTCTACTTAACCATAGAATTAGTTGAAATTTCTAGGGTATATAATGAGAAAATAGGGATTAGAAAATATGAAGTTCACGGGACAAATTTAAGGAAAGACGTACAGAAAAAAAAAAAACAAAAAAAAACCAGAATAACATTTTTTAATGATTTTCAGTGAATGGATAACGGCTCAAAGTTCAGGAGATAAAAACAAAAATACAAAATTTATTAAGAGCTATACAGAAAAAGAAATTCTAGAGAGCCATGATCACCTACACTACCGGCCATAATTATTAGGCAACCCCAGTTTTTTTAATAGAAATTATGTATTTAATATTATTTTTAGTATTTATTGCCAAATGAAAATGGAATGGTCCTTTTATTATTACTTTGCAAAATTTTACAAGACAAGGAAGCAAAGATCTACTCATCCGAATCACCCTAAATTTTCTTCATTCTTTCATTGATGGAACTGCAATATAGGTAATTATTAAATATTTATAAATTCATTTGATGCACATGTTATTGTACAGTATTAACAAAAGAACCATTCTATTTTCATTTACAATTATTCACTTGGCAATAAATACTAAAAAATAATATGAAATACATAATTTTTTTAAACTCTGGGATGGCCTAATAATTATGAGGGTAGTCTACATCCTTAAGGGACGCGGCATATAAAGAAGAACTTCAGAAAAAATATGGATAAAACCTATTAAGTTGAAAATACCTAGAAAGAATATTGATTAATAATAAACATAAAATTAATATTTGTCTATACTTCTGATATGGGGTAGTATTTACGTTATTTACACTGTTCGGGCTGTTCTCCTCATCTTTACTGCCATGTTTACGACGTTTCAGCCGTTGTACGCTCCGGCTTTCTTCCGGCTTTCTTCTAGGAATTTTGAACTGAACCCTGGCCCAGTGGATATAGGCACTGGCTGGCTCCATTGACTTGACAAAGAGTTGTCAGTTCAATACCTGGCTACAGCAGTGATGAACAAATAACTCAGAGAGTTGAGTTAAAGGGAGATAACTACATGTCATCCGAAAGTGGCATCTCACATGGAATGAGAGTGATATACCCCAGTGATCGAAATATCGGGTTCGGTTCAAAATACCTAGCATCTGAAGAAGATCGGGGTGTACAACGGTTGAAAGGTCGTTAACATATCAATAAAGATGAGGAAAAAAGTCCGAACAGTGTAAATAATATAAAGTTCATAATATAATCATGAAACTTATACTTAAAAGACTCCGTCTTAAAAGTATAACAGCAGAGTGGTGGAATTATCGACTAAAAACATTGTTCATAAATCATATTAAAAAAATCTTTTTCGGTATTGAATAACTGACATTGATAATATGCCGTTAAGCTTGAATAAGCAATCAAGTAAAGAATGCAAAATGTAAACTTTTGCTATTGATAAATCAAATATGACACATTTCATTTCAAAATTCCATCACTCAGTCAGTTAAGTGCCATACATGATACGCGGTTGGGCGATCATGTCTCGAAAAAGACATCACTGACCGGACAGAAGATTATCCCGCAGTAGATTACCATTGCTTTCTGCGGTAGACTGCTTGCCAGCCAAGGCTATAGAACCCAATCTGTCCTATTATTTGACTCATAGCGAGAGGAGGAAGATATGTATTATATTACTAAGTAGTAATTAGTAGGGGATCAGTTTATTACTTCATAACAATATAAAACTTATCCCCCATTTTATGCCCAGTAGAAACCTTAATCATGTTTTCAACTATTATATTCAGTCAGTCAGTTAAGTGTCATACGTGACACACGCTTGAGTGATCATGTCTCTTTCGAGACATGTCTGACCGGGCAGAAGAACCCAAACTGTCCTATTATTTAATCCATTTATTGGAGGAAAGAGACGGATTATAACCTTTCCCAAGAGTATTTGAATGCAAGGAATTCAACTGGAATTCGAGCTCGACTTCTCGATTTTTTTCTTCCGAGCCGATATCCACTACGCCACAACGCACATCCAAAATTCCATATATATATCCTATTTTTGTAAAACTAAGCTAACATTTCAAACATTAAATGCATGCACTGACCACTTGAGATATACACGTAACATTTCTGCTGACAGAAACATAACAAATATATAATCAAAAAATCGATAGAGACATAAACATTAACGCCAGTGTTCACGTGACATCTTTATGACCAATGGAATAAAACATAGAATTTAAAAATTGATAAAGACATAAACACTAGCGCCAGTATTCACGTGACGCCTTCATAACCAATGAAATAGAACAACACAGAATTTAAGAATTAATACAGACATAAACACTAACTCCAGTATTCACATGACGTCTACATAACCAGTGAAATTAAACAGCATAGAATTAGAAATCGTGATATACACATTAACCCTAACGCCAATATAAACCTTATATCTGCTCAACCAATGAAATCAAGCAAGACTGGATTTCAAAATTGATACACTCATAAACAGAAACGGCAATATCCACCTAACGTCTGCATAATTAACTAAATCAAACAACATAAAATTAAAAAGAAAATTTCAGATATAATAAAGAAAATCGAAGTATACAGCAGAAGCACAATACCACATGTGATATCCATGTTGGAAGACTATAATTTCTATGCCATTAATAGTCTAGAGAACCTTTTCAATTATGAGATTGTTACAAAAGTGTTGTATTTTGAAAAGCCATTTTAACATAGTATCCACTGTGTATATTAAGTTAATTTTGGTACACATACCAATTAATGGGTGATCTTTAACAATTTTTAACTTATTTTCTGACAGAAGTATTCTTGTAATATAGAGGCCTTTAATTATGAACATGACAAGGCATGATCTTCGTTTACTTTCTTGCATGAATTCAAATTTGGGCACAGTGCTTCGCAAATTTCTGCTAATATCAACAGAGCATGTGGAGATGGGCCGACAAGTGATCGGACAGTACGAAAGATGTTCCAGAAATTCCGTACTAATGATGAAAGCCTTGAAGATGAAGAAGCTAGAGGACAGTCATGCAGTCTTGACAACGAACAATTACAAGCAGTTGTTGCGCAAAACCTACGTCAAAGTGCCAGAGAAATGTTTCAGACGCTTGGTCTCAGCACTTCAAGTTGCAGTGTAATGGCAAGGTGACAAAGCTTGATAAATGGGTTCCTCATGATCTCAATAAAAATCAAAAACTTTGGAAGTGTGCTTGATGCTTTTCTGCGTAACACAAATGATACTTTTCTTGACCGAATACTCAGTTGGGATGAAAAGTGGTTCCTTTAAGATAACCGTAACTATCAAGTCAATGACTTGATCGTGATGAGTCCCTCAAACATTTCCCAGTGCCAATGTTGTATCAGCCAAAAACTATGGTGACTGTCTGTTGGTCTGCAATTGATGTTATCCACTATATCTTTCTAGAAGACAATCAGAGCTTTAATGCAAAGCTTTACCGCAATCAACTTGCTGAAATGCATGCACGCCTGCAAAAAAAAAAAAAAAATGAGACCTGCATTGGTGAATCGACGTGGTCTAATTCTGCAAAGATAACGTTGCAAAAACTCACTGATTTGGGATACTAGAGTTTACTGCGTCCTTATTACATATTTTCCCGATTTTTCATCCCCCTGATTATCGTTTTTTAAACACTTAAGTTCATTTTTAATAGGTAAAACTTTTAGGTCCAAACCAGAGGTGGATTCAGCTTTCAAAGATTTTGTTGCATCTCAGCTAATAAGTTTTTTCAACGACAAATAAACAATCTCGTCGATCGATAGCAGAAGTGCGTAGATGCTCAAGGCTCGTATTTTGACTAATTTCAACATTTCTACAGTTAATTTTTCAAGAATAAAATTATTTCTGAAATCGGCAGTTAATATATATATATATATATATATATATATATATATATATAATAACTCGTTTACAAATGGAATATATATATATATATATATATATATATATATATAACTCGTTTACAAATGGAATATATATATATATATATATATATATATATATATATATATATATATATCCAGATGAAGAGGACCCAAGGTTTTACTATTTTGAGTATCCTAGTATTTATTTTATTATAAAGAGTGCTAAATATAATAAATATTATAGAGTTAATATAATCATATAATTATGAATTAATTGCACATTGCGACACGGGAATTTCTGTATTTCGAGTTAAATTCTTTTCATCATTTAAATGTAAATCATTTGCATAACCAACATCCTTATGAAGAGAATCTATCTCGAAACATAGAAATTTCCATGACGCAATGTACAATTAATTCATAATTATATATATATATACTGTAATATTTTTATTACAACGGTTTATAAAGCATTATACCACTACACAAAAAAGTCATATTTCAGAAAATTGTTCTTCTTCGAGTGATATTTTAAAACAAATGGTGAAAATAATTTATTTTGGGAAATAGAAAACGAATTCATGGTTATTTAAAATATTAAGAAGCGGGTTAGTGTTGGAGGATGTTGAACAAAATGATTATGTGTGTCTAGATTACTTAATCAAAAGAGAGAATTAGTTTGAACTATAAAGGTAAACATTGAGGTCGTTGAGAGGCGGGTTGTTCAATTACGTAATGATAAAATGACACTCTTTAGCTGTCTGGGGAAAATACATATTTGGAACACAGTATTCAGATGTATACAAAGTGATTTTTGAACAGAAGATCAGATTTTAGGTTAATGAAAAGGTTAATTTTTATACTCCAGAATTCTGTTAAAGAGGCTTATTGGTTAGGTCAAAATTGAATTAAGTAACTATAGTACTAAGCTATAATGGAGTTAGAAAAACAAATAATTGTTGTTGAGGTCATTAATTATTAATAAATTAATGGTTATGTAGTATTAGAGTATCAGTTATATATGAACTTTATAATTAATAAAATTTTAAAGTGAAATATTTATGGTGTTTCCATACTACTGTTAATTCATTTCTATTGTTTAGTAGTGTTTTATTTTTAGGAAAATTTATAATTTGCAGCTTTTCATTCAGGCATATAATATTTTGTGTAGTGAAAAAAATGCTTTATAAAACATAGTAATAACAATATTACAATATTAAACTCTACTTAGTATGGAGTACATTTTTATAAAATTAAATGCAACGAACAGTAGGTTTTTTAATATATCTGTTATGTGGATGACTGATTATGCCCTCGTTATTCGATTAAGCTCTCTAGAAGGAAAAAATTAAAAAAAAACAGTAAACAGCTTCTGCTATTTACGCATTACTCTTTAGTCATTAATTGAGTTCTCTCGGCTGCTAGTGTGTGTATACACCGCGTATATATAACACGTTAAAATCTCCTCCTCTCTCAGCCCTACGTCTATAGTAGTAGGCTCTCTGTCTGATGCCATTTGGGTCAAGTTTCGATCCCACCTGGAAGCAATCGGATGTCTAGCCACACTGATTAGCTGTGTTAGAGCGAAACAGGCATGTATGTGGATGACTATATATATATATATATATATATATATATATATATGTATATGTATGTATATATATATATATATATATATATATATATTTGTGTATATTAAGGCAGAAAATTTGCTTTTAGACATGTCAGATTAAATAAATTGCAGTCATTATGTCTGGTTATTTTAAATAAAATCCGTTCATACTCACGGATAATCCTTCGCGTATTATAATTGTAAGATGTCAGAAATGTGCTGTAACGTTGACGTCTTACATTACACTTATGTGACCATTCGTCTCTTTCTAGACATCTACAACAACATTCCTGTCTACATTCACAATAGAAAAAAATAATGACCGATAATACAACTATTCTACACCAAGAAACAACAAAAGCAAACTACAGATTCTCGAGGCAATATTCATTAAAACACTTAAGACGTCAATAAATAGAATCAGCTATGAATATAGTAATGTCCTAAAATGTTTGTAAAAAGAACAGTTTTTTTTTTCATGCTTTAACACGTGCGTGATCATGAAATTACAACATATAAAAAAAAATTCCATTTTGGATAATTTTCACGTTCTAATGAACGCTAAGCCATTTGTCAACCGTTATATTTGAAGCGGAAAATTTTTAGCAAAAACGTATTTGCGGTTATTTTTTGTTACCATAACTCACACCCCTGAAGATGATTTCAGAAAAGATTGAAAGTACTTGGGTACCTTGAGAAACTAATGATAATAACATCTATGAATGTTACAGCTCATTTCTGACATCTTTCAATTATAATACGCGAAAGATTGTCCGTGAATATGAAAGGATTTTATGAAAAATAAGCAGACGTAATGTTTGCAGTTTATTTAATCTGATATATCTTTTTCCTCCTATCACGCTCAAAAGCGATGGCATGTGCAGAAGCAGCTAAAATCCTTTCAAATATTTGCCGTCATTTTTGACAGCAGGATGCACTAGTATATTAAGAGTTAGAATAGAGAAGGAAATTTGGAGAGCCATGATCGTCAACCTTATGAAAGGACACAGCACAAAGAAGAAATTTCTTAAGGCACACAGTATATAGAAAAGGACGATTCACTGAAAGTGATTAGAAAGAGGAAAATATGCTAAACAGGAGCTAATAATTTGGAATTATCTCGAATTTCAAAAAGGGGTATCTGTTACTCGTAGGTTTTCCATTGATAAATAATTAACGTAAGCCGGTAATAAAATTGAAGATATCTTCAATTTTATTACCGGCTTATATATATATATATATATATATATATATATATATATATATATATACTGTGGTCAATCTCCAAAGACTTTCCAAATAATACCGTTATTATTTGTCATTGTACAATCGGAGTAAATGTTATATTCATTAATTTAGGTTTTATTGTCAACTTGTGTCCAAAATCAATGGCCAAAAATATTCCGGAATGATATGTTAAAGAAATAATGATTAAAAAATGGGAATTAATAATAAATTATGTATCAAATTACGAATTCCCTATTAATATCGAGTTAATATTTACAGAAATATTTACTTAAATTCTAGAAACACCGAAATAAAATCAGTTTTAAAGGCAAATCTACAAGACGAGCTTAATTTTATTTTTGCTAGCAGTTTAGCCCGGTTTCACTCGGGTAGTTTAAGGAATAATGAGAATAAAAAACATATGAATTTGCATAGCAAATACTTACACAATGCCCACCCTCGTCATTTTTATAGATATAGATAACAATGTAGAATGTCTCTATTGGATTATGGTGGAAGGGAGAGGGGCAACATATATAGATATAGATAATATAAAATGGGGTGATTGATTCTACATTATAATCAATACATAAACTGATCCCTGACTTTGTGGGGTGATAATATATATTTTTCTAATCCTAATTTTGGCTTTCTGAAAAATTTCAAGGTGTCGTTAGCGTTCTAAAATTTTGATCTACGTCTGAGCGCAACTCCCGTCGAGCTAGACCGCAAAATGCAGATGCTAAATTGAATCTATCAAACAAACAAATGCTTACACAATGTCTAGCCTCGTCACTTTTATAGATATAGATAATCGTTTTACCCACAAGCTAAACAGTGAGAGAAAAAGAAAAAGAAAAAGAAAAAAGTTACCGGGATGTCGAAAAAAGTTTATGAGAAAAATGGATATCAAGGAGATATAAGATTGCGATTGACGTTGCACTTTTGGAGGTTGTAGTTACCAGAGAAGCAAGTATATGAAAGAGAGTTTTACAAGCGGGACAAATGCCGGTTATATTTGATTATTTTGACGGTAAAACGGTGAGACCTAGTTGCCAATCTAGTAACACGGGTAAATTCATGTGGTTTGGGAACCAGGGAAAGAAACTCGTCAGAGCAGAATCCGTGAAAAAAATTGGTTAAAAAAAAAAAAAAAAAAAAACAGAGGGAAGACTGAGAAAAAAAAGTCAAGCTGCGATATCGGGAACAGATACTCCTTTGGATTTTGTCGAAAACTTGTTTTTTCAAAGACTTTTTTATTCTTAGTTAGCGATGATGGCGCTCCACAATTTCCCATCCTATGCAGCATTTAATAAATTTTCTGCTCCTCCATCCATTCACTCAAGCTCACTAACATCGGTTATGCATTATTTTCATTTTCTTGTGGGTAGCATATTTTCCAAGCCCTTTCTGTTGCTCAGTCCCTCGCGAACACTCCCCATCCATTCCGACAAGTTTACCGCTGCTTTCCACTATGTCTCTTGCCCTCATATACCTTGTGAGTGCCAAATTCTTTGAGCCTTCCTTCCTCATTATGGGCTTACGTCCATATCACATTGAAACACCGGTTCTCGTACGATTACCGAAATTAAACAGCATCGAACCTGGTCAGTACCTAGTTGGGGACTGCTTTGAAATAACAGGGACTGTAAGCTTGAATGTGCAGTTTGTGTAACGGATAAAGGTTCGGAATAGAAAATAGGAGACCTGTGTTCCAATTATGCTCGGGTTCACTTACGCGCAAACACTTGTCTTGAAAAAGGTATGGATCTATCTTTGCTTACCCCCAGTTATGGGTTAATTAGTAGAATGTGTGATAACAGCTCAGAATTGAAATTATGCTCTCCAAGTTCAAATTTCAGTCGGATTCGATATATCCACTGCGTGGCATGGTGGGTCAAAGCCGTGAAATTTAGAATTAGTGGAATGTATTTCGTCTGAACATTTTAAATAGCGATAAAACAGCTAGAGATTTGCGATGTTCATCCGTTGGAAAGGGGTTGTAGGATGGAGAATGATAAATCTAAACTTATTTATAAATGGAACTTTTTCTCTCTCTGTGTGTGTGTGTGTGTGTGTGTGTGTGTGTGTGTGTGTGTCCGTTACCTATAGACTCCGAAACGGCTGATTGTTCTTAGCTAAGTTTTGTGTCGAGGTACCCGTGATAAATATCGAAAATCGATAATAGAAAAAATCGGGTTATAGAAGAAGTGGTTCGATTTTAATCAAATTTGAGACACTCATAGACAAAGACATAAGAAACGATATTCAGAAGTTTCAAGGTTGCAGTTCTTACAATAGTGCAGAAAATCGATAATATATATATATATATATATATATATATATATATATATATATATATATAAAAGGCAAGATGTTTGTGTGCGTGTCTGTTTATCTGTCTGTATGTCCTTTATACAAATCCACAATTTTTATCCGATTCTCAACAAACTTCACACAAATATTCTTTAGGCTGAGTCTGAGTTCCGGGACCATTGATTAGTTTTAAAACTTTCATTACACCCGAGCAACGCCGGACTATACTGCTAGTCACTCACAAGGACGTGGAAACGCTTTTCGAATCTGTCTAATCTGTAATGTACATGGGAATAGTACTCCATTTTCTGCCTGGTCTAGCACTTGCAATGGCAGATGATAGCACGAGACATCAGGGACTTACTGAAGCAGTACAAGAAACTGACCAATTTCCCAATATTTTTAACAATTGATTGTACATACGTGATAAGGTCTGTATTTTCTTTAAGCCCCAAAAGACACTCAAGTCACAGGCCCTTTCAGTGATGATGTGTATAAATATCCTAGAGAACTGCGCCTTTTCTTTTATGGGTCATGTTCCTTTCTGTTCAAAAGAGACATGACTAACTAGGCAGAAAATTTTCCCGCAGTAGGTTGCCATTTCTTTCTTCAGTAAACTGGTGGCCAATCAAAGCTATAGAACCCAATCCGTTCTGTTATTTTATTCTTCTACCCTGTTTAGTTAAGTGCCATACGTGATACATGCTTGAGTGATCATGTCTCCTTCGATCCATGACTGACTAGGCAGATATTTCCCGCAGTAGGTTGTCATATCTTCCTGCATTAGACCGGTTGCTAACCAAGGCTATAGAACCCAATCTGCTCTGCTATTGAACGCATAACATGATAGAGGATAGTGGACTCATACCTTTCCCAGGGGTATTTTTGCGTAATTGAATTAAATAAATTCGACTGGTATTCAAATTCGGGTCTCCTAAGTAGAAGATTTTCCTGTAATAGGTTGCCATTTTTTTATGCGGTAAACTGATGGCCATCCAAGGATATAGAACCCAATCTGCCCTGTTGTTCAACCCATAGGTGGAGGGAGCAGAGATGGATTAATACGTTTCCCAATGTTATTTGCGCGAAAGTGAATGCAATGAATTCAACTTGAATTGGAACTCTGCTCTCCAATGTTTCATTCTGAACCGATATATTTTGCACCCCCCAACGCACATCCCTCGTAAGATAACCGGACTTAATAAACGTGAAGATTGGTCAGTACCTAGTTGGGTGACTGAATACACATGCTGTATGCTTCAATATACGGATGGTGTAATTGATAACGGCTCGAAATTAGAAATCGACAAGCTGAGTTCTAATTCCGGTCGGGGTCGTTATCTTCACTTACTGGCAAATACCTTTAAAAAAGGTATGAATCCACCTTTTCTTGTCCCATGGATTATAAAATAATATTCGAATATGAAAAAGTTATTATCTAAACTTATTTATAAATAGAACTTTGTCTGTGTGTGTGTGTATGTGTGTGTGTCAGCGTGTGTGTGTGTGTTCGTTACCTATAGACTCCGAAACCGCTGAACCGATTTTCTTGAAAATTTACGCAGTTGTACTATAAGCGTCTGCGAGTGTTCTTAGCTAGGTTTTGTGTCGAAGTACCCCCGATAAATATCGAAAATCGATAATAGAAAAAATCGGGTTATAGAAGGAGTGGTCCGATTTTAATCAAATTTGATACACTCATCGACAAAGACATAAGAAACGATATTCAGAAGTTTTAAGGTTGCAGTTCTTACAATAGTGCAGAAAATCGGTAATATATATATATATATATATATATATATATATATATATATATATATATATATATATATCATATAGAATAAATGAGACTATTTTATAAATAGAAGTTGTATAAAGGGAATTTCTGTTTTAAATTTGTATATTTGATTCCAATACAAATTTACACACTCGCTTACGGGCTATATCTCGTTAAAACACTAGCTCTCGCACGATCAACGAGGTTAAATTATGTTTAACCTGGTCAGTACATGGGTGGGTGATCACTTGAGGTAACAAGGTTCGGATGTGCAGTGAATAACGAAATTGGAAACAGGAGAGCTGAGTTCGAATTCCAGTCGGATTCGTTATATTTCAGAACCAGATATTCCGTGACCCATTCGATCACTGCAGCCGCAGTAGAACTGGTGTTTCTTTGGATACGACACCCTCTCCAGTCTGGTTTGAATTCAGAGTTTTCCTTCTCCTAGACCAGTTGTCACCCAAAGCTACAAAAACTAGTCCTGCTATCTTACCCATAGCTTTGGAGAGAAGAGATGGATTCATCCCTTTCCCAAAGGTTTAAGTGAATGTAATGAATCCGACTGAAATTCGAACTCTGCTCTCCAATTCCTCAATCTGAGCCACTATCCATTATTCCACCATGCCTCAAAAATTATTATAAACTCTTTTAAGAACTAATTTTTCTATTGACACAGTTAAGAATAAAGAGATATATTCATAGCTTTCCTAAGGGCATTAGCACGTAAGTAAATATAATGAGTCCGAATGAAATTCGAACTCTGATCTCCGATTCCTCAATCTGAGCTACTATCCATTATTCCACCATGCCTCCAAAAATTATTATATACTCTTTTAAGAACTAACTTTTCTACTGACACAGTTAAGAATAAAGAGATATTTTCATATCTTTATTAAGGGCATTAGCACATAAGTGAATGTAATTAATCTGACTGGAATTTGAACTCTGCTCTCCAATTCCTCAATCTGAGTCGCTATCCATTACTCCTCTATGCCTCTATAAATCTGTAAATTGTTACTATCTCGCTTTAAGGATTGAAAAGAGTTGATAACCCATTAGAAACAAATCAATAATTTATTATCCGTCTAAGAATTTTCAGATATAGTTTTCTAATTCTGTCTATAATTGGTCTTTTCTTTACCATTTTCGTCCGTGAAACTATCACCATTCTCCTGTAGAACCAGGTTTCTATTGCCTCCAGTTTCTCTTCATCTGTGAATTGGGTGGTAGCATTGTTCCGCATTCAGTGACGTACAAATGATTGATATCATAACAATTCTGAACTCGTTTCTCTTTTTCTAAATAAACTTTTTTCAGTTTCTTAAAACTTTGCTTGGCTGTTTGTAATATATTTTTCACTAAACCAATATGCATTCGGATTTCGGTGCCACATTTTTAATTCTCTATTAAAATTCTTCCAAGATATTCAAACTTCGTTATGTCATGCTGAAATCGTGAAAGCGTGAAATCATAATACAAGCAAGATGCTAACGTTCATATTTGGATTAATTGTAGAAAAGACAGAGGGAAGACACGTTACGTTGGTGATTAAGTGACTGAAGTCGAGCTGCTAAGCCAGGACCGATTACATAGCGGATCCTTCTTTTCAGATGTATCGCAGGAGCACCCAACCAGATATGGCAGCAGTATTCACATTGTATCAACGAGATATTGCCATGAAAATACTTGTAGATAAAACAATTGGGAAACCATATCAAGTCGGTGACTGAAGCCGACCCGCCAAGTCAGAATCGATTAAATTCCAGATCCTTTAATGGATTTTGTCGAGAACCTCAAGATTAATAGCAGATATAGCAACAATATTCAATGCACGGATGAATGGTAGAAAAATTCCAAAGTACGAGAGGGTTTACTACGCTTCTGACTACTTTCCTGAATTACCATTAAGAAGTTTTTTTAAAGGACGTGTAAGATATTTCTAAATTTTTTCTATGTTCAGAACGTGAACGATCATGGCTCTTTATAAAACTTGCTGTCTGTTTTAGCTTTCATCAAAATTTGCCATTTTCCTATCTCTCCTAATCTCCCAACAATTTACAAATGGCTAGATAGGTTATTCGCTACTTACCTCTGTCCCTCTAGCTTTCAGTATTTCTTTGAGTGTCAGATTTTTTAAGCCTCCTTTTCTCATTATGTTCCTGAGAAAGTTCAACTCTCACTTTATGATTTTAGTAGCACGCATTAATACATGTGGTCAGGGAAACAGAGAAAAAAGCTTGTCAGAGCAGTTGCTATGAAAAAAATTGAAGAAAAGACAGAGGGAAGCCACATGACGTCGGTCGGAAAGTGACCGACAGTGAGCGGCTAAGTCACTTTAAATTATATTGCAGATACTCCCTTGGATTTTGTCGAGAACCTCAAGATGATTAGCAGGAATTGTAAGAAAATTAGATTCTGCAGATTTGGGGTAATTTTCTTAGCTTTTGGAATTTGTCTTTCACTAATCCGATGTGCGTTCGGATTTCCGTGACACATTTTCAATCCTTCCAAGATATTTAAACTTTGGTACTAGTTTTATGTTTACATCTCCTATCCATAGTTCCCTATAAATATAGCAAACTAGCAGTATAGTCCGGCGTTGCTCGGGTGTAATAAAAGCTTTGAAACTAATCCTTGGTCCTTGAGCTCAGACTCAGCCTAAAGAATATTTGTGTGAAGTTTGTTGAGAATCGGATAAAAATTGTGGATTTGTATAAAGGACATACAGACAGATAAACAGACACACACAAACATCTTGCCTTATATATATATATATATATATATATATATATATATAATCGATTTTCTGCACTATTGTAAGAACTGTAACCTTGAAACTTATGAATATCGTTTTTATGTCTTTGTCGATGAGTGTATCAAATTTGATTAAAATCGAACCACTCCTTCTATAACCAGATATTTTCGATTATCGATTTTCGATGTTTATCGGGGGTACCTCGACACAAAATCTAGCTAAGAACACTCGCAGACGCTTACAGGAAAACTGTAAATTTTCAAGAAAAATGATTCACCCGTTTCGGAGTCAATAGGTAAGGAACACACACACACACACACACACACACACACACACACACACACACACACACAGATACACACACATACACACATACATACAAAGTTCCATTTATAAATAATTTTAGATTATATACTGAAAGGTTGTAAAATAATAAAGAGTAAATACTGCTATAATAAATTTAAAGTAATTATTGAAGTCAGTTAATATAATATTCTCTAGTTCTTTGCGTCGTTTGCGCCATGGCTCTCATCACCTCGCGAGTAACACGATCTTCGCCCTGCCAGCATTTCTCATAAAACATCAAAGCCTGAAATTATACTCTGTCGTCACAATAACTGCGGGTTATGATCGATAAAACGCAAATTCTCGTAACAACAATGGATGCTTCAATATTTCTCTGCGCCTAGAATTCATTTGGCGGGAATACAAAAACGGTGATGGAGTATTGCTTGGAAAGCAGATGTCAGCGAAGAGCTTCATGGCTTCTGGGCTGCTTAATGCAATTAAATGATAGAAGGAAATCGTGTTTTGTCTGTAAATGTCCATTGCTGCCTTCTTTGAGCGAACAGCAATACCATAATTTCTTACAGCAATGGAAATTTGTTTCACAGAAGAAATGTTTTGTTTTGTTACAAGAAGTGCGTGAGTGGCGGGGGTTAGGTTGAGTGACTCGCCTGGACAAGATTTTGGTTCAAGATGTTTGCGAAAATATTGGAACAAAGACAAGATTCACGCTTGATGGAATTTTTCAAATTAAACAATAAGCTTGCTGGAACAAATAAACATTCCATTGTGATTTTTTGTTTTGTTTTGTTTTGTTTTGTTTTGTTTGAAGGAAATGCGTTGTGGCGCAGGGGATATCGGATCGGAACGAGAAATTGGGGAGCCGAGTTCGAATTCCAGTTGAATTCATTGTATTCGCTCACGCGCAAATACCGTTAGGAAAGGTATTAGTCCATCTGTTCCCTCCAGTTATGGGTTAAATAACAGGACAGACTGGGTTATATAGCTTTGGCTAGCAACCAGTCTACCGCAGAAAGTAACGGCAACCTACTGCGGGATAACCTTCTGCCCAGTCAGTCATGTATCTTTCAAGACATGATCGTCCAAGTATGTATCACCTATGGCACTTAACTTACTGGTATTTCTGGAACTAAATAATCGTACCGCAGAGAAAATATTTTGAAAAATAATAAACATGCCGTTGAGGAGGTGGGGAATTGAAGGAAATTAATCATACCCGTACTTGTATTTTTGGTCAATGCATTTAATACTCCAGCTATGGGTTAAATAGTAGCATTCGTATATGGAAAATTATTATTATTCTAAAATATTGTTAATGCAATATTCACTTCCCCCGAAAAAATGAATTATTCTTAAAATCCAAAAGTATGTTTCACTTAAGCTTTAAATACAAGAGGAACAGGTTGGAATATATCTTCTCCTAATTATGGGTTAAATAGTATAATTTCTATCTGGAAAATCATTATGATTCTAAAAAAATAATAAAAAATATTGAAGTAAATGAAAAAAGCGTGAACTGAATGAATGATTACGAATCAACGCGGAACAAAATAATTGTGCCGTTGAGAAATTGAGTTTAAAAAATGATAAGCCCGCTATTTCAAATTAGCACTGTGCCGTGTGAAAGGGAAACCGAAGGGAATGTTTTAAACGTGCCAACCCTTCTATATGTTACTGTTGTGGACCCAGAATAGGTCCGGAAGAAAACTCGAACTCGGGAATTAGTGAAACATATATATTAAACGCAAAACAAATACAAGAGTGCCAAGTATTAGACCGGCGTGACTCAACCCAACTCAACTCAACCCCGAGAGGCATATTCTCCCGCTATTCAGAATAATGGTTCATTATAGTCGAAAAATGGTAGGTCTCATAACAGTTACTAAGTGAACAAACAACATAAAAGCCTAAAAATGTAGGGATTTTTTACAATTAGTTGACTTATTTCTTTTTATAAATAATGGCGACCTTTTCTCCCTCCCCTCTTTTTTCTATTTGGAAATTTTGGCTCCTCTTTTTGCTGATAACCATGCACTCAGTTTCTGTGTAGTTTATGCTTAGTTCTTTCTTCTCGCTTTTCTTTTCCTACCTTCTGTAAGAGGTCATGCAGTTTCCTTTGCGTGTCTACTATCAGAACTGTGTCATCTGTGGATCTTAGATTGTTAAGGTTGTTGCCGCTAATGAAGAATCCTCGCAGGACTTAAAATTCTCGCTGTAATGGTTGTATAGATCCAGTGAAAAGACACATTTTTGTCTTACACTAATTTCTGTTTTCGTATATTTGCTGAACTAATTTCCTGTTTGTTTGTTTGTTTGTTTTTTTGTTTGTTTGTTTGTTGGTTTGTTTGTTTGTTTATTTGTTTATTTGTTTGTTTGTTTTCTTGTTTTTTTTTTCCCGCATAATGGTTCAAGTAATCTTGACTTCAATTGCCTACTTTTTAATAAAATGAACTATTTCAACTACCTGGTGTAAAACTTGCTTTAAATCTTCTTCCGATATTTTTTTAAAAGAAACTTCTCTAAGTAAAAAGCAATGAATACAAATAAGATTTGTTTTTTTTTCTACATAACCCATTGAGGTTGTTATGCCGTAAAATAAAATAAAATAAACCAATTAATGAAACCTGATCTACAATCTGATTTCTTGCAAAGAATACATATTTTATTCATACGAATCTATTCTAAAAATCTTGTTGGCATTAAACAATCTTTTGAGGTTGATATGCCGTAAGAGAAAAGAAAATAAACCAATCAATGAAACCTGATCTACACACTAACTTTTTACGTATTCTATTCATACAAATCTATTCAAAAACCCTTATAGGCATTAGATAACTGATATAGGTTGATATGCCGTAAAAGTAAAGAAAATAAACCAATCAATGAAACCTGATCTACAAACTGATTTCTTACAAAGAATACATATTCTATCCATACGAATCTATTCTAAAATTCTTGTCAACATTAAATAACCGTTTGTGGTTGACATGCCGTAAAATAAGAAAATAAACCAATCAATGAAACCTGATCTACAAATGAGTTCGAATAAGATTTGGGGTTTCTTTTTCTACGAGTGACAGAAATCCTTTAATACACCCTGACATACATGGGGTTCCATCGGGACAAATTTCAAAGCCAGACTTTTAAGTTAAATTAATCTTTTTAATGTAGTTTGTCATCATATCAACAGTATTTTGGCCTCTATTATCTGTTGACATTCTTTGGCAACACAAAAACGATTGATTATTTCATCTTTATCAATATAACGAACAAATGCAAGCAATTAACTTGTGTTACTGATATCAATTTATTCAACACCAGTTAAAGCAAAATTACGTTCTTTCTGGATATTTTGTTTCAACATATTTAGATAAATCTAGAATTCATCTATGTCTTATATCACTTGAAAGGGAAATTCCGTTCATTTATTTTTCGATCTTTTCACCAAACAGAGAATTAACTATTTTTTTTTACAATTGGGTAGAAATACTAACTCGGTAAGGGCGTTATGTTTAGCTTTCAAGGCTATCATTTCTGTCACCTCAATTGATACGAGTTGAGCCACGGTTATTGCCGTCTTAAAAAACATTTCGCTGCTTTGATTGCTGCTATGAGAGTCTTTAAAAATATTTAAGATATTTATCTTGAAAATACGAATGTCTTTTTAACTTATTAGTACCATGGATACTTTTTCCATTATTTGCCGCAAACTATATAATGGATTTGGTTGATTAACGTCCCCAGACCAAGAAAACCCGAAGAAATAACTATCGCAATTCTCTCTTTGAAGAAAGTTATCAATTAAGGATGCTGAGGATAACATGGACAGAAACAGAACACGTGAGCAACGACAAGGTTTTGGAGAGTCAGTCAGTTAAGTACCATACGTGATACACGCTTGGGTGATCATGTCTCAAAAGAGGCATGACTGACTGGGCAGAAGATTATCCCGCAGTAGGTTGCCATTGCTTTCTGCGGTAGACTGGTTGCCGACCATAGCTATAGAGCCCAATCTGTCCTGCTATTTAACCCATAACTGGAAGGAAGAGTCGGATTAATACCTTTCCCAAGGGTATTTGCGCGTAAGTGAATACAATGGATTCAACTGGAATTTGAACTCGGCTCCCCGGTTTCTCATTCCGAGCCGATATCCACTGTACCACAATGCAAACAAAAAAGAAAATTGTACTTAGCATCAGGAAAAAATAGCTGAGGTTTCTGGGACATATAACGAGGAAGAACAGTTTGGAGAATCTAATACTCACAGGATGGATAGAAGGAAAGAAAGACAGGGTGAAGTAGCGCGTGACAGACCTGATGGACTTGAGCAGGGGGATGACAAATCGAAGTTTGGTAGAGATATCAAGAGGATAAGTGTTGAGTGCGACAAGGAATGAGGAATAAGTAGAAGACTTCGTCCTGAAGGGACACGGCACATAAAGAAGAAGAAGAAAAATCTAAGAGAAGGACAGAAACCAATTGACGCATGAACTCCCGTTACTGCAGTTTACTAAGAATAGCTCCCCATCACCCCCCCCCCAAAAAAAAGAAAGAAAGAAATGGGAGCATTTTATGTAAACAATATTACGGGTGCGTCAAAGAGTAATAAAACGTTACGATGAAAATAATAACAACAATTTCAGTACGATTAATGTCATTTTTATTTTATTCAAATTTTAAAGTAATATACTTTTAAAAAATTGTAACATTATTAATTCAAAAGCTCAACCCTGCTACTGGAATCTTCGATAATATTAATTCGTATTTCAATAACTTTGTAAAAATGTTGAATAAAACAAATAATATTAAATGCAATTATATTAAAAATGTTCATGTTGATTTAGTGAAATAAAAAAAAATTCAAAAATTTAAATTTAAAAAATGAAAATACATTTTTAAAAATATAATACTGAAGCAAAATAATATAATCCAAAAATAGTGAAAAGAATTATTTAAAAATTAAAATTTAATATTTATCTATTTATCCAAATAATAGCAATATAGGCCGGCGTCGCGCGGGACTAATGAAAGCTTTAAAACTAATCCATGGTCCTCGAGCTCAGACACTTTGGACGTTGGCACGAAAGACAAAAAGCAATAGTTGTTTCCAGTTAAAGCGAAACCGTAGACTGAAAGAAAAATGAATGGATGTACGTCAAATTTTGATTTCCTAGTATCGACATCAAAGAAGTTTTTTTCGTCGTAAATTGAATTTTGAAGGCTAAATAAGTCCACTGAGTAAATGGTATCATGGCTGAGACTAAGAACTACAATTATATCTACTAAGATCCAAACCCGAAGCAAAAACTAAAATAAAAGGGCATACAGACATACAGGCAGATAACCAGACACACACACAAACATCTTACCTTTTATATATATATATATATATATATATATATATATAAATTAAAAAAGGATTAATTCAATGATGTTGAATGGCCATTTCGATATGAAGATCCCCACGGGGGATAACACCTCACCTCAGCAACAGAAAAATCCTTTCAGAAACTGTAGAAAAATTAGTCTTCTTTTCTTTTTAAATAGATTTGCAAAGAAATTAAAAAAGAAAATAAAAAGGAAAAAATAAAGGAAAAGAAAAAGATAAAACAAAATAAAATCAAATAAACAAGAAGTGAAAAAATTGACATCGTCTGGGTTCGCAAAAGAAGGAAAGAGAATTGTAACTTAAAATTAACAGACAGCCGTGTTAAATCGACGTACGGTTAAGCAACACGGAAAAAAGGTGGGAGATAAGAGAGATAAAGGAAGGAAGGGAGGGAAAAAAGAAAAGAAAAGAAAGAAAAAATGTTTTTAAAATATTACAGACGCTGGACATATTCAAAAACCTAACTTCCCAAAAACGTTGAAGTATTAGAAAAAGGCCTTTACTTAAAAAGGCATAATTATTTTTAAAGGGAATAAAAAGATATAGGAATTAAAATAAAATTATTTTAAAAAAGTCAGGTCATTTGAATTAAACTAAATAAAGACATCGCTAGGTAAAAAAAAAAAAAAAATAATTCATTTACAATTATACATACATATAGAAGTACATACATACATACATATACACACACAATTCTACGATTAAGAATACATATATACACACACATACATTCAATTTCATACACACTTATATACACATACATGCGCATGCACACATATATATATGTGTACACACCTATATACAAAAAATTCACATACACACAATATATATGTGTACACACACATGCACACATATACATACACCCACACACATACATATAAAAAAATATAAAAAGTTAATGAATATTATGAAAAAGAGCATTTAAATAGCAAAAAAAAAATTTTTCCCAAAAATACATATATGCACACATACATATATACATATATATATACACATATATACAAATGTGCACATCCACACACAAACATACGCATATACATAAAAATTATAAAAAGAAAAATTAAAAAAAAAAATTAAAAAATTAAAATTTAAAATTACAAATTAAATTTTAAAATCCGCCCTATGACGGCACTTATTAATAAATTCCTTCCTAAGATTCAAAAGTAAGTCCTGATGAGGATACTTCAAAATCAGAATCTTCTCCAATAAACATAGACGACACCTATCACGAAAATTTTTAAGGGTACAAGCTGAGCCTATTAATTTCCAGCTGATTATAGGGTCCTGCCCTTCCTCCTTCATTTCCCAGAATCTACGTGATAGTGCCGTCTTGAATCTTTGGTTAGGGTTCGAAAACGAGTGCTTGTGATTGTAAAGTCTCTGTTTGAAAGGGCCCGCGGACATGCCAATATAAGTCCGGTAATTGTCTTTGTTGTTAGATGGAGAAATACGGGCTTCATAAATAACATGGGTGGATTTACATTTGCCTTGCACCGGGCAGGTATCCACAGAATTACAATTACATTTATCAACAATTAAGGATTTAACGTCGGTATTATTTAGGTTCATTAAAATATGCCTATTATGGGAATTAATTATATCATCTATATTTGAGGTGCAAGAGTAACTGATTTTTAGGGTGAACCTATTAAAAATTTTATTTAAGGGATTATTATTATTATTAAAATGTTTATCGATTAATCTGAGAAAATACTTACCAATATTTATATTAGTCAGCTTACAATAAGGAGGGTTGAAACGATATTCAGAAGTTTCAAGGTTGCAGTTCTTACAACCTTGAAAACTTCTGAATATCGTTTCTTATGTCGTTGTCTATGAGTGTATCAAATTTGATTAAAATCGGACCACTCTTTCTATTTTTTATTAACCTGATTTTTTCGATTATCGATTTTCGATATTTATCGGGGCACCTCGTTACAACACCTAGCTAAGATCACTCGCAGACGCTTATAGTACAACTGTGTAAATTTTCAAGAAATCGGTTCAGCTGTTTCGGAGTCTATAGGTAACGGAAACACACAGATACACACGTACACACACACAGACAAAGTTCCATTTATAAATAAGTTTAGATAACACTGTGCGATTATTATTTACACATACTCATACAGGATGCCACGCAAAAAAACAAAATCAGAATTTTATACAGTTTTTTTAATTTAGTTTAGTTTAGTTGTTTGTTTTACCAGCACATCTACCCTTTTGGTTCATCTAATGCTGAAGAAAGTGTTTGGTTTTTGTTTACTGATTGCTGATCTTTTGTGAGTATTGCTGTCGAGATATAAGTAGAGGTGTCGTGATTTGATGTGTGATGTTTATATGCTATCTTCTTTTGCAACTATATTTTGTTATATAATTTTGTTGCTTTTAGAAATTCTAAAATGTCATTTGGGTCAGCTTTGTTGAAGACGCCTTTCAGATTGTTTTCTTGATAGTATCTTAATCGCATTTGTTCAAGATCTATGCAGCTTGTTAGTATATGTTTCACTGTGTAGAGCTCCTGACATGGAATGCAAATTGGTGCCTCCTCACCTTTTAGTAGGTGTGAATGGGTGACAGTGGTGTAGCCTATTTGAAATCAAGTCATTACTACTTCTTCTCTTCTTGACATTTTCCTATTGGAAATTTTAACTTCTATCCATTCTTTGAGGATGGGTTTTTGGGAATTTTGTTAGTTATTTGAAACAAAAGCAAAAGATAGAAATTTAATAACTTAAAACAGAATAAAAAAACAAATGTTAGATGTTGGTTGTTTTTATGGCATATCAACCTCGGCGGGTCATTTATTGCCAACTAAATTTTATTTATTTATTGCTAATAATACCTTGTTTTTCTTTCAACAATTTATTGTTGTTTTTATACAAGTTTTGTGTCTAGTAATACTTTTTCTTTTCGAGTATCAAGATTCATTGGGATTTGTTTTTAAGAGCAGGGTTCCCAACTCCTATCCTGTTATTTAACCTATAACATAGCAAGGTTTGGATTAATGCCTTTCCCAAGGGTACCAGTGCTTAATTGAATGCAAAGTATTCAACTGGAATTCGAACTCGGCTCACCGATTTCTCTTTCCGAGCCGATATCCACTGCACCACAACGCACATCCGTCACTAAACGCTTACAGCACCTGGTATTCTCAAACGGTCACCCATCTAAGTACTGACCAGGATCAACGTTGCTTAACTTTGGTGATCGAGCGAGAACCGGTGTATTCGAAGTGATAGGCCGTAAGCTTAAATGTTAGATGTGGCGTTCAAACTAAAAAGTTAGTTTTTATATATTAGTTGTTTTTTTCATTCGTATCTTCTTCTTCATTTATGTGCCGTGTCCTTTCAGGACGTAGGCGATCATGGCCCTCCACATCTTCCTATCCCTTGTCAGTCTTAATACCCCTTCTCCTGTTATCCCACACAATCCTCACGCCACTATCCATCTGCTCAAGTCCATCAAGTATGTCATGCGTTGGTTTCCCTTGTCTCTCTTCCCCTGTGAGAATCAGGTTCTCCAAGCAGCCTTTTCGCGTTACACGTTCCAAAATCTTCAGTTGTTTTTTCCTGATGTCAAGTATCAGTTTCTTTTTTGTGTCCATTCTTTCCCAAACCTCGTCGTTGCTTGCCTGTTCCATCGATAGTATCCTCAGCATCCCTCTGTAGAGTCACATTTCGGTTACTTCAAGTTTTTTCTTCGTTTTTGATTAGATTGTTCAGCATCATCTAAAATTCCCTGTTTTTTTTTTTTATTATTTTTTTCTTGTGGGGTCACCCTGTAATATAAGATTCTACTGTACATCATATGAGGTTCCAGATTTTCATTGTCATAAGGTAATAAATTGATCCCCTCCACCCCTAAAATTATTAAATATGAATTCAGTAAATAGAAAAATATCTCTAAGGAGTTACATGTGAAAACTCTTTAATAATAAGGACATAGAATATGCAATTGTTTATAAGTTAGTGTTAATAAAAGATTCTATTTGCTACAAAATTAGGGATCTGTTTTATTGTTATTACACAATAAGCTGATCAATCCAAAATTATTACAACTGAAGAAATATATTTAAAGTTACACATCTGAAACAGAGCATTTACTCCAATATCAGCGTTCATTATATAATAACATTTAAACAAATGAATTAGAAATATGTTGAAAAATTTATTCCTAAAAATATATATTTCAATAATCACCGGAACTTCCCATATATATATATATATATATATATAATATTTTGCTTTTGCTTATTGTGTCTCAACCAGAAATGATAAATAAATGACCTTATATTAGTAATGTATAACACATCACACAATAACTCCAGGGCTTAAACAACAACTTTTAGTCAAACTTCGACTTTATTCATCAACATAGTCTCCTTTTAGGGTGATAAACTGATTCCAACGCTTCTCTAACAAGTCGATGCCTTTTTTGTAGAACGGTTTGTCTTTGGCCTCAAAATACGCCTCAGTTTCCGATATCACTTCTTCATTCGAGCCAAATCTCTTACCCTGGAGCATTCTTTTGAGGTCTGCAAACGGCCAGTAGTCGCTGGAGGTCAGATCTAGAGAATATGGTGGATGTGGAAGCTATTAAAAGTGCAATCCATATATTTTTGCCCTCGTTGCGATCGACTTGTGACACGGTGCTTTGTTTTGGTGAAAGATCACTTTTTTCGTCTTCATTCGTGGCCGTTGTTTTTGGCAATTTCTTCCATCAAACGCACTAATAATGCTATATAATATTCGCTATTGATGTTTTTTTCCTTCTCAAGGTAATCTGAAGACGAAATACCTTGCGCATCCCAAAATACTGACGCCAAAACATTGCCTGCTGATGTTTTCCTCTTTGGTCGTTTTGTACGGCTTTCACTAGCTGCTGTCCACTCAGCTGACTGCGGATTTCACTCCGGAGTGAAGTGGTGGATGCATGTTTCATCCATTGTAACATATTTATGCAAAAACTCCTTGTTGCTTTGACACAATTGCAAACAACGCTCTGGATTGTCGACGCCTTGTGTTATTTATTCATTTATTGATTTTTGATCGACTGTGAGCAAACGCGGCACCCACTTACAACACATCTTTCTCATTGATAAATATTCATGCAAAATGGTGAATACAGTGCCTATATATTCAACTCCTCTGATATCCCGCACAACTTCAATTTACGATCGGCCAAAACGAGTTTTTTTTTTGGGGGGGGGGGGGGGGTCCGGTACAACTGACGATTTGGTGCGGTATGAGCTTTCAACATGATTTGTGTCTGTACGAACGCGTTTAAATTCAATATACCGTTGTTTCCGATGGAGCAGACTCCAAATAACACTTATCAAGCTATTGTTTTGCTTGAACTGTATATTATCCCATCAAAAAGCAATGCTTTATCAACATAGGAAATTCAGATTTTTCCATTGTTTTGATAATTTGCAACAGTAGCTTCACTTAAATAACTGTAATTTTGTAAGTTAATCTGATTGGGCCCAAATTTTGTCACGTGTCATTTGAAGGTTAGTACTTCGTAAAAAACAAATCCATTTTTTATAAGTGGCGGCATCTATATGTCAGGCCCGGGACTTATTGAGTGATATGTTGAGTTTTAATGTCACCAGTGTAAGGTAGGTAATACTTATCACCATTACACTGGAAATGTGGTACATTTTATTCATTTGTTGGAATTTTTGTTACAGTTATATGTTGAAACAAAAGCAAAATAAAGAAATTTAGTAACTTAAAACAGAATAAAAACACAAATGTTAAATGTAGTGTTCAAACTAAAAAAGTTAATCTTTTAATATATTAGCTATTTTTTCATAATGTACTATAGTATAAACCTTCTATCCTTTCTTGAGGGCACCCTGTATTTATTAATACCGTAGGAATATTTCCGCACGGTGGTTGAAATTCACTGGGTGGAAGTAAGAGATTGCAAAAATTGTCCGTATTGTCCAATGTCTGAAGCAATTTCGGCCACTATCTTAGCCAATTTTAAGGGCGGAGAGGTTGTCTGAGTTGTTAATTTCTCTTCATATTTGACTATTTAAAATGTATTCTTTGGTGTTGTTTGAATACTAGTAGAAGCGTTTATTCGGAGTCTGTGTTTAGCGCGGTTGGAATTCTAGTGAGCTTCTTTCTATATTTTGTAAAAAAAACTTTCAACACGCCATGCCCACTAATGAATAAGATAAGGTTGATAGTGGGACAAAGATGTTTCATGTACATGTCTTTTTTTTAACAGCGATATGTTTTCGGTTATGTGATTTATATAAAACGTTAATTTTTTTTGTAAGGTTTCTTTTAAATTGTGCGTAGCTAGCTTTTACAACTGTACGGGTCCACAGCCTGAAACCAGCTTTCACACATGGCTCGAATAATTTGAGATTGATAAGTAAGAGAGCTGTTTTTTGTTTGTTTGTTTTTTTAAATTTGTTATCTACAGGGCCTTTCTCACAGCGAAATGTTTCCGGTAATATGATTTATATAAAATGCTCGTGTTTTCGACCAGAATTTTTCTCATGGTTTCTTGAAAATTTTGGCTAGCTTATTTACTTATTTAAGGAGAATTGTGGTAACGTCAATATCCCCGGTGAAAAAAGAACCTTACAAGTCACTGTAAAATTTTGCTTTGAATGTCATCATCATCAACAACAGCAATTATGGAGTGGAGATGTGATCATAGCGGGGTGAAATGCACTAACTGAATAAATGATGATGTTGTTTTTGAGGTATGAGTATCCATAAAAAAATACACTGACGTTACAACATTCTTTGGCATGTGTTTATCATTTGAATGATTTGAGATTTTCTCAGTATAATCCTTTATATATCTGATTAATTTAAAGCATTGGATTAAGTGCATTGACAAAACAATGTGTTGGAAATTATAAAATGCTGTGCAAAATGTTTTTCGTCCTTACGCTACGAGCTGATTGATGTATCTAGATATATGACTTCCTAAGGGAACCTCGAGGTGGTGTAATGGTTAGCAAGTTTGTCTCAGTAGAATCATTACAATTGAGTAGTGAGTTCGATCCTCATTGGGTGTACCATAATTTCGTTTTTGTGCCACATCTAAGCTGCGCTTAGAAAATTATCATATTTGATTGCCTATATAAAGGATGTATGAAAAATACGTTTACAAACTTTGCGAGTGAGTTCCTCAAACTAAAACAAGGACAAAAGTTCGTCTCAAAATAAGTTCACAAATCCTTTGTTTTTAAGTTAAGTTTACAAATGATGATTTTTTGCTGCCATAGAAATTAAGTTTTTTTTCACTTAATCAGCTATGTGACAACACACACACGCACACACACACACACACACACACACACACACACACACACACACACACACATATATATATATATATATATATATATATGATAAACATCTCGGGAATCTAGAGTTCTATATAGGCGATTAAATATAACATAACACTTCAGCATTTTTCTTTGCTTCGAAAAATATTTTCCTATTTCTTAATACATTGCTTACTTTCTGAAAGGCATGAGAAGATTAACCTGTATTCATTGCCTTATAAGATATCATATATAACATAGAAGTTCAGCACTCTTTCCTTTGTATCTAATGCTATTTCCTATCTCTTACTTTGCTTGCTTTTTGATGGGCATGAGGAGATTTTCCAGCATTCACTGTCATATACGAGATTAGATATTACATAACAGTTCAGCACGCTTTTTATTGTTTCTAACGTCATTTTCCTATGTCTTAATACTTCCCTTAGTTTCCGAAAGACATGAGGATATTGTCCGGCTTTCACTGACATATAGGAGCTTAGATTATATTTAGCAGTTCAGAGTTCTCTTTGTTTCTAACGTCATTTTCCTATGTCTTAATACTTCCCTTAGTTTCCGAAAGACATGAGGATATTGTCCGGCTTTCACTGACATATAGGAGCTTAGATTATATTTAGCAGTTCAGAGTTCTTCTCTTTGTTTCTAACGTCATTTTCCTATGTCTTAATACTTCCCTTAGTTTCCGAAAGACATGAGGATATTGTCCGGCTTTCACTGACATATAGGAGCTTAGATTATATTTAGCAGTTCAGAGTTCTTTTCTTTGTTTCTAACGTCATTTTCCTATGTCTTAATACTTCCCTTAGTTTTCGAAAGACATGAGGATATTGTCCGGCTTTCACTGACATATAGGAGCTTAGATTATATTTAGCAGTTCAGAGTTCTTCTCTTTGTTTCTAACGTCATTTTCCTATGTCTTAATACTTCCCTTAGTTTCCGAAAGACATGAGGATATTGTCCGGCTTTCACTGACATATAGGAGCTTAGATTATATTTAGCAGTTCAGAGTTCTTCTCTTTGTTTCTAACGTCATTTTCCTATGTCTTAATACTTCCCTTAGTTTCCGAAAGACATGAGGATATTGTCCGGCTTTCACTGACATATAGGAGCTTAGATTATATTTAGCAGTTCAGAGTTCTTCTCTTTGTTTCTAACGTCATTTTCCTATGTCTTAATACTTCCCTTAGTTTCCGAAAGACATGAGGATATTGTCCGGCTTTCACTGACATATAGGAGCTTAGATTATATTTAGCAGTTCAGAGTTCTTCTCTTTGTTTCTAACGTCATTTTCCTATGTCTTAATACTTCCCTTAGTTTCCGAAAGACATGAGGATATTGTCCGGCTTTCACTGACATATAGGAGCTTAGATTATATTTAGCAGTTCAGAGTTCTTCTCTTTGTTTCTAACGTCATTTTCCTATGTCTTAATACTTCCCTTAGTTTCCGAAAGACATGAGGATATTGTCCGGCTTTCACTGACATATAGGAGCTTAGATTATATTTAGCAGTTCAGAGTTCTTCTCTTTGTTTCTAATGATATTTTCCTATCCCTTTGTTTACTTTCCGAAAGGCATGGCTACATTGTCCTAAATTCTCCGCCATATAAGAATATTAGATTTCACATAGCGATTCAGTACTCTTTCCTTTTTTGCTTACGAAGCTTTCCTGTTTCATATTATTTGACTTAGGCCTTAGAAGAAATCTTTCGCTATTCCAATCCACAATTCGTCTTTTGGTGCCCCATTTTTTCGATGTCTTTTAAAACCCTAACCAATATTGGTAAATTCTGATATTCGATTTAATTAGAACTTTTAAAATCTCAACTCGTTGTTTGTGCTCTCTCTCTCTCTCTCTCTCTCTCCCTCCATCTCTCTCTTGCTAGTTCGCTATACGTTTTCTCTTCGTACAGTTGATAGTCTTTTCTTCCCGCTTTCCTTTACTACCTAAAAAGTTTCTGAAGTTGTCCTGTGTCTGCCATCAAAATGGTGTTATCTGTGTATCGTATATTAAGATAATGTTCATCGATAACAAATCCTGGTAGGACATCTAATTCTCATTCTACGTCTTTTTAAACGAAGCGCATATCATCCGAAGTCTTGGCTTACGTTGTCAATTCGTGGTATTCTCAGCATCTTTCTGCGGTAGCGGTAGCACTTTTCTATTGCTTAATTTATTTTGCACATTTATAAATCTAATTCGCTCGAGCATTGAATACTGTTGCCATTTCTGGTCTGGTGCTCCTGCTATTTGTCTTGAGGTTCTCGACAAAATCCAAAAGAGGATCTGCAATATAAATCAATCCTAACTTAGCAAATCGACTTCAGTCACTTTCTCACCGACGTGATGTGGTTTCTCTTTTGCGACAAATATTTTCATGTCAACTGCACTGATACCTCGACCACATGTATTTACTCGTGCTACTAGATTGGCATCTAGGTCCCACCGTTTTACTACCGAAATAGTTAAATGTAACCTCCTCTTCTACTCAAATATATTCTTTTCTCGCACTTCCCGTTTTTGGAATTCACTTCTGCTTGCTTGCATCTCTGATAGCTAAAATCTCCAAAAGTTTAAATGCAACAGCAATTGCCGTATTCTATCTACTTGATTCTCACCCATGTCTTATCCTTTCTTCGACATTCGTACTATAGCAACTTCTTTTCTCGTGCTTCCCGACTTCCATATACTTGCTTTTCTGACGGCTATAGCCTCCTGAAATTTAAATGCAAAGTCAATTTCCATCTCTTAACCATTTAAATCCAGCCCTTTCTACATCATTCCTGTGTATCTTGTTCTCTTCCTTTCTTTCTACCTTCGCAACTGTCTTCACTCCTGTGTTCACATTCTTCTCTTGCCCTTTCTCTTTCACCCCCTGTAGCTGGTTCATCTTTCTCTTCACTCTCCTTCTGCCTAAAACTTTAACTCTCTAATGTAGCCCCCTGCACATCAGTAACGGTACTGCCTTGCTTGGGGTGAAACGATTAAAAAAAGCCTGCGCATCAGTGGCATTCCTGCCTTGCTTGGGGTAAAATTATTATAAAAAAAAATTAACACTCAGTAACACCTTGTATCTTACTTTATTGCCTAGTTTTGAGTGGAATGTTTAAAAAGAATTAGCATTTATTTATTACTACGCGAGCACAAACGTTGTCTTCGCATAAACTTTCGAAAACTTGGTAACCAGGAAGAACGGAAACCAAGAGAGGGTGTTAAGAAGAAATTCTGAATATATTCCATTTATTAGTATTTTTCCGATGTATTCATGTGAAATAAATAAAACTTTAAAATTCTAATCGTATTAATTTGCTTAGCTTTTTGATATGAAATCCCTCAACTTTATTCTTTTCATGTATTAACTCAATAAACCTTTTGTACCTTTGCGGGGGTCAGTCAGTTAAGCCTGGGCGATCATGTCTCGAAAGAGACATGACTGACTGGGCCGAAGATTATCCCGCATTAGGTTGCCATTGCTTTCTGCGGTAGACTGGTTGCCGACCAAGGCTATAGAACCCAATCTGTCCTGTTATTTAACCCATAACTGGAAGGAAGAGACGGATAAATACCTTTGCGCGTAAGTGAATGCAAGGAATTCAACTGGAATTCGAACTCGGCTCTCCGATTTCTCGTTCCGAGTCGATATCCACTGCGCCACAACGCACATCCACAGTGAGAGAGATTTAAAATAATAGAGATAGATACCACATTTAACGTTGAGAGTTACTTTTACCGATCATATATGGGAAAATCTCATTTCGTCCGCAGTCATTTTTTCGCTCTCATAACTGAGCTAAACCTGCAAGTAAAAAAAAAAAAAAAAAAAAAAAAAAAAAAAAAAAAAAAAAAAATTTAAATAAACGTAGATCCCCCACTGCAACCAGCCTACCCCGTTTTTGCGAGTTCTAAGCCAGGGTCAGATCACTGAATATTTCTGAATGTTGGGATTATGAAATTAATTATGTCAGTGGGCCGATGAACGTATACAACTAATTGCTTTGCAGGGAATAAGAAATCTTTTGCGGAAATTGCATCATCTTTTGGTACCACAGGAAGTCGGAGTCAAGGAAGAATTTTAATATTTACCAGTGCTTATGTCAGTATGGAATTCGCATACAAAAAACATACATCTTCTCTTCTAGCATATATATATATATATATATATATATATATGTGTGTGTGTGTGTGTGTGTGTGTGTGTGTGTGTGTGTGTGTGTGTGTGCTAGAAAGTAAAATGTTTTTGAATGCGAATATATATATATATATATATATATATATATATATATATATATATAGGCCAACGGCCGATTAAAGTAACTCCGAAAAAAATTCTTAACGATAATGATTTTTTTTAATAATTTAAAACCAAGTAAGAGGACAAAGTTACTAAGATGCAATGGTTTAATGAGAGTAAAGAAAACTGAGGTGTTACTGAGAAACCATTATAAAGAGCAAGGGAAATTCAAGAAGACAGATGACGGCTGACAACATAAAGGGATTTATAAAGTCGATGTCTTCATGTTAACGTCCCTGTAATCTCTCTGAAGATGGCTCACGTGAGACGAAATTTTAGAACCATCATAATAAAAAAAAATATCCAAATGTTGGACAATTTTTATCCTTATTTTCACCTGAAATTGAAGCCAAGATACAATGTTTAGAACGGCTTATTATAAAACATAATAGACATTCATTGTCTGTTATATTTAACAATATATGTTCAGATATATATATACAGCGAAACAGATATGTCTACGGATGACTAATTACGCTCTCACACCCTGATTGAGCACTCTGGAAGAATGGTAGACTTTGAAAAACAGTAGCTACTCTAGCATGTACGCATAACTCAGTCAGTAATGGATTAGACCACTTTGGCTGTTGGGCGTGTATAATGATAATATACATGCTAAAAGGTCTGCCTTCTTCAACCGGGCGCCCATAGCCCAGAGGTAGAATCGCCGACTGACGCCAATTCGGTCGGGTTTCAATCCTGGGTTAAAAGCAATCGGAATCTAAGCATACTGATGAGCTGTGATACAGCGAAACAGATCTGTCTGCGGATGACTATATATATATATATATTGTCTGTATATGCTTTTTATATATGTGTATCTTGATTTCTTTTCAAAAACAGTCATCGTCTCTCTTTAAATTTTATTGTTCTTCCATTCTGCTTTATGATCCCATTACGTTGAAACGCCGGTTTCCAACAAACAAAATTCAATATAATTTTTAATAATATAATCACACACTTATTTTTCCTCATAAACTAAAACACCAGACAGCTCTTTCCGGAAAATGTTTGGAATTGAGTGAGAAAGGCCTAAACCCACAAATACTTTGGAAAATTTTAATTTCCGCATGTATTCTTAATGGTCTTAGAGATAAATACAGCTTATGTTTAGAAGAATAAATTAGAAAAATAAAATACAGTAATTAAAGCCAACTATTGAATCAGAGGAATGAATTAGTGTTTAAATGTCGACATAAAAATAAATTCAAATTTCCATAATATAGGTTTAATTCAATTAGCTACAATATTTTCACATGTTCACTTCCCTCTAATTCTTCTCATACCGAATATATAACTAATGCAGATTCTTCCACTTCTATATCTTCTATACACTTACCATTTAACATTTATAATCTCACCTCTCTCTATTATCTTCCTAACTCCCTTTCTATTTATCCAGTAAATTTATTCATTTTTTAATGTTATTCCTAATCCACCCCCATTTTTTTAGTTTTTCATATAAACCCCAAATTAATGTCATAAAGTTTAAATTCGGGTTTTATTTTTATAAAGCTTTTTCCTTTAAAAAAAACAACACAGAAAACATCCTCCTCTGACCCTTGTCTAATGTCTTTCGTTTGATGACATTTGTACTTCCAACACGAACCTAGTCCACAACAAAGTTGACCCGACAAACGACTAACATCTTCGTCTGCCGAAATAGACTATTCCCCAGATGAGGTGATTCGAAATTTATTATTTAATTAATATATATATATATATATATATATATTGCTCTAAAAAGAAGAGACGTCATACTTATTCCAAACCTGGGGAACCTTTCGGCCAACACTTTTCAAGGGCTTCGTTGACAAAATTATGAATAGGGCTAGAACGAAGACAATATCAAAAGGGGAATTACTCACAGTACTGGGAGAAAGTGGAATTCGTTTAAAAATAAACTTTAACGAAAAACATTAAAATTTGAGGGGGGTTGTAAATTTAATTCCACAGGAGTGATTTTAAAAAGTACTGTGAGTAATTCCCCTTTTGATATTGTCTTCGTTCTAGCCCCATTCATAATTTTGCCAACGAAGCCCTTGAAAAGTATTGGCTGAAAGGTTCATCGGGTTTGGTATGACGTCTCTTCTTTTTAGAGCAATTTGTGGTTTCTGTGGGTACCGATCGTTATTCATATATATATATATTATTCCTCGCCGATAGCATAACTCATTTTCATGCATAACTCATGGAAATATATATATATATATAATGTTACCGCAATTTCTACTCTAACAGCTTCTTTTCTCCCAATCCCTTGGATACGTATGTATGTGTAATACCACAAATTAACATATTTATATATTTTTAAGTTTTTTTGTTTTTTTAATCATTTCACCCCGAGCAAGGCGGAAACGCCACTGATGTGCAGGGGGTTACATAAATGTAAAAAGATTAATTAGAAAAGAGTGAGGAGTACAAGCTAGTTAGAAAGGAACAATAGAAAGCTGAGAAAGAAGGTGCGATGACAGATACATAGGTGGAGAGAAAGGGAAGGTTATACAGGGGAGGGGAGAGAGCTAGAGCCAGTGGTTAGTAGATGAGTATTGACTTTGCATTTAAATTTCTGGAGGTTGTAGCCGTCAGGAAAGCAAGAATACGGGAGTGAGTTCCACAGGTGGGAAGTGCGAGAGAGGAAGCTGCAGGAGTAGAATTGTCGTCTGCATTTGGCTAACCTGACTGTGAATGGGTGGGACCCAGTTGCCAGTCTGGTTGCACGGGTAAACACCTGTTGAGGAGGCATCAGTGACTTAAGCTCATCCGAGCAGAAGCCATGAAAATATTTATAGAAGAGACAGAGGGAGGCCACATTTCGACGATGGGAAAGTGGCTGCAGTCGAGTCGCCAGATCAGTACCTATCACATTACAGACTCTCCTTTGAAGCTTGTCAAGAACACTGAGGAGAACTGCAGGGGCACCTGACCATAAATGGCAGCAGTACTCCATGCACGGACGGATGGTTGACTTGTATATATGCAGGATGGATTCAGGTGAAAAAAACATCCTGGATCGACATAGTGACCCAACCTTCTTAGCAGTAGATTTTGCTATGGATTCAATATAGTGGTTCCATTTGAGGTCTGAGGACAGGGTAAGTCCGAGGAGGCGTAGTGTATTACTCTCCGGGAGAATCACCTGGTCCATGCTTATGGGAGGCAGAAGAGGTTGCCTGTAATGGTTGACAGACAAGAGCTTGGTCTTAGAGGAATTGAAGTTGACAAGCCACTTCTTGCCCCAGTTCACCACAGAGTGTAGATCCCGCTCAAGGTCAGCAGTGAGACTATGTCTGTCCGCTACGAGAGGTTTCTTACTGGAGCGGGAGTATATTGTAGTGCCATCTGCGTAGATGCCTACTTGGGACTTGATCAAATCTGGGAGGTCGTTGATGAAAATAAGGAAGAGCGTCAGGCCCAGGATAGAGCCCTGTGGGACACCAGCATTCGTGCTGTAGGACGAAGAGGCACGCCCATTCAGAACGACCTTCATTTTGCGGTTATTTAAGAAAGATTGGATTAGGTCAAGCAGGCGACCGGTAATACAATAACCGCGTAGTTTGCATAGGAGGCCAGGATGCCAAACCCTGTCGAAAGCCTTGGAGATGTCCAGAGCAACCGCGCGAGCCTCGTCAGACTCATCAAGGACCTGTAGCATGTACTCCGTTACAGTTGTTAGCAGGTATAAACACAGTCGCATTTGTATGCACATATATGGATGTATGGGCATGTGTGTATGTGGATATAAATGAGTATACATGAATGTATGTGTAACCCCACAAAGTAACACATTTATGTATACTCATTTATATCCACATATACACATGCCCATACATATGTACATACAAATGCGACTGTGTTTATACTTATATATATCTAAATGTGTTAATTTGTGGGGTTACACATACATACGTATCCATGGGAGTGGGAGTTTTTGCGACTGGTCTGGATACCCCCAACTGAGCTGACGCCAATGTCTCTGTCCTTAATCTTTTTACTTGTTTTTCTCTTCAGTTAAAAGAAATGCTTATTCCGGTAAAAAAAATTTTGTACCGAATGGAACGAATATTGTGTGGTCTGATGAAATGAGCTAATTTAGCTCATTGAAATGAATTATAATTTATAACCAATTTAAATGACGTGTTGAGTTTTCCTTTATATATATATATATATATATATATGTATATATATATATGGAAAAACGATATCTATATTTTTTTATATATAAAAATAATTTTAGTAAAATCTTTAACAAAGAAATCGTTTTAATATTTTGTCACAATATCTTCAACAATGAAATACTTGATATAAAACAAAAAAATAAATAAATAAAGAATTTACTCGTGTACCGCCATTGATATTTGAGAAATCGTATTAAAGAAAGATAACTACCCTTTTTCAGGATTCGAACCTGTGAATTTTCAAAAGAAATAGTCGTCTTATCCGACGTGCTTTAAACCGACTTGATCATTTAAAGTGTCACCGATCAAGCAAGCCCGAATTCTGTCTTTTAGCGCAATTCTTCTCGCCCCCCCAGATTCTCAAAATTATCATATCTGCTCAGTTTCGCGTCTAAACGTAAACAAAGCAATTTCTAAAGAAGTAATGCAGTTTGTGTTTATTAATCCGACAAACTTTTTGTCACTTTCAACGTTAATTTTATTGGATAACCATATTTGAGTAGATGTTTGTTTTTCAAACTTTATACTTATTTTCGTCTACCGCACCGAATATTCGAGACATGGGAGAGAAGGATTGTGCTTAAGGAATGCATTTAAGCATGGAACAAACTGATGCCACTTGGTGTTGACTTTAGTGCGCACTTTTACCTAAAATACGCTCTATCCCTGATACTGAGCATTTTCAATTACAAATATAGCATACCTTAAAACTTATATTTTATCACACACACACACACACACACACACACACACATATATATATATATATATATATATACCCGTATGCAAATTAATTGAAACATCTGCTTTAGCTTCCTTTCTTTTAAAATACCTGTTAGGTTTAGAGCTATTGGTGTGAGAGGGTGTAATTGATTTATATTTTTTCCTCAGACTGGCTCATTTGCAGTGGTGTGCACCAATATGAAACTATTTTAGGAGTGTTTGATTAAATATATTTGGCTTTAAAAATATTGTGTCAATGGGAACAAATTGCAAGACCCAGAATATTTAACGATCCAGTGCGAAAATCTAAATTAGAATAAAAATCTCTGATCGGCGCCAGTCGAGTAGAGTCAGATGAGAGCAGCGAGACGAAACTACTAAAATGTAACAGGAGAAATTTCAACCACGACCGAATAGGTCACTTCGCACATTGTCCTCCTCCTTTTCCTTTTTCCTGTGCTGATTTCTTTTACTTCTTCTTCTCTATTCAAAGATATTCATACCAAACAAACGCTCACACATACATACGTATGTTCGCATAAACTCTTTCAACTAGTTACTACTACAAGAACATTCCTACGAACGCTTGATATCCTTAACTTTCTCATTGAACATTAACTCAAACTACTACCTATTTTGGTTATTTTTTCTTTTAATATATTTCTATTTGAACATGAAAAATGTAAATTTTATTCTTACACTATTCCACACTAATTCACGCATTCTAACCTGCTACCAACCAACCAACAAACCAACTAACCTAACGCGGATTTTTATATACTCGCAATTTTCAAAAATTAGAAGTTTTAACGTTATTAGGATCATGCAACCATGGGTGAAATTACGTTACGTTATAACTTCTACTTTTTGAAAATTGCGCGTTCATAAAAAAAAACCGTTACGTGAGTGTTCTTAAAAAACGGTAAAATCAATTATTGTAAATCACCTGAAGACACCACATGGGAGAAGAAGTAGCTTTTTAACTTTCCATAGATTATTTGTCTGTAAGTGAATATAACGAACGCAATTGGAATTGGAACTCGGCTCTCCGATTAACAATTCCGAGTCATTATTCATGAGGCAACATTTGCAAGCAGTCACCCACATAAGTACTAACAAAGTTCGACGTTGCTTAACTTCGGTGATAGTACGGGAACCGGTGTAACAAGGTAAAAGATTATAGTTGAAATGGTAATGATGAATATTATGTAATATATATTTTAGATCAATTCACCCCAAGCAAGAGAGGCTATAAAGCCACTAAGACGCAAGAGATTATTAGGTGGGAGAAAATATAAGAAAGAAAACTCATTATGAAGAAAAGAGAACAATAAAAGAAGAATAACTAAGAAAACAGAACATAACGATTGATATGTTTGCAAATTTTTGAAGATCAAATTTGACTGGAAAGGAATAAGCCGAAAGTGGATTAGACCACCCAGAAGTGCGAAAGAAGAAACTACTAGAATAGAACTTGCGGGTGGATCTAGCTGTTTCAACTGTACAATTGCCGCCAATCTAGTAAAGGGAAGTCTAAATACCATAGAGAAATGTTCATCAGAACAGTCCCATTAATATTTTATCGAAAATAAATTACGGATGTGAGAAAATGACTGAAAGCAAAATACCAGGTCAGGACTAATGATATTGCAGATTCTATTTTGGATTTTCTCAAGGACCTCCAAATATATATCAGGAGCACCAAACTATATGTGGCAGCAATATTTTATGTATGGATGAGACTTATAAATATTCAATATAGATTCTAGCGAGAAAACTTGTCTAGCGTAATACAATCAGTCATTTAAGTGATATACATGATACATGCTTGGGCAATCATATATCAAAAGAGACATGACAGAAAATGTTTCTATAGTAGGTTACTATTATCTTCTGTATAGACTGGTTGGCAACCAAGGCTATAGAATCCTGACCTGCTATTTAACTCATAACTGAAGGGAGAAACGACGGATTAATACTTTTCCAAAGGGTATTTGTGGGTAAGTGAATGCAGTGAATTCAACTGGAATTCGAACTCGGCTCTTCGATTTGTCGCTCCGAGTTGATATCCACTGCACCACAATGCATGACATAATTAATCGATTTTTTTATTTCTTGGTATAATTTGTAGCATAATGTTATCGGTCCTCACCTAGCATCTTTATTTCAGTTACTTTTCCAATACAATGTTTTGTTTTGCTTTTTAATTATTTACCGCCATGGAGGAAATGACATAAAGCCACTAAGACACGAGATGTTACTGAGTGCTAGAAAATATGAAAGGAAAACCATATTGAAGAATATGAGAAAAAGAAAAAATATAAAAGAGAAAGAAGAATAAAAGAACAATAGTTAAGAAGACAGAAGACGATTAGCATCACGTTTTTTTAGAACATAAGACTGCTAAAAATGGAGATTATAGGGATAAGAACGATCGATACCATTGGGTTCTTCACTTGAAAATGTCAAGATTAACGTGTTCAGGGGACAACTCGCGGAGGAGCCGGTAGTAAAAAGTAGTCGTTCTTGGGGCAAAAAGCTGTCTGAGGTGAACTCTTTTCTTGAATTTCGTTGGGGAAATGAGGGTGAATCGATTTCGTGGAAGTAACATGACTTTTCCTAGCTATAGAGGTTTGGGGTATTGGAATGAAACTTGTCTTAAATTTATCGTGGAAATAGCGACAGAGCAGCGATAAGCATGCAACGTTTGAATCAGTAGGAAAGAAAATGGAGAGTGGAAAATATGTCATCCCACACAAATCCCGGTAAACGATTTTGAATACTGTATATTATATTTTTCAAAAATGTTTTACAAATAAAGCCCCAGTAGAAAAATGTTAGATAAACATCCATCTGTCATCAGACTGTAAATATGTTGACATCTTAAATAAACTGCTACTGCTGTGTTAATAAAGGACTTCTGCGATAATTTAAATTTAAATTTGATATTACCTGTTTCAAATCAGATAAATTATACATTAAATCAGTTAATATTACTCAAAAAGGTTTCAGAATTGTATATTTTAGTTTTCGAAGATTTTTTAATAAACAGGTGTTAAAATTGAAATCAGCTATTTTAGCAACAAAAGATATACTTTCAGTTAAATTAAATTAGTGTTGAAATTGAGCAAAGTATTTTGCTTATTAGAAAGATTAAATTTAATCTACTAACTTTGAACTAAAACTAAAAAAAGCTTCAAAAATGATTTTTCATTTTAAAAACTTCAATTTAAAATTAGGTATCGTGAATCTGTTGATGTATCTAAACATTGCCCCAGCTGTTCATCTCAGTGTTCTCGACAGGCTCCAAAGGAGAATCTGTAATGTGATAGGTTCCGACTTGGCATCTCCAGCCACTTTCTCACCGACGGGATGTGGCTTCCCTCTGTTTAGTCTACAAATATTTTAATGGCTTCTGCTCTGACAGACTTAGGTCAATGGTGCCCCTCCACAAGGATTTACTCGTGCAACCAAACTGGCAACAAGGCCCCACCCATTTACAGTTAGATCAAACAAATGCAGGCGACAATTCGACTCCATCAGCTTCTTTTCTCGCACTTCCTGCCTGTGAAACTCCCTTCCATATATTTTCTTTCCTAACAGCTACAACCTCCAAGGATTTAAATGCAATGTCAATACCCATCTCTTAACAACTTGACTTCAGTCCCTCCTATATCATTGTATATCTTGTTATTTTCTTTTCTACCTTTGCAACTGTCTTCACACCTGTGTTCCCTTCCTTCTCTTGCCCTTTCTCCGACAACCCCGCTAACTGATTCGTCTTTCTCTTCATTCTTTTCCTGCCTAGACTTTTACTCTCTTATGTAGCTCCCTGCACATCATTGGCGATACCCTCCTTGCTTGGGATGAAAGGAGAAAAAATATCCATCAGTCAAAATAGAAACTCTGAAGATTTTTACTTTTCTGTCATCGAGTTGCAACTTTATTTATGACTTCACGATGAAACTTATAAAGGCTTGGATAACAATAAATTTTTAAATGATGTTTCTGTACCTTCTTTGCAACGAAATGTCTCTTGACTTTAAAATTTGACAAGATACTTGAAAAAGTTGTAGTCAGTGAGCGAGAGATCATGGAATTATGGCGGATGTGGCAAAGCTGTGTATATCAAATGAGCTTCTGCAGTGTTGGCAACATTTGGCGGACCATTGTAATGAAGCAGAATTGGACATGGTTTATTAACCAATGCGAGTCGCATTTTGCTTACCTGAACGCGCATTTCTTTCATTGGCTGGCAGTAAAATTCGGCAGTGAGGTTTTCTTTAGATTCCAGAAAGCTGTCACAAATAACGTCGTTGTCGTGGTCCTGTGGCCTTGACCGAGATAGAACTCACTACACCCCTACAATATTCCCTGTGCATTTGGAACCCTGGCGCACTTTTATAGCTAAATTCATAATCTTGTCAAATAGCTGAATACTTGATGCTTCGCCAGTACAACCAAGGGTGTTTTTATTGTGATACCAACACTAAATGGGTTGCCTCCAGGCCCCGTCTCGTTATTTAATCCCTAACTGGAGGGAAGTGGCGGATTAATACCTTTCCCAAGGGTACCAGTGCTTAAGTGAATGCAGGGTACTCAACTGGAATTCGAACTCGGCTCACCGATTTCTCTTTCCAAGCGGACATCCACTGCACCACAACGCACATCCGTCACTAAATAGATAACACCACTTCCTTTTGTTGGCGCAGTTTCGGTTTTGAAAACTGTTTAGGTTCTTCGTCATTATAAAGTCATTGAGCCGATTATTGACTTTTTCATTTCTCATCACAAGTTCCTCTATTTAATATTGAAAAGAGAGAATTGAAATTTTTAGTTCACATAATGAGGAAAACTGCTTGGAAAATATTATACTCACGGGAAAGATTAAAGGCACGAGGAACAGAGGAAAACAAGGAATAATCTATCTAGCAACTTTTGGCTATATTATTTAAATACAGCACATAAAAAACTAGCCAAAGAACTTCAAGAAATGATTAACGATCCCACTAAAATTCATGCATGGATGACCAAAGGAATTACATTTCTTCTACCCAAGAATAGTGACACAAATAATCCGAAAGACCAATTACATGCTTTCCGACAACATACAAACTATTAACATCTGTTTTAGCAAAACAGACATATTTCTTCTTGGAAAGAAATGGCATACTTGAACAAAAAAAGGTGCAAACGTGGCCGTTGCGGTTGTAAAGACCAATTACTTATTAATAGGATGATCTTGGAAAACTGCTCGCTGCAAAGAAAAATCTTAGTACTGCCTGGATAGATTACTGTAAGACATTCGACAGCGTACCACATTCCTGAACTTTAAATATGTATAATGTATCACCCGTCATCCTCAATTTCAACAAACAATGTATGTCGATATGGAAAACAACCCTTTACCTCAATCATATAAATGGAACCTATAGGTCTGATGAAATAAACATCAAAAGAGGTATATTTCAAGGTGACTCTTTATCTTCCTTATTACTTTGCATATCATTAATAACATTAACCAGCCAACTTAACAAGACAGAATGTGGTTATAAAATAGCTCAAAAGAAAATAAGCCATCTATTTTAGATGGATGAACTTAAAGTTGTATGCTAAAAATGACAATGAGCTGGAAGGTCTTCTGCAAACTGTAAAATGCTTCAGTGAAGACATTAGAATGACATTCAATTTGAATAAATGTGCTAAAGTGTTTTATGATGATCGCTACAACAAACATCCTCAATTAACTTAGACCATGCTGTAACAATAAAAGATTTAGAGCCAGAAGAAGCTTATAAATAACTAGGTGTAAATGAGAGTGTAAAAGTTCGCCATAAAAATATGAAATAAATAGTGCATAATGAGTACTACAGAAGGCTACGACTGATATTAAAAACTGAATTGAATCTTCAGAACAGAATTTTGGCCATTAGTAGCCTTGCCATTCCAGTGGTTCAATATATCTTGAACTGGGCTCTAAATGACATCAGACAAATGGATTCTAAAACAAGAAAGCTTCTTTCTAAGCATAAGATGCATCATCCAAAGGCTGATGTAGACCGTCTATACTTACCCCGTAAAGAAGGTGGAAGGGGTCTTATTCAGCTAGAATTGTCATACATAGAAACAACAAAGGACTGGATGATACAATTAGTCAAACAACATGAAAACAGAAAGAAAAAATATTCAATCATGAAAAAAGGTAGTAAATACAAACAAGATTTAAATTTAGTAGATTTTGTAGAAAAGCAAAACAGAAGCCAAGAACCAACTATTGCGGCAAAAATATGAAAATGAAATCCAAGGATAAAGCTCTTGAACAGATAAAACAACGCTGGCAAGACAAACCTCGGCGTGGCCAATATCCAGAACATGCTAACAAACCTAATGTTGATAAAGTTAATACTCATCGTTGGTTATGTGCATCTGGATGAAAGTCTGAAACTGAAGGATTTATTCTTGCAAGACCAAAGTCTTTTCACTAGGAACTTTCAGGCAAATATTATACATAATAATGTGGATCCAAAATGCAGGTTCTGTGATAAATACCAAGAAACAATAGACCATCTTATCTTAGAATATTCTGTACATGCCCCAGATGAACATAAACATCGTCATGATAGAGTTGGGCAATATTTACACTGAACAATATGCAAACACTATGAAAAATATGTAAACAAAAACTGGTATGGACATCACCTAGCATCTGCTACAGAAATAGATGTCACCATTCTATGAGATTACACCATCTACTCAGACAGAAAAATTGAAACAAATAGGCCGGGCATTATTGTTAAAAACGAGAAAGAAAAAACTTGTCTATTAATTGATATGGCTTGTCCAGCGGATTGTAACATAACAACCAAGGAATTCGAAAAACTGTCAAAATATAAAAACCTGGAAATTAAAATAGAAAAAATGTGGAATTTGAGAACAAGAATAATACGAGTGAGAGTAGGTGCACTTCGAATGATAAAAAATGGAACAAAACAACACATTGAAAGAATTCCTGGAAACACCAGCTTAAGAGATATACCAAAAAAAAAATATCTTGTTAAGTAGAGCCCACCCACTAAGGAGAACTTTGTCTATGTAACGCTAGGGGTGTTAGAGGAGAAAGAAAAACATGATATGGAGCCATAACAGCACGCCACGATCTTCCTTTGGTCTTCTCGTAGTGCGACCATAGCAGAAATCGATATATAATGAAAAACTGAAATAATAATAATAATAATAATAATAATAATAATAATAATAATAATAATAATAATAATAAATCTGAAAGGAAAATATTAAAACAAAGCATGGATATGTTGAAGCAAACATTTGTTTCCTACTAGTCTAAGCAACCAAGGACAGGAGTGTTTGCAAAACTATATAGATTAACATTACCCGTAAAAAGAAGATTGAAAATTTCTTTCAATATTTCGTGCTTCTCAAAGACAGACCTGTTTTCATTTTGATAATTCCAGTTCGTCTAGGAGGTTTTCATGGTAATCCAACCATCAACATATAAAACCTAATTTTATTAAGAAAAGTGCGTCTTACATCACGAGAAAGGCGATAACATAATCAAAGTAATAATGTTTGACGTATGCCGGAGTCTCGTTGTTTTGTGGGAATGCTAGATAGCGTTTGATTTCAATGTTTTCGCATTTTTTTTTTTTTTATCATTTCATTCATATACACTTATAAATTGTTTAAACCGAGCCATAAATCAGAAAACGTTTTAAAGCTCTTTTTTCCGTCTTCCATTGTTCCCGGTTTCGTTAAATATCTTCCTGGCAATTTGAAAGATGCCTACGCTTTTTTTCCCGCCACGCTCGTGTCTACGTCTTCTTTAATGCGTCTACATTTATGCGGACTCTAGGTGAACTGACATATAAACATATAAACTGACATATAAACATATAAACTGACATATAAACGAACGAAGAAATAGACTTTTTTTTATATTTGTGGAGGAAAGATATAGAAAAAAACACTTCAATGGCTTTCTTGGTTGATTGACTACTTTCTCTGTATTCCCAATAATTCAAATCCGGTTTCATTTCATTTCATCGGGATATGACTTTTAATGATTAGAAAACAACAAACACTCTTGAAAAAAAAATATTCAGGATGTGGACAAAGAGCATAGAAGCGGTTTCGATCCGCAACCGTTTACAATACGAGTAATCAGTCAGTTAAATGCGATACGTGATACACACTTGGGACGATCATGTCATTTTCGGTCCGTGAATGACTAGACAAACTATGGTACCTAGATTTCATGGTACCTAGATTTTATGATACTTAAATTTTATGGTACCTATATTTTATGAATTTAAGCGCAGTACAAGATTAGCAAAAATATCTCACCGATTTACAGCTAAATTAGCTGGATGTAACTGTAAGTTCTATGCTAACAGTTTCTTTTTTCACACTTCTCGCTTGTGCAACTCCCTTCCCTCTCCATGCTTACCGGACGACTTTGTTTAGTGAAAGACTGATCACCAACCAAGGCTCTAGAACCCAATCTGTCCTGCTATTTAACCCATAGTTGGAAGGAGAAAAGATGGCTTAATACCTTTCCCAAGAGTATTTGCGCGTAAGAGAATGCAACGAATTCAACTGAAATTAGAACTCGACTATACCAATTTCCTATTCCCGAAAGCACAGTACTAAATTAGCAGTAAGGTCTCAACGTTTTATAACTGAAGTCAGCTACGAAGAAAGTTGGTTCACTGTGACGTGTGAGACAATTTTTATCTCCAGAATCTATCTTACATATATATATGTCTATCATTCATTAATGCGTAGAATATTGTTGAGACATGATCCGGTGCTCATACTATTTTTTATAATACTCAGAAGAGAATCAGCAATATTGTTGGTCTTGATATGGCGTGTCGACTTCAGTCACTTTCCCACTGTTGTAAAGTTACCTTCCTTTGTCTTTTTATTGTGGCAAACAAATCTACAAATGGGCTCGTCCACACCTTTATAATATGGCTAATAACTCTGAGTAGAGAGTCACTGAGTAGTAGACTTGCCTTTGCTACTATTGACACTGTCAGCACTCTGTCTTCGGGTAGAGGGCGCTCTCTGCTTCCGAGCAGAGAGCACTAACCCAGTCGTGGTTCCGCCGAAGGGTAGAAGCACGACTGGGCAAAAATGGACAGGTATTTTTTGGCCGGGCCATATAGCCCGGAAATTCCCACTCATAAACTGACCATGTGTCACATGTTGCCCTTAGTGGGAGGGACAACTAAATATAGTCACTGAGTAGTAGACTTGCCTCTGCTACTATTGACATTGTCGGCTCTCTGCCTTCGGGTGGAGATCACTAACCCAGTCGTGGTTCCGCCGAAAGGGTAGAATTACGACTGGGGAAAGATAGACAAATATTTTTGGCATGGCTTTATGGCCAAGAAGACCCACATTAAAAAGACCTAGTGTCACATTTTGCCTCAAGTGGGGAGGTGACTAAATACTGTCACTGAGTAGTAGTCACAGAGTGAGTGAATGATTGAGTCAGGACTCCTGCGAGAAAAAGTGCCCTCCAGTCTACGCTTACCTTTGTACTACGTTTTCCAAAAATATACTATTCAACCTCATATCCGAGTCCGTGTTATCTTTCTATGGCCCTTCGGTCATAACACTTTTCTGTAAATACTTTCATCTTAATTCTTCGAATGAGATTTTCGCTATGGTACCTAGATTTTATGGTACCTAGATTTTATGGTACCTAGATTTTATGATACTTAGATTTTATGGTACCTATATTTTATGAATTTAAGCGCAGTACAAGATTAGCAAAAATATCTCACCGATTTACAACTAAATTAGCTGGATGTAACCGTAAGTTCTATGCTAACAGTTTCTTTTTTCACACTTCTCGCTTGTGCAACACCCTTCCCTCTCCATGCTTACTGGACGACTTTGATATTCAAAGATTTAAATGCGATATCAATCGTTATCTACTGTCTTCTTGATTAGTTTATTATTGTTCCATATCCTTCATAATGTTTTGTGTTTTCTAATACTTTCACACTGAGTAACCTATTGTGTCTTAGTGGCTCGATTGCGTTGCTTGGATTAATTCGATTGAATAAAAATATTTATAAATTTTAAATAGCTAAGATTTCAACTTAACCATGTCTACCCTCTAAAAATAGTTCTAAATTAAGCATTTTAAGGCCTTGAGCTATTACCAATCACAATTAAAGCATGTGCAATATGGTCGAGCGGTCAAAAGACCAGACTCAAGGTAGTAATTTATAACTTATTAGCACATGTAATTTGTATGTGCGTTGTGGTGCAGTGGATATCGACTCGGAACGACAAATCGAGGAGCCGAGTTCGAATTCCGGTTGAATTCCTTGTATTCACTTACACATAAATACCCATGGAAAAGGTAATAATCTGTCTCTTCCTTCCAGTTATGGGCTAAAGAATAGGACAGACTAGGTTCTATAGCCTTGGTAGGCAACCAGTCTACCGCAGAAAGCAATGGCAACCTAATGCGGGATAATCTTCTGCCCGGTCAGTCATGCCCAAAGCGCGTATCACGTATGGCAGTTAACTGACTGATTCTACTTTAAACTTAAAGTCGAATTCTTACATAGAATCCATTGCTAATGATGCTAGAAAAATAATCGGTTGAATTAGCTAGATGTGACCGTAACTTCTATGTTAAATGTTTCTTCTCCCGCTTGTGGAACTCTCTTCCGGCTTCTTGCTTTCCAGTGAAATTTGATCTTCAAAAAGTTGAATGCGATATCAGTTATTTTCTCCTCTACAAAATCAGAGTATTTTGTAATTTTCTCAACCACCTGGATGGCTATGTTCGTGTCATTTGCAACATCAATAATATAACAGTTCTTTGTACATTTTTTCTTTTACAATCAAATCCGAACGGCGATCATAAAAATCATAGTCCAAGAATATTGTAGGCTTTCTAACTTATTCAACTGTTCCGCAAGGCACATGATCATAACAATATTTGCAACTTTCAATCCATATTTTCGACACAATAACTAATGTACATCAAAGCAGATTTAATCATGGCCCCGATTATATTAATCTTGAGCTAGTATTCTGGAACCACTGATAAAGTAAGTCTGTTTGAAAATGATAGTTCCAGAATATTGGATCTCCAACTGCTTCAATATACCTGGAAGGCTCATGGTTGTTGTTGGACTTTTTGGTACATATCTATACAATATTTATTTCTGATTTTTATACAGAAATTGTGACACAAGGCCGAATGGGGGGGGGGGCGACTTGGGATGGTCATCAGTAATCTATCCTATACGTAGCTAAACACTATCACGTCCCAGTCACAAATTACAATTTACACATTCACCACAAAAACACATCCATCACCTCCCAATCCTTCACACATCACAATACCACATATTTACGAGGGGCACCTAAAAAATAGGAAAAGCCCATGACAATAAAAATTTGGTACATATATATATACTGTGCAGAGCCACATGAGCCAACCAATTTTATAGTTCACCAATAGAAGGCTTAACCAATCAGAAAGCTCAAAATATTCAATGAAACGTGTATACTCTATATCCATATACTATGACGGACATGGTCAACAGATGCAAGATGATACTCTATATCCAGGAACGTTGTCAACATTACCGTCAATCCCTGTACTTGGGACCATCGTTGACCTGTTGATGTTGTTATAAGAGCTACATTCGGGAGACGATTCTTATTATAATCACTACATAAATTGATCCCTTACTTTATGATCATCACGCATCATTGTTACTATATACTACATTCGGGAGATTGATTCTCTATTATAATCAATACATAAATTGATCTCCTTACTTTATGATCATCATGGACTGTTGATGCTATATAATATACCTTCGGGAGATTGATTCTCTATTATAATCAATACATAAATTGATCCCCTTACTTTTAAATTCATCATGGACTTGCTTACTTATATAATATACCTTCGGGAGATTTGATTTCTATTATAATCAACACATAAATTGATCCTTTACGCTATGATCACTCTGCGGACTGTTGATGCTATATAATATACCTTCTGGAGATTGATTTCTCTATTATAATCAATACATAAATTGATCCCTTACTTTATGACTACTTGACTGTTGATGCTATATAATATACCTCGGAGATTGATTCTCTATTATAATCAATACATAAATTGATCTCATTTATAGTGATCATCATGGACTGTTGATGCTATATAATATACCTTTCTGGAGATTGATTCTCTATTATAATCAATACATAAATTGATCCCTTACTTTATGATCATCATGGACTGTTGAGTTAGTATAATATACCTTCGGAGATTGATTCTCTATTATAATCAATACATAAATTGATCCCTTACTTTGGGACCATCATGGACTGTTGATGCTATATAATATACTGGGAGATTGATTCTCTATTATAATCAATACATAAATTGATCCTCTTACTTTGGGACCATCATGATCTGTTGATGCTATATAATATACTTTGGGAGATTGATCATTATAATCAATATATAAATTGATCCCTACTTTATGATCATCGTGGTGGACTGTTGATGCTATATAATATACCTTCGGGAGATTGATTCTCATTATACCCAATACATAAATTGATCCTTACTTTATGATCATCATGGACTGTTGATGCATATATAATATACATGTGAGATTGATTCTCTATTATAATCAATACATAAATTGATCCCTACTTTATGATCATCATGGACTGCAAGGATGCTTATAATATAACTCGAGATTGATTTTCATTATAATCACCAATACATAAATTGATCCCTACTTTATGGATCATCATGGATCATTGATGCTATATAATATACCTTCGGGAGATTGATTCTCTATTATAATTCCAATTACTAAATTGATCCCTTACTTTATGATCATCATGATTCATCGTTGATGCTATATAATATACCTTCGGGAGATTGATTCTCTATTATAACTGCCACAATTGATCCCTTACTTTGATCATCATGGACTGTTGATGCTATATAATATACCTTCGTGAGATTGATTCTCTATTATAACTTCAATACATAAATTGATCCCTACTTTATGATCATCATGGACTGTTGATGCTATATAATATACCTTCGGATTCTCCATGCAGAATCAATACATAAATTGATCCTCACTTTATGATCATCATGGACTGTTGATGCTATATAATATACCTTTCGGGAGATTGATTCTCTATTATAATCAATACATAAATTGATCCTTACTTTGGGACCATCATGGACTGTTGATGTTAGTGGTACGAAAATTTCGGGAGATTGATTCTACATAATCAATACATAAATTGATCCCCACTTTATGATCATCATATTCTGTTGTTACTATGTAATATACATTCGGGAGATTGATTTGCTATATAATCAATACATAAATTGATCCTCATTTGTGATCATCATGGACTGTTGATGCTATATAATATACCTTCGGGAGATTGATTCTCTATTATAATCAATACATAAATTGATCCTTACTTTATGATCATCATGGACTGTTGATAAGGTTGCTACCTTCGGGAGATTGATTCTCTATTATAATCAATACATAAATTGATCCCTTACTTTATGATCATCATGACTGTTGATGTTATATAATATACCTTCGAGATTGATTCATTATAATCAATACATAAATTGATCCCTTACTTTGCGATCATCATGGACTGTTGATGCTTATATAATATAATTTTCGGGAGATTGATTCTCTATTATAATCAATACAATATAACTGATCCCTTACTTTATGATCATCATAGACTGTTGATGCTATATAATATACCTTCGGGAGATTGATTCTCTATTATAATCATTACATAAATTGATCTCATTTATGATCATCATGGACTGTTGATGCTATATAATATACCTTCGGGAGATTGATCTTCTATTATAATCAATACATAAATTGATCCCTTACTTGTTTAGATCATCAATATCGTTGATGCTATATAATAGTACATTCGGGAGATTGATTCTTGTTATAATCAATACAATGATCCTTTACTTTATGTAATCATCATGGAGTTGATGCGAGTATAATATACCTTCGGGAGATTGATTCCCTCTATTATAATCAATACATAAATTGATCCCTTACTATGATCATCATGGACTGTTGATGCTATAATATACTTGGAGATTGATTCTTATTATAATCAATACATAGCCTGATCCCTTACTTTTGGGACCATCATGACTGTTGATGCTATATAATATACCTTCGGGAGATTGATTCCCATTATAATCAATACATAAATTGATCCCTTACTTCTATGATCACCATGGACTGTTGTTACATAATATGTTCTCGGGATTGGATTCTTCATTATAATCAATACATAAATTGATCCCTTACTTTATGATCATCAGACTGTTGGATGTCATATATAATATACTCCTTCGGGAGATTGATTCTCTATTATAATCAATACAAATTGATCCCTTACTTTATGATCATCATGGACTGTTGATGCTATATAATATACATTCGGGAGATTGATTCTCTATTATAATCAATACATAAATTGATCCCTTACTTTATCATCATCATGGACTGTTGATGCTATATAATATAACTTGGAGATTGATTCTTGTCATAATCAATACATAAATTGATCCCTTACTTTATGATCATCAATGGACTGTTGATGCTATATAATATACTCCTCTCGGGAGATTGATTCGCTTATAATCAATACATAAATTGATCCCTTACTTTATGATCACTATGGACTGTTGATGCTATATAATATACCTTCGGGAGATTGATTCTCTATTATAATCAATACATAAATTGATCCCCATTTTATGATCATCATGGACTGTTGATGCTATATAATATACCTTCGTGAGATTGATTCTCTATTATAATCAATACATAAATTGATCTCATTTATGATCATCATGGACTGTTGATGCTATATAATATAATTTCTTCGGAGATTTGATTCTCTATTATAATCAATACATAAAATCTGATCCCTTACTTTATGATCATCAGTGTGACTTTGATGCTATATAATATACCTTCGGGAGATTGATTCTTATTATAATCAATACATAAATTGATCCCTTACTTTGGGACTATCATGGACTGTTGATGCTATATATGATACCGGGAGATTGATTTCATTATAATCAATGATAAATTGATCCCTTACTTTATGTGATCATCATGGACTGTTGATGCTATATAATATACCTTCGGGAGATTGATTCTCTATTATAATCAATACATAAATTGATCCCTTACTTTGGGACCATCATGGACTGTTGATGCTATATAATATACCTTCGGGAGATTGATTCTCTTCTATTATAATCAATACATAAATTGATCCCTTACTTTATGATCACCATGGATCAGTTGTTACTATAATATACCTTCGAGATTGATTCTGTATTATAATCAATACATAAATTGATCCCTTACTTTATGATCATCATGGACTGTTGATGCTATATAATATACCTTCGGGAGATTGATCTTCATTATAATCAATACATAAATTGATCCCTTACTTTATGATCATCATGGACTGTTGATGCTATATAATATGTATCCTTGGGAGATTGATTCTCTATTATAATCAATACATAAATTGATCCCTTACTTTATGATCATCATGGACTGTTGTTACTATATAATATACATTCGGGAGATTGATTCTCTATTATAAATTCAATACATAAATTGATCCCCTTACTTTATGATCATCATGGACTGTTGATGCTATATAATATACCTTCGGGAGATTGATTCTCTATTATAATCAATACATAAATTGATCCCTTTACTTTATGATCATCATGGACTGTTGATGCTATATAATATACCTTCCGAGATTGATTCTCTATTATAATCAATACATAAATTGATCCCTTACTTTATGATCATCATGGACTGTTGATGCTATATAATATACCTTCGGGAGATTGATTCTTCATTATAATCAATACATAAATTGATCCCTTACTTTATGATCATCATGGACTGTTGATGCTATATAATATACCTTCGGGAGATTGATTCTCTATTATAATCAATACATAGTCTGATCCCTTACTTTGGGACCATCATGGACTGTTGATGCTATATAATATACCTTCGGGAGATTGATTCTCTATTATAATCAATACATAAATTGATCCTTTACTTATGATCATCATGGACTGTTGTTACTATATAATATACATTCGGGAGATTGATTCTCTATTATAATCACATAAATTGATCCCTTACTTTATGATCATCATGGACTGTTGATGCTATATAATATACATTCGGGTGATTGATTTTCTATTATAATCAATACATAAATTGATCCCTTACTTTATGATCATCATGGACTGTTGATGCTATATAATATACCTTCGGGAGATTGATTCCTCATTATAATCAATACATAAATTGATCCCTTACTTTATGATCATCATGGACTGTTGATGCTATATAATATACATTCGGGAGATTGATTCTCTATTATAATCAATACATAAATTGATCCCTACTTTATGATCATCATGGACTGTTGATGTTATATAATATACATTCGGGAGATTGATTCTTAATATAATCAAATACATAAATTGATCCCTACTTTATGATCACCATGGACTGTTGATGCTATATAATATACCTTCGGGAGATTGATTCTCTATTATAATCAATACATAAATTGATCCATTACTTTATGATCATCATGGACTGTTGATGCTATATAATATACCTTCGGGATATTGATTCTATTATAATCAATACATAAATTGATCCCTTACTTTATGATCATCATGGACCGTTGTTATTATATAATATACATTCGGGAGATTGATTCTCTATTATAATCAATACATAAATTGATCCCTTACTTTATGATCATGGACTGTTGATGCTATATAATATACCTTCGGGAGATTGATTCTCTATTATAATCAATACATAAATTGATCCCTTACTTTATGATCATCATGGACTGTTGATGCTATATAATATACCTTCGGGAGATTGATTTTCTATTATAATCAATACATAAATTGATCCCTTACTTTGGGACCATCATGGACTGTTGATGCTATATAATATACCTTCGGGAGATTGATTCTCTATTATAATCAATACATAAATTGATCCCTTACTTTATGATCATCATGGACTCTTGATGCTATATAATATACCTTCGGGAGATTGATTCTCTATTATAATCATTACATAAATTGATCCCTTACTTTATGATCATCATGGACCGTTGATGCTATATAATATACCTTCGGGAGATTGATTCTCTATTATAATCAATACATAAATTGATCCCTTACTTTATGATCATGGACTGTTGATGCTATATAATATACCTTCGGGAGATTGATTCTCTATTATAATCAATACATAAATTGATCCCTTCTTTAATTTATGATCATCATGGACTGTTGATATATAATATACCTCCGGGAGATTGATTCTCTATTATAATCAATACATAAATTGATCCTTACTTTATGATCATCATGGACTCTTGATGCTATATAATATACCTTCGGGAGATTGATTCTCTATTATAATCAATACACAAATTGATCCCTTACATTGGGACCATCATGGACTGTTGCTACTATATAATATACCTTCGGGAGATTGATTCTCTATTATAATCAATACATAAATTGATCCCTTACTTTATGATCATCATGGACTGTTGATGCTATATAATATACCTTCGGGAGATTGATTCTCTATTATAATCAATACATAAATTGATCCCTTACTTTATGATCATCATGGACTGTTGATGCTATATAATATACCTTCGGGAGATTGATCTCTCATTATAATCAATATTATTAAAATTGATCCTTTACTTTATGATCATCATGTGATCGTTGTTAATATATAATATACATTCGGGAGATTGATTCTCTATTATAATCAATACATAAATTGATCCCTTACTTTATGATCATCATGGACTGTTGATGCTATATAATATACATTCGGGAGATTGATTCTCTATTATAATCAATACATAAATTGATCCCTTACTTTATGATCATCATGGACTGTTGATGCTATATAATATACCTTCGGGAGATTGATTCTCTATTATAATCAATACATAAATTGATCCCTTACTTTATGATCATCATGGACTGTTGATGCTATATAATATACCTTCGGGAGATTGATTCTCTATTATAATCAATACATAAATTGATCCCTTACTTTATGATCATCATGGACTGTTGTTACTATATAATATACATTCGGGAGATTGATTCTCTATTATAATCAATACATAAATTGATCCCTTACTTTATGATCATCATGGACTGTTGATGCTATATAATATACCTTCGGGAGATTGATTCTCTATTATAATCAATACATAAATTGATCCCTTACTTTATGATCATCATGGACTGTTGTTACTATATAATATACATTCGGGAGATTGGTCTTCTATTATAATCAATACATAAATTGATCCCTTACTTTATGATCATCATGGACTGTTGATGCTATATAATATACATTCGGGAGATTGATTCTCTATTATAATCAATACATAACTTGATCCCTTACTTTATGATCATCATGGACTGTTGATGCTATATAATATACCTTCGGGAGATTGATTCTCTATTATAATCAATACATAAATTGATCCCTTACTTTATGATCATCATGGACTGTTGATGCTATATAATATACATTCGGGAGATTGATTCTCTATTATAATCAATACATAAAATTGATCCCTTACTTTATGATCATCATGGACTGTTGATGCTATATAATATACCTTCGGGAGATTGATTCTCTATTATAATCAATACATAAATTGATCCCTTACTTTATGATCATCATGGACTGTTGTTACTATATAATATACCTTCGGGAGATTGATTCTCTATTATAATCAATACATAAATTGATCCCTTACTTTATGATCATCATGGACTGTTGATGCTATATAATATACATTCGGGAGATTGATTCTCTATTATAATCAATACATAAATTGATCCCTTACTTTCTGATCATCATGGACTGTTGATGCTATATAATATACCTTCGGGAGATTGATTCTCTATTATAATCAATACATAAATTGATCCCTTACTTTATGATCATCATGGACTGTTGATGCTATATAATATACATTCGGGAGATTGATTCTCTATTATAATCAATACATAAATTGATCCCTTACTTTATGATCATCATGGACTGTTGATGCTATATAATATACATTCGGGAGATTGATTCTCTATTATAATCAATACATAAATTGATCCCTTACTTTATGATCATCATGGACTGTTGATGCTATATAATATACCTTCGAGATTGATTCTCTATTATAATCAATACATAAATTGATCCCTTACTTTATGATCATCATGGACTGTTGATGCTATATAATATACCTTCGGGAGATTGATTCTCTATTATAATCAATACATAAATTGATCCCTTACTTTATGATCATCATGGACTGTTGTTACTATATAATATACATTCGGGAGATTGATTCTCTATTATAATCAATACATAAATTGATCCCTTACTTTATGATCATCATGGACTGTTGATGCTATATAATATACCTTCGGGAGATTGATTCTCTATTACAATCAATACATAAATTGATCCCTTACTTTATGATCATCATGGACTGTTGATGCTATATAATATACATTCGGGAGATTGATTCTCTATTATAATCAATACATAAATTGATCCCTTACTTTATGATCATCATGGACTGTTGATGCTATATAATATACCTTCGGGAGATTGATTCTCTATTATAATCAATACATAAATTGATCCCTTACTTTATGATCATCATGGACTGTTGATGCTATATAATATACCTTCGAGATTGATTCTCTATTATAATCAATACATAAATTGATCCTTTACTTTATGATCATCATGGACTGTTGATGCTATATAATATACCTTCGGGAGATTGATTCTCTATTATAATCAATACATAAATTGATCCCTTACTTTATGATCATCAAGTGGACTGTTGATGCTATATAATATACATTCGGGAGATTGATTCTCTATTATAATCAATGCATAAATTGATCCCTTACTTTATGATCATCATGGGACTGTTGATGTTATGATGGAATATACCTTCGGGAGATTGATCTTCTAGTTGCAATCAATACATAAATTGATCCCTTACTTTATGATCATCGTTGGACTGTTGATGCTATATAATATACCTTCGTGAGATTGATTCTCTATTATAATCAATACATAAATTGATCCCTTACTTTATGATCATCATGGACTGTTGATGCTATATAATATACCTTCGGGAGATTGATTCTCTATTATAATCAATACATAAATTGATCCCTTACTTTATGATCATCATGGACTGTTGATGTGCTATATATATACATTCGGGAGATTGATTCTCTATTATAATCAATACATAAATTGATCCCCCTTACTTTATGATCATCATGGACTGTTGATGCTATATAATATACCTTCGGGAGATTGATTCTCTATATTATAATCAATACATAAATTGATCCCTTACTTTATGATCATCATGGACTGTTGATGCTATATAATATACCTTCGGGAGATTGATTCTCTATTATAATCAATACATAAATTGATCCCTTACTTTATGATCATCATGGACTGCTGATGCTATATAATATACCTTCGGGAGATTGATTCTCTATTATAATCAATACGATAAATTGATCCCCTTGCCTCTATGATCATCATGGACTCTTGATGCTATATAATATACCTTCGAGATTGATTTCTGTATTATAATCAATACATAAATTGATCCTCGTTTTATGATCATCATGGACTGTTGATGCTATATAATATACTTCGGGAGATTGATTCTTATTATAATCAATAGCGACAAATGATCCCTTACTTTATGATCATCATGGACTGTTGATGCTATATAATATACCTTCGGGAGATTGATTCTCTATTATAATCAATACATAAATTGATCCTTTACTTTATGATCATCATGGACTGTTGATGCTATATAATATGTTCTTCGGGAGATTGATTCTCTATTATAATCAATACATAAATTGATCCTACTTTATGATCATCATGGACTGTTGATGCTATATAATATACCTTCGGGAGATTGATTCTCTATTATAGAATCAATACATAAATTGATCCCTTACTTTATGATCATCATGGACTGTTGATGCTATATAATATACCTTCGAGATTGATTCTCTATTATAATCAATACATAACGATCCCTTACTTTATGATCATCATGGACTGTTGATGCTATATAATATACATTCGGGAGATTGATTCTCTGTTATAATCAATACATAAATTGATCCTTTACTTTATGATCATCATGGACTGTTGATGCTATATAATATACATTCGGGAGATTGATTCTCTATTATAATCAATACATAAATTGATCCCTATTTTATGATCATCATGGACTGTTGATGCTATATAATATACCTTCGGGAGATTGATTCTCTATTATAACAATACATAAATTGATCCCTTACTTTGAGACCATCATGGACTGTTGATGCTATATAATATACCTTCGGGAGATTGATTCTCTCTATTATAATCAATACATAAATTGATCCCTACTTTATGATCACCATGGACTGTTGTTACTATATAATATACCTTCGGGAGATTGATTCTCATTATAATCAATACATAAATGATTTCTTACTTTATGATCATCATGGACTGTTGATGCTATAGTAATATACCTTCGGGAGATTGATTCTCTATTATAATCAATACATAAATTGAGCCCTCATTTTTATGATCATCATGGACCGTTGATGCTATATAATATGACCTCGGGAGATTGATTCTCTATTATAACTACATAAATTATCCCTTACTTTATGATCATCATGGACTGTTGATGCTATATAATATACCTTCGGGAGATTGATTCTCTATTGGCAATCAATACGATAAATTGATCCCTTACTTTATGATCATCATGACTGTTGATGCTATATAATATACCTTCGGGAGATTGATTCTCTATTATAATCAATACATAAATTGATCCCTTACTTTATGATCATCATGGACTGTTGATGCTATATAATATACCTCGGGAGATTGATTCTCTATTATAATCAATACATAAATTGATCCCTTACTTTATGATCATCATGGACTGTTGATGCTATATAATATACCTTCGGGGAGATTGATTCTCTATTATAATCAATACATAAATTGATCCCTTACTTTATGATCATGGACTGTTGATGCTATATAATATACCTTCGGGAGATTGATTCTCTATTATAATCAATACAAATTGATCCCTTTACTTATGATCATCATGGACTGTTGATGCTATATAATATACCGGGAGATTGATTCTCTATTATAATCAATACATAAATTGATCCCTTACTTTATGATCATCATGGACTGTTGATGCTATATAATATACATTCGGGAGATTGATTCTCTCGTTATAATCAATACATAAAATTGATCCCTTACTTTATGATCATCATGGACTGTTGATGCTATATAATATACTCGGGAGATTGATTCTCTATTATAATCAATACATAAATTGATCCCTTACTTTATGATCATCATGGACTGTTGATGCTATATAATATACCTTCGGGAGATTCTTATTATAATCAATACATAAATTGATCCCTTACTTTGAGACCATCATGGACTGTTGATGCTATATAATATACCTTCGGGAGATTGATTCTCTATTATAATCAATACATAAATTGATCCCTCTTTTACTTTATGATCACCATGGACTGTTGTTACTATATAATATACCTTCGGGAGATTGATTCTCTATTATAATCAATACATAAATTGATCCCTTACTTTATGATCATCATGGACTCTTGATGCTATATAATATACCTTCGGGAGATTACCCTATTATAATCAATACATAAATATCTCTTACTTTATGATCATCATGGACTGTTGATGCTATATAATATAACTTCGGGAGATTGATTCTCTATTATAATCAATACATAAATTGATCCTTTACTTTATGATCATCATGGACTGTTGATGCTATATAATATACCTTCGGGAGATTGATTCTCTATTATAATCAATACATAAATTGATCCCTTACTTTATGATCATCATGGACTGTTGATGCTATATAATATACCTTCGGGAGATTGATTCTCTATTATGTGACCAATACATAAATTGATCCCTTACTTTATGATCATCATGGACTGTTGATGCTATAATTATGTTCTGGGATTGATTCTCTATTATAATCAATACATAAATTGATCCCTTACTTTATGATCATCATGGACTGTTGATGCTATATACTATACATTCGGGAGATTGATTCTCTGTTATAATCAATACATAAATTGATCCCTTACTTTATGATCATCATGGACTGTTGATGCTATATAATATACCTTCGGGAGATTGGATTCTTATATTATAATCAATACATAAATTGATCCCTTACTTTGGGACCATCATGGACTGTTGATGCTATATAATATACCTTCGGGAGATTGATTCTCTATTACAATCAATACATAAATTGATCCCTTACTTTATGATCATCATGGACTGTTGATGCTATATAATATACATTCGGGAGATTGATTTCATTATAATCAATACATAAATTGATCCCTTACTTTATGATCATCATGGACTGTTGATGCTATATAATATACCTTCGGGAGATTGATTCTCTATTATAATCAATACATAAATTGATCCCTCACTTTATGATCATCATGGACTGTTGATGCTATATAATATACTTTCGGGAGATTGATTCTCTATTATAATCAATACATAAATTGATCCCTTACTTTATGATCATCATGGACTGTTGATGCTATATAATATACCTTTCGAATGATTCTCTATTATAATCAATACATAAATTGATCCCTACTTCATGATCATCATGGACTGTTGATGCTATATAATATACATTCGGGAGATTGATTCTCTATTATAATCAATTTCATAAATTGATCCCTTACTTTATGATCATCATGGACTGTTGATGCTATATAATATACCTTCGGGAGATTGATTATAATCAATACATAAAATTGATCCCTTTACTTTATGATCATCGTTGGACTGTTGATGCTATATAATATACCTCGTGAGATTGATTTTCTATTATAATCAATACATAAATTGATCCCTCTTTTACTTTATGATCATCATGGACTGTTGATGCTATATAATATATCTTCGGGAGATTGATTCTCTATTATAATCAATACATAAATTGATCCCTTACTTTATGATCATCATGACTGCTGATGCTATATAATATACCTTCGGGAGATTGATTCTCTATTATAACTAATACATAAATTGATCCCTACTTGGGACCATCATGGACTGTTGATGCTATATAATATACCTTCGGGAGATTGATTTCCTATTATAATCAATACATAAATTGATCCCTTACTTTATGATCATCATGGACTGTTGTTACTAATATAATATACATTCGGGAGATTGATTCTCTATTATAATCAATACATAAATTGATCCCTTACTTTATGATCATCATGGACTGTTGATGCTATATAATATACCTTCGACATTTGATTCTCTATTATAATCAATACATAAATTGATCCCTTACTTTATGATCATCATGGACTGTTGATGCTATATAATATACCTTCGGGAGATTGACTCTCAATTATAATCAATACATAAATTGATCCTCATTTTATGATCATCATGGACTGTTGATGCTTATATAATATACCTTCGGGAGATTGATCTCCAATATGAATCAAATACACAAAATTGATCCCTTACTTTATGATCATCATGGACTGTTGATGCTATATAATATACCTTCGGGAGATTGATTCTCTATTATAATCAATACAAATGATCCCTTACTTTATGATCATCATGGACTGTTGATGCTATATAATATACCTTCGGAGATTGATTCTCTATTATAATCAATACATAAATTGATCCCTACTTTATGATCATCATGGACTGTTGATGCTATATAATATAAATCTTCGGGAGATTGATTCTCTATTATAATCAATACATAAATTGATCCCTTACTTTATGATCATCATGGACTGTTGATGCTATAATATACCTTCGGTAGATTCTCTATTATAATCAATACATAAATTGATCCCTTACTTTATGATCATCATGGACTGTTGATGCTATATAATATACATTCGGGAGATTGATTCTTGTTATAATCAATACATAAATTGATCCCTTACTTTATGATCATCATGGAATGTTGATGCTATATAATATACCTTCGGGAGATTGATTCTCTATTATAATCAATACATAAATTGATCCCTTACTTTATGATCATCATGGACTGTTGATGTTATATAATATACCCCTTCGGGAGATTGATTCTCTATTATAATCAATACATAAATTGATCCCTACTTTGAGACCTCATCATGGACTCCGTTGATGCTATATAATATACCTTCGGGAGATTGATTCTCTATTATAATCAATACATAAATTGATCCCTTACTTTATGATCACCATGGACTGTTGTTACTATATAATATACCTTCGGGAGATTGATTCTCTATTATAATCAATACATAAATTGATCCCTTACTTTATGATCATCATGGACTGTTGATGCTATATAATATACCCTCGGGAGATTGATTCTCTATTATAATCAATACATAAATTGAGCCCTTACTTTATGATCATCATGGACTGTTGATGCTATAATATAACTTTAGATTGATTCTCTATTATAATCAATACAGGATCCCTTACTTTATGATCATCATGGACTGTTGATGCTATATAATATACCTTCGGGAGATTGATTCTCTATTATAATCAATACATAAATTGATCCCTTACTTTATGATCATCATGGACTGTTGATGCTATATAATATACCTTCGGGAGATTGATTCTCTATTATAATCAATACATAAATTGATCCCTTACTTTATGATCATCATGGACTGTTGATGCTATATAATATACCTTCGGGAGATTGATTCTCTATTATAATCAATACATAAATTGATCCCTACTTTATGATCATCATGGACTGTTGATGCTATATAATATACATTCGGGAGATTGATTTCTGTTAATACATAAATTGATCCCTTACTTTATGATCATCATGGACTGTTGATGCTATATAATATACCTTCGGGAGATTGATTTCTATTATAATCAATACATAAATTGATCCCTACTTTGGGACCATCATGGACTGTTGATGCTATATAATATACTTTCGGGAGATTGATTCTCTATTATAATCAATACATAAATTGATCCCTTACTTTGGCATCATCATGGACTGTTGATGCTATATAATATACCTTCGGGAGATTGATTCTCTATTATAATCAATACATAAATTGATCCTTTACTTTGGGACCATCATGGACTGTTGATGCTATATAATATACCTTCGGGAGATTGATTCTCTATTATAATCAATACATAAATTGATCCCTTACTTTATGATCACCATGGACTGTTGTTACTATATAATATACCTTCGGGAGATTGATCTTCATTATAATCAATACATAAATTGATCCCTTACTTTATGATCATCATGGACTGTTGATGCTATATAATACCTTCGGGAGATTGATTCTCTATTATAATCAATACATAAATTGATCCCTTACTTGCGACTCATCATGGACTGTTGATGCTATATAATATACCTTCGGGAGATTGATTCTCTATTATAATCAATACATAAATTGATCCCTTTACTTTATGATCATCATGGACTGTTGTTACTATATAATATACATTCAAAGCTTGATTCTTATTATAATCAATACATAAATTGATCCCTTACTTTATGATCATCATGGACTGTTGATGCTATATAATATACCTTCGGGAGATTGATTCTCTATTATAATCAATATATAAATTGATCCTTACTTTATGATCATCATGGACTGTTGATGCTATATAATATACCTTCGGGAGATTGATTCTCTATTATAATCAATACATAAATTGATCCCTACTTTATGATCATCATGGACTGTTGATGCTATATAATATACCTTCGGGAGATTGATTCTCTATTATAATCAATACATAAATTGATCCCTTACTTTATGATCATCATGGACTGTTGATGCTATATAATATACCTTCGGGAGATTGATTCTCTATTATAATCAATACATAAATTGATCCCTTACTTTATGATCATCATGGACTGTTGATGCTATATAATATACCTTCGGCAGATTGATTCTCTATTATAATCAATACATAAATCTTCGATTCCTTTACTTTATGATCATGGACTGCTGATGCTATATAATATACCTTCGGGAGATTGATTCTTATTATAATCAATACATAAATTGATCCCTTACTTTATGATCATCATGGACTGTTGATGCTATATAATATACATTCGGGAGATTGATTCTCTGTTATAATCAATACATAAATTGATCCCTACTTTATGATCATCATGGACTGTTGATGTTATATAATATACCTTCGGGAGATTGATTCTCTATTATAATCAATACATAAATTGATCCCTTACTTTATGATCATCATGGACTGTTGATGCTATATAATATACCTTCGGGAGATTGATTCTCTATTATAATCAATACATAAATTGATCCCTTACTTTGGGACCATCATGGACTGTTGATGCTATATAATATACCTTCGGGAGATTGATTCTCTATTATAATCAATACATAAATTGATCCCTTATTTTATGATCACCATGGACTGTTGTTACTATATAATATACCTTCGGGAGATTGATTCTCTATTATAATCAATACATAAATTGATCTCATTTTATGATCATCATGACTGTTGATGCTATATAATATACCTTCGAGATTGATTCTCTATTATAATCAATACATAAATTGATCCCTTACTTTATGATCATGGACTGTTGATGCTATATAATATACCTTCGGGAGATTGATTCTCTATTATAATCAATACAAATTGATCCCTTACTTTATGATCTACTTATGACTGTTGTTACTATATAATATACATTCGGGAGATTGATTCTCTATTATAATCAATACATAAATTGATCCCTTACTTTTGCGATCATCATGGACTGTTGATGCTATATAATATACATTCGGGTGATTGATTCTCTATTATAATCAATACATAAATTGATCCCTTACTTTATGATCATCATGGACTGTTGATGCTATATAATATACCTTCGGGAGATTGATTCTCATAATCAATACATAAATTGATCCCTACTTTATGATCATCATGGACTGTTGATGCTATATAATATATTCGGGAGATTGATTCTCTGTTATAATCAATACATAAATTGATCCTCATTTTATGATCAATGGCGGACTGCTGATGCTATATAATATACCTTCGGGAGATTTATCTTCATTATAATCAATACATAAATTGATCCCTTACTTTATGATCATCATGGACTGTTGATGCTATATAATATACCTTCGGGAGATTGATTCTCTATTATAATCAATACATAAATTGATCCCTTTATTTTGGGACCATCATGGACTGTTGATGCTATATAATATACCTTCGGGAGATTGATTCTTATTATAATCAATACATAAATTGATCCCTTACTTTATGATCACCATGGACTGTTGTTACTATATAATATACCTTCGGGAGATTGATTCTCTATTATAATCAATACATAAATTCTGATCCCTTACTTTATGATCATCATGGACTGTTGATGCTATATAATATACTCGGGAGATTGATTCTCTATTATAATCAATACATAAATTGATCCCTTACTTTATGATCATCATGAATTCGTTGATGCTATATAATATACCTTCGGGAGATTGATTCTCTATTATAATCAATACATAAATTGATCCCTTACTTTATGATCATCATGGACTGTTGTTACTAGTATAATATACATTCGGGAGATTGATTCTCTATTATAATCAATACATAAATTGATCCCTTACTTTATGATCATCATGGACTGTTGATGCTATATAATATACATTCGGGTGATTGATTCTCTATTATAATCATTACATAAATTGATCCCTTACTTTATGATCATCATAATTGTTGATGCTATATAATATACCTTCGGGAGATTGATTCTCTATTATAATCAATACATAAATTGATCCCTTACTTTATGATCATCATGGACTGTTGATGCTATATAATATACATTCGGGAGATTGATTCTCTATTATAATCAATACATAAATTGATCCCTTACTTTATGATCATCATGGACTGTTGATGCTATATAATATACATTCGGGAGATTGATTCTCTATTATAATCAATACATAAAATTGATCCTACTTCTTTATGATCATCATGGACTGTTGATATATAAATATATTCGGGAGATTGATTCTCTATTATAATCAATATTATTAAATTGATCCCTTACTTTATGATCATCATGACTGTTGATGCTATATAATATACCTTTCGGGAGATTGATTCTCTATTATAATCAATACATAAATTGATCCCTTACTTTTATGATCATCAGACTGTTGTTATTATATAATATACATTCGGGAGATTGATTCTCTATTATAATCAATACATAAATTGATCCCTTACTTCATGATCATCATGATCAGTTGATGCTATATAATATACCTGAGATTGATTCTCTATTATAACCAATACATAAATTGATCCCTTACTTTATGATCATCATGAATTTGTTGATGCTATATAATATACCTTCGGGAGATTGATTCTCTATTATAATCAATACATAAATTGATCCTTACTTTGGGACCATCATGGACTGTTGATATAATATACCCTTCGGGAGATTGATATTCTCTATTATAATCAATACATAACGATCCCTTACTTTATGATCATCAAGTGGACTCTCTTGATGCTATATAATATACCTTGGGAGATTGATTCTTCATTATAATCAATACATAAATTGATCCCTTACTTTATGATCATCAATGTGACTGTTGATATATAATATACCTTCAGATTGATTTTCATATAACTGTCATATAAATTGATCCTTACTTAAAATCATCATGACTGTTGATGCTATATAATATACCTTCGGGAGATTGATTCTCTGATTATAATCAATACATAAATTGATCCCTTAATTTATGATCATCATGTTGATGCTATATAATATACCCGGGAGATTGGATTTCATTATAATCAGCCATATAAATTGATCCCTTACTTTATGATCATCATGGACTCTTGATGCTATATAATATACCTTCTTGTAGATTGATTTCATTATAATCAATACATAAATTGATCTCTACTTTGGGAATTGTCATGGACTGTTGATGCTATATAATATACCTTCGGGAGATTGATTCTCTATTATAATCAATACATAAATTGATCCCTTACTTTATGATCATCATGGACTGTTGATGCTATATAATATACCTTCGGGAGATTGATTCTCTATTATAATCAATACATAAATTGATCCCTTACTTTGGGACCATCATGGACTGTTGATGCTATATAATATACCTTCGGGATTGATTCTCTATTATAATCAATACATAAATTGATCCCTTTACTTTATGATCATCACGGACTGTTGATGCTATATAATATACCTTCGGGAGATTGATTCTCTATTATAATCAATACATAAATTGATCCCTTACTTATGATCATCATGGACTGTTGATGCTAGTAATATACCTTCGTGAGATTGATTCTCTTCTATTATAATCAATACATAAATTGATCCCTTACTTTATGATCATCATGGACTGTTGATGCTATATAATATACCTTCGAGATTGATTCTCTATTATAATCAATACATAAATTGATCCCTTACTTTATGATCATCATGGACTGTTGATGCTATATAATATACCTTCGGGAGATTGATTCTCTATTATAATCAATACATAAATTGATCCTTTACTTTATGATCATCATGGACTGTTGATGCTATATAATATACCTTCTGGAGATTGATTCTCTATTATAATCAATACATAAATTGATCCCTTTACTTTATGATCATCATGACTGTTGATGCTATATAATATACCTTCGGGAGATTGATTCTCTATTATAATCAATACATAAATTGATCCCTTACTTTATGATCATCATGGACTGTTGATGCTATATAATATACCTTCGGGAGATTGATTCTCTATTATAATCAATACATAAATTGATCCCTTACTTTATGATCATCATGGACTGTTGATGCTATATAATATACATTCGGGAGATTGATTCTCTGTTATAATCAATACATAAATTGATCCCTTACTTTATGATCATCATGGACTGTTGATGCTATATAATATACCTTCGGGAGATTGATTCTATTATAATCAATACATAAATTGATCCCTTACTTTATGATCATCATGGACTGTTGATGCTATATAATATACCTTCGGAGATTGATTCTCTATTATAATCAATACATGAATTGATCCTCATTTGGGACCATCATGGACTGTTGATGCTATATAATATACTTTCGGGAGATTGATTCTCTATTATAATCACACATAAATTGATCCCTTACTTTATGATCACCATGGACTGTTGTTACTATATAATATACCTTCGGGAGATTGATTCTCTATTATAATCAATACATAAATTGATCCCTTACTTTATGATCATCATGGACTGCTATATAATATACCTTCGGGAGATTGATTCTCTATTATAATCAATAATATAAATTGATCTCGTTTTATGATCATCATGGACTGTTGATGCTATATAATATACCTTCGGGAGATTGATTCTCTATTATAATCAATACATAAATTGATCCCTTACTTTATGATCATCATGGACTGTTGTTACTATATAATATACATTCGGGAGATTGATTCTCTATTATAATCAATACATAAATTGATCCCTTACTTTATGATCATCATGGACTGTTGATGCTATATAATATACATTCGGGAGATTATCTTCTGTTATAATCAATACATAAATTGATCCCTTACTTTATGATCATCATGGACTGTTGATGCTATATAATATACCTTCGGGAGATTGATTCTCTATTATAATCAATACATAAATTGATCCCTTACTTTATGATCATCATGGACTGCTGATGCTATATAATATACATTCGGGAGATTGATTCTCTATTATAATCAATACATAAATTGATCCCTTACTTTATGATCATCATGGACTGTTGATGCTATATAATATACATTCGGGAGATTGATTCTCTATTATAATCAATACATAAATTGATCCCTTACTTTATGATCATCATGGACTGTTGATGCTATATAATATACCGAGATTGATTCTCTATTATAATCAATACATAAATTGATCCCTTACTTTATGATCATCATGGACTGTTGATGCTATATAATATACCTTCGGGAGATTGATTCTCTATTATAATCAATACATAAATTGATCCCTTACTTTATGATCATCATGGACTGTTGATGCTATATAATATACCTTCGGGAGATTGATTCTCTATTATAATCAATACATAAATTGATCCCTTACTTTGGGACCATCATGGACTGTTGATGCTATATAATATACCTTCGGGAGATTGATTCTCTATTATAATCAATACATAAATTGATCCCTTACTTTATGATCACCATGGACTGTTGTTACTATATAATATACCTCGGGAGATTGATTCTCTTATTATAATCAATACATAAATTGATCCCTTACTTTATGATCATCATGGACTGTTGATGCTATATAATATACCTTCGGGAGATTGATTCTCTATTATAATCAATACATAAATTGATCCCTTACTTTATGATCATCATGGACTGTTGATGCTATATAATATACCTTCGCGAGATTGATATTCCTCTATTGTTATAATCAATACATAAATTGATCCCTACTTTGGGACCATCATGGACTGTTGATGCTATATAATATACCTTCGGGAGATTGATCTTCTATTATAATCAATACATAAATTGATCCCTACTTTATGATCACCATGGACTGTTGTTACTATATAATATACCTCGGGAGATTGATTCTCTATTATAATCATTAACAAATTGATCCCTTACTTTATGATCATCATGGACTGCTGATGCTATATAATATACCTTCTCGGGAGATTGATTCTCTATTATAATCAATACATAAATTGATCCCTTACTTTATGATCATCATGGACTGTTGATGCTATATAATATACCTTCGGGAGATTGATTCTCTATTATAATCAATACATAAATTGATCCCTTACTTTATGATCATCATGGACTGTTGTTACTATATAATATACATTCGGGAGATTGATTCTCTATTATAATCAATACATAAATTGATCCCTTACTTTATGATCATGGACTGTTGATGCTATATAATATACATTCGGGTGATTGATTCTCTATTATAATCAATACATAAATTGATCCCTTACTTTATGATCATCATGGACTGTTGATGCTATATAATATACCTTCGGGAGATTGATTCTCTATTATAATCAATACATAAATTGATCCCTTACTTTATGATCATCATGGACTGTTGATGCTATATAATATACATTCGGGAGATTGATTCTTATTATAATCAATACATAAATTGATCCCTTACTTTATGATCATGGACTGTTGATGCTATATAATATACATTCGGGAGATTGATTCTCTATTATAATCAATACATAAATTGATCCCTTACTTTATGATCATCATGGACTGTTGATGCTATATAATATACCTTCGGGAGATTGATTCTCTATTATAATCAATACATAAATTGATCCCTTACTTTATGATCATCATGGACTGTTGATGCTATATAATATACCTTCCTTCGGGAGATTTGATTCTCTATTATAATCAATACATAAATTGATCCCTACTTTATGATCATCATGGACTGTTGTTATTATATAATATACATTCGGGAGATTGATTCTCTATTATAATCAATACATAAATTGATCCCTTACTTTATGATCATCATGGACTGTTGATGCTATATAATATACCTTCGGGAGATTGATTCTCTATTATAATCAATACATAAATTGATCCCTTACTTTATGATCATCATGGACTGTTGATGCTATATAATATACCTTCGAGATTGATTCTCTATTATAATCAATACATAAATTGATCCCTTACTTTGGGACCATCATGGACTGTTGATGCTATATAATATACCTTCGGGAGATTGATTCTTAGTTATAATCAATACATAAATTGATCCCTTACTTTATGATCATCATGGACTCTGATGCTATATAATATACCTTCGGGAGATTGATTCTCTATTATAATCAATACATAAATTGATCCCTTACTTTATGATCATCATGGACTGTTGATGCTATATAATATACCTTCGGAGATTGATTCTCTATTATAATCAATACATAAATTGATCCCTTACTTTGGGACCATCATGGACTGTTGATGTTATATAATATACCTTCGGGAGATTGATTCTCTATTATAATCAATACATAAATTGATCCCTTAATTTATGATTATCATGGACTGTTGATGCTATATAATATACTTCCGGGAGATTGATTTTCTATTATAATCAATACATAAATTGATCCCTTACTTTATGATCATCATCGACTCTGATGCTATATAATATACTGTAGACACTTTCATTATAATCAATAAGCAGCAATTGATCCTTACTGTGACCATCATGGACTGTTGATATATGAAATATACCTTCGGAGATTGATTTCGTCATAATCAATACATAAATCTCGATCCCTTACTTCATGATCATCATATTCCGTTGATGCCATAGGCATAATTTCGGGAGATTGATTCTCTATTATAATCAATACATAAATTGATCCCCATTTTGGGACCATCATGGACTGTTGATGCTATATAATATACCTTCGGGAGATTGATTCTCTATTATAATCAATACATAAATTGATCCCTTACTTTATGATCATCACGGACTGTTGATGCTATATAATATACCTTCGGATGATTCTTCATTATAATCGAATACATAAATTGATCCTCACTATGATCATCATGGACTGTTGAGCCATATACATACCTTCGGGAGATTGATTCTCTATTATAATCAATACATAAATTGATCCCTTACTTATGATCATCATGGACTGTTGATGCTATATAATATACCTTCGGGAGATTGATTCTCTATTATAATCAATATTGGTCAAATTCGACCTTACTTTATGATCATCATGGACTGTTGATGCTATATAATATACCTTCGGGAGATTGATTCTGCCATAATCACATAAATTGATCCCTTACTTTATGATCATCATGGACTGTTGGATATATAATATACTCTTCGGGAGATTGATTCTCTATTATAATCATATATAAATTGATCCCTTACTTTATGATCATCATGGACTGTTGATGCTATAATATACCTTTCAGATTGACTTTATTACAATCAGGAATACACAAATTGATCCTCATTTTATGATCATCATGGACTGTTGATGCTACATAACATACCTTCGGGAGATTGATTCTTCATTATAATCAATACATAAATTGATCCCTTACTTTATGATCATCATGGACTGTTGATGCTATATAATATACATTCGGGAGATTGATTCTCTGTTATAATCAATACATAAATTGATCCCTTACTTTATGATCATCATGGACTGTTGATGCTATATAATATACCTTCGAGTTTGATTCTCTATTATACCAATACATACTGATCCTCACTTTATGATCATCATGGACTGTTGATGCTATATAATATACCGGAGATTGATCTTCTATTATAATCAATATGAATTGATCCCCGCTTTTTTTGGGACCATCATTTTTAATCGCCGATGCTACAGAATATACTCTTCGGGATTGATTCTCTATTATAATCAATACATAAATTCGATCCTTACTTTATGATCACCATGGACTGTTGTTACTATATAATATACCTTCACATTGATTCTCTATTATAATCAATACATAAATTGATCCCTTACTTTATGATCATCATGGACTGTTGATATATACTATACCTTCGGAGATTGATTCTCTATTATAATCGTCACATAAATTATCCCTTACTTTGGGACCATCATGGATCATTGATGTTATATAATATACCTTCGAGATTGATTCTCTATTATAATCAATATTATAATTGATCCTCCTTTAATTTATGATCATCATGGACTGTTGATGCTATATATTGTACCTCCGAAGATTGATTCTTACTATAATCAATACATAAATTGATCCCTTACTTTATGATCATCATCGACTCTTGATGCTATATAATATACTTCGTGAGATTGAATTTCATTGTAATCAATACATAAATTGATCCCTTACTTTGGGACCATCATGGACTGTTGATGCTATATAATATACCTTCGGGAGATTGATTCTCTATTATAATCAATACAATTGATCTCATTTTATGATCATCATGGACTGTTGATGCTATATAATATACCTTCGGGAGATTGATTCCTTATTATATCAATACATAAATTGATCCCTTACTTTGGGACCATCATGGACTGTTGATGCTATATAATATATCTTCGGAGATTGATTCTTCATTATAATCACATAAATTGATCCCCTTTACTTAGTGATCATCATGACTGTTGATAGCATAATACACCTTCGGGAGATTGATTCTCTATTATAATCAATACATAAATTGATCCCTTACTTTATGATCATCATGGACTGTTGATGCTATATAATATACCCTCTGATTGATCATTATAATCAATACATAAATTGATCCCTTTACTTTATGACTAGCCATGGACTGTTGATGCCATATAACATAATCTTCTGGAGATTGATTCTCTATTATAATCAATACAAACTGGATCCCTTACTTTATGATCATCATGGACTGTTGATGCTACATAATATACCTTCGAGGATTGATTATTACAATCAATACATAAATTGATCCCTACTTGGAGATCATCATGACTTGTTGATGCTATATAATATACCTTCGAGATTGGATTTCTATTATAATCAATACATAAATTGATCCCTTACTTTATGATCATCATGGACTGTTGATGCTATATAATAGCCTGGAGATTGATTCGTATTATAATCACATAACGATCCCTTACTTTATGATCATCATGGACTGTTTACTATATAACATACCTTCGGGAGATTGATTCTCTATTACAATTAATACATAAATTGATCCCTTACTTTATGATCATCATGGATCGTTGATGCTATATAATATACATTCGGGAGATTGATTCTCTGTTATAATCAATACATAAATTGATCCCTTACTTTATGATCATCATGGACTGCTGATGCTATATAATATACCTTCGGGAGATTGATTTCTTATTATAATCAATACATAAATTGATCCCCATTTTATGATCATCAAAGGACTGTTGATGCTATATAATATACCTTCCGGAGATTGATTCTCTATTATAATCAATACATGAATTGATCCCTTACTTTCTGGACCATCACGGACTGTTTTTCGATGCCATATAATATACCTTCGGGAGATTGATTCTCTATTATAATCACATACAAATTGATCCCTTACTTTATGATCACTAGTGGACTGTTGTTACTATATAATATACCTTCGGGAGATTGATTCTCTATTATAACTACTACACAAATTGATCCCTACTTTATGATCATCATGGACTGTTATTGATGCTATACAGTACCTTTCAAGATTGATTCTCTATTATAATCAATACATAAATTGATCCCTTACTTTATGATCATCGCGGACTGTTGATGTTATATAATATACCTTCGAGATTGATTTTCTATTATAATCAATACATAAATTGATCCCTTGCTTTATGATCATCAGACTGTTGTTACTATATAATATACATTCGGGAGATTGATTCTCTATTAACACATAAATTGATCCTTACTTCATGATCATCATGGACTGTTGATGCTATAATAGCACCAGAGATTGATTCTCTATTATAATCAATACATAAATTGATCCCTTACTTTATGATCATCATGGACTGTTGATGCTATATAATATACCTTCGAGATTGATTTACTATAATCAATACATAAATTGATCCCTACTTTATGATCAACGCGGACTGTTGATGCTATATAATATACATTCGGGAGATTGATTTCATTATAATCAATACATAAATTGATCCCTTACTTTATGATCATCAGACTGTTGATGCCATATAATATACATTCGGGAGATTGATTCTCTATTGTAATCAATACATACCGGACTTACTTGCGATCATCATGGACTGTTGATGCTAATAATATCTTCTAGATTGATTCTCTATTATAACTCACACATAAATTGATCCCTTACTTTATGATCATCATGGACTGTTGATGCGAGTATAATATACCTTCGGGAGATTGATTCTCTATTATAATCAATACATAAATTGATCCCTTACTTTATGATCATCATGGACTGTTGTTACTATATAATATACATTCGGGAGATTGATTTTTCGTTATAATCAATACATAAATTGATCCCTTACTTTATGATCATCATGGACTGTTGATGTTATATAATATACCTTTCGTGGAGATTATCTTCTATTATAATCAATATAAATTGATCCCTTACTTTATGATCATCATGACCGTTACTATATAATATACATTCTGGGAGATTGATTTCCCACAATCAATACATAAATTGATCCCTTACTTTATGATCATCATGACTGTTGATGCTATAAGTATTATACATTCGGGAGATTGATTCTCATTATAATCATCGCCATAAATTGATCCCTGCTTGGTGATCATCATGGACTGTTGATGCTATATAATATACCTTCGAGATTGATTCTCTCTATTATAATCACTACATAAATTGATCCCTTACTTTATGATCATCATGGACTGTTGATGCTATATAAATATGTAATATCCGAGATTGATTCTCTATTATAATCAATACATAAATTGATCCCTTACTTTATGATCATCATGGACTGTTGATGCTATGTTAATATACATTCGGGAGATTGATTCTCTATTATAATCAATACATAAATTGATCCCTTACTTTTATGATCAATATGGGACTGTTGATGCTATATAACAGCAATTTTCTGGGAGATTTATCTCTATTATAATCATATAAATTGATCCCTACTTTATGATCATCATGGACTGTTGATGCCATATAATATACCTTCTAGATTGATTCTCTATTATAATCACTACATAAATTGATCCCTTACTTTATGATCATCATGGACTGTTGTTTATATAACATATATCTGGGAGAGATTGATTCTCTATTATAATCAATACATAAATTGATCCTCTTTTACTTTAAGGATTCATCATGGAATGTTGATGCTACATAATATACTCTTCGAGATTGACTTTCTATTATAATCAATACATAAATTGATCCTTACTTTATGATCATCATGGACTGTTGATGCCATATAATATACATTCGGGAGATTGATTCTCTATTATAATCAATGCATAAATTGATCCCTACTTTATGATCATCATGGACTGTTGATGCTATATAATATACCTTCGGGAGATTGATTTTCTATTATAATCAATGATGCAATTGATTCTTACTTTATGATCATCAGGACTGTTGATGTTGCTACAATATACATTCGGGAGATTGACTTCAATATAATCAATGCATAATTCACTGATCCCTTACCTTATGATCATCGCGGATTGTTGATGCTAGAGAATATACCTTCGGAGATTGATTCTCTATTATAATCAATGCATTAATTGATCCTTTACTTTGGGACCATCATGCACCAAATAGATGCCATATAAGGTACTTGGAACATCTAGATTTCTCTATTATAATCAATACATAAATTGATCCCTTACTTTATGATCATCATGGACTGTTGATGCTATATAATATACCTTCGGGAGATGGATTCTCAATATAATCAATACATAAATTGATCCCCTACTTTATGATCATCACATCAATAAGCTGATGCTATATAATATACCTTCGGGAGATTGATTCTCTATTATAATCAATACATAAATTGATCCCTTACTTTATGATCATCATGGACTGTTGTTACTATATAATATACATTCGGGAGATTGATTCTCTACGACCACACATAAATTGATCTCATTTTATGATCATCATGGACTGTTGATGCTATATAATATACATCTGGGAGATTGATTCTCTATTATAATCAATACATAAATTGATCCCTTACTTTATGATCATCATGGACTGTTGATGCTATATAACATGTTCTTTCAGAGATTGATTCTATTAGCAATGTCAAGCATAATGATCTCATTTTTATGATCATGGACTGTTGATGCTATATAATATACATTCGGGAGATTGATTCTCTATTATAATCAATACATAAATTGATCCCTTACTTCATGATCATCATGACTGTTGATGTTATATAATACACATTCCTGGAGATTGATTCTCTATTATAATCAATACATAAATTGATCCCTATTTTATGATCATCATAGGACTGTTGATGCCATAATACGCCTTCGGGAGATTGATTCTATTATAATCAACACATAAATTGATCCTCACTATGATCATCATGGACTGTTGATGCCATAATCTTCGGGAGATTGATTTTCTATTATAATCAATACATAAATTGATCCCTTACTTTATGATCATCATGACTGTTGTTACTATATAATATACATTCGGGAGATTGATTTTCATTGTGCAATCAATACATAAATTGATCCCTTACTTTATGATCATCATGGACTGTTGATGCTATATAATATACCTCTCGTGAGATTGATTCTCTATTATAATCAATACATAAATTGATCCCTACTTTATGATCATCATGGACTGTTGATGCTATATAATATACATTCGGGAGATTGATTCTCTATTATAATCAATAAATTGATCCTTTACTTTATGATCATGGACTGTTGATGCTATATAATACATTTTCAGAGATTGATTCTCTATTACAATCAATAGATAAATTGATCTTCTTTTACTAAGATCATCGCGGACTGTTGATGCTATATAATATACATTCGAGATTGATTCTCTCATTATAATCAATGCATAAATTTATCCTTTACTTTATGATCATCATGGACTGTTGATGCTATATAATATACCTTCGGAGATTGATTCTCTATTATAATCAATGCATTGTTGATCCATTTCTGGGACCATCATGCACCGTTGATGCTATATAGAATATACCTTCGGGAGATTGATTCTATTATAATCAATACATAAATTGATCCCTTACTTAATTCATCATACTGTTGATGTTATATAATATACCTTCGGGAGATTGATTCTCTATTATAATCAATACATAAATTGATCCCTACTAAGATCATCATGGACTGTTGATGCTATATAATATACCTTCGAGATTGATTCTCTATTATAATCAATAAGCATAAATTGATCCCTTACTTTGGGGTTCACTTGACTGTTGATGCTATAAAACGGAACATAAAATGGCCAACACTGTAATTTGAACAGAATATACCGAGATTGATTCTCTATTATAATCAATACATAAATTGATCCCTTACTTTATGATCATCATGGACTGTTGATGCTATATAATATACCTTCGGGAGATTGATTCTCTATTATAATCAATACATAAATTGATCCTTACTTTGGGTCCATCATGGACTGTTGATGCTATATAATATACCTTCGGGAGATTGATTTCATTATAATCAATACATAAATTGACTACTTTATGATCATCATGGACTGTTGATGCTATATAATATACCTTCGGAGATTGATCTTCAATATAATCAATAATATTAACATCCCTTACTTTATGATTCTGACTCTGATGTTATATAATATACCTTCGGGAGATTGATTCTCTATTATAATCAATACATAAATTGATCCCTTACTAGACTATCATGGATTGTTGATGCTATATAATATACCTTCGGGAGATTGATTCTCTATTATAACTAATACATAAATTGATCCCTTTACTTTATGATCATCATGGACTGCTGATGCCATATAATATACCTTCTAGATTGATCTCTATTAGAATCACCGGCATAAATTGATCCTCAATTTTGGGACCAGACATGGGACTGTTGATGCTATATAACATACCTTCGGGAGATTGATCTTCTCTATTATAATCAATAGACAATTGATCCTTTACTTATGATCATCATGACTGTTGATGCTATATAATATACCTTCGGGAGATTGATTCTTATTATAATCAACACATAAATTGATCCCTACTTTATGATCATCATGGACTGTTGATGCTATATAATATACCTTCGAGATTGATTCTCTATTATAATCAATACATAAATTGATCCCTTACTTGATGATCATCATGGACTGTTGATGCTATATAATATACCTTTCTCGGGAGATTGATTCTCTATTATAATCAATACATAAATTGATCCCTTACTTTATGATCATCATGGACTGTTGATGCTATATAATATACCTCGGGGAGATTGATTCTCTATTACAATCAATACATAAATTGATCCCTTACTTTATGATCATCATGGACTGTTGATGCTATATAGATACCTTCGGGAGATTGATTCTTATTATAATCAATAATAAATTGATCCCTTACTTTATGATCATCATGGACTGTTGATGCTATATAATATACCTTCGGAGATTGATTCTCTATTATAATCAATACATAAATTGATCCCTACTTTATGATCATCATGGACTGTTGATGCTATATAATATACCTTCGGGAGATTGATTCTCTATTATAATCAATACATAAATTGATCCCTTACTTTATGATCATCATGGACTGTTGATGCTATATAATATACATTCGGGAGATTGATTCTCTGTTATAATCAATACATAAATTGATCCCTTACTTTATGATCATCATGGACTGTTGATGCTATATAATATACCTTCGGGAGATTGATTCTCTATTATAATCAATACATAAATTGATCCCTTACTTTATGATCATCATGGACTGTTGATGCTATATAATATACCTTCGGGAGATTGATTCTCTATTATAATCAATACATAAATTGATTCCTTACTTTGGGACCATCATGGACTGTTGATGCTATATAATATACCTTCGGGAGATTGATTCTCTATTATAATCAATACATAAATTGATCCATTTTGGGACCATCATGGACTGTTGATGCTATATAATATACCTTCGGGAGATTGATTCTCTATTATAATCAATGCATAAATTGATCCCTTACTTTATGATCATCATGGACTGTTGATGCTATATAATATACCTTCGAGATTGATTCTCCATTATAATCAATACATAAATTGATCCCTTACTTTGGGACCATCATGGACTGTTGATGCTATATGATATACCTTCGGGAGATTGATTCTCTATTATAATCAATACATAAATTGATCCCTTACTTTATGATCATCATGGACTGTTGATGCTATATAATATACCTTTCGGGAGATTGATTCTCTATTATGATCAATACATAAATTGATCCCTTACTTTGGGACCATCATGGACTGTTGATGCGTATAATACACTGGGAGATTGATTCTCTATTATAATCAACAAGACAACATCCCTACTTTATGATCATCATGGACAGTTGATGCTATATAATATACCTTCGGGAGATTGATCATTATAATCAATACATAAATTGATCCCTTACTTTATGATCATCATGGACTGTTGATGCTATATAATATACCTTCGGGAGATTGATTCTCTATTATAATCAATACAAATTGATCCCTTACTTTGGGACCATCATGGACTGTTGATGCTATATAATATACCTTCGGGAGATTGATTCTCTATTATAATCAATACATAAATTGATCCCTTACTTTATGATCATCATGGACTGTTGATGCTATATAATATACCTTCGGGAGATTGATTCTCTATTATAATCAATACATAAATTGATCCCTTACTTTATGATCATCATGGACTGTTGATGCTATATAATATACCTTCGGGAGATTGATTCTCTATTATAATAAATACATAAATTGATCCCTACTTTATGATCATGGACTGTTGATGCTATATAATATACCTTCGGGAGATTGATTCTCTATTATAATCAATACATAAATTGATCCTTACTTTATGATCATCATGGACTGTTGATGCTATATAATATACATTCGGGAGATTGATTCTCTATTATAATCAATACATAAATTGATCCCTTACTTTATGATCATCATGGACTGTTGATGCTATATAATATACATTCGGGAGATTGATTCTCTATTATAATCAATACATAAATTGATCCCTTACTTTATGATCATCATGGACTGTTGATGCTATATAATATACCTTCGGGAGATTGATTCTCTATTATAATCAATACATAAATTGATCCCTTACTTTATGATCATCATGGACTGTTGATGCTATATAATATACCTTCGGGAGATTGATTTTCATTATAATCAATACATAAATTGATCCCTTACTTTATGATCATCATGGACTGTTGTTACTATATAATATACATTCGGGAGATTGATTCTCTATTATAATCAATACATAAATTGATCCCTTACTTTATGATCATCATGGACTGTTGATGCTATATAATATACCTTCGGGAGATTGATTCTCTATTATAATCAATGTATATAAATTGATCCCTTACTTTATGATCATCATGGACTGTTGATGCTATATAATATACATTCGGGAGATTGATTCTCTATTATAATCAATACATAAATTGATCCCTTACTTTATGATCATCATGGACTGTTGATGCTATATAATATACCTTCGGGAGATTGATTCTCTATTATAATCAATACATAAATTGATCCCTTACTTTATGATCATCATGGACTGTTGATGCTATATACTATACCTTCGGGAGATTGATTCTCTATTATAATCAATACATAAATTGATCCCTTACTTTATGATCATCATGGACTGTTGATGCTATATAATATACCTTCGGAGATTGATTCTCTATTATAATCAATACATAAATTGATCCCTTACTTTATGATCATCATGGACTGTTGATGCTATATAATATACATTCGGGAGATTGATTCTCTGTTATAATCAATACATAAATTGATCCCTTACTTTATGATCATCATGGACTGTTGATGCTATATATTTATACCTTCGGGAGATTGATTTCATTATAATCAATACATAAATTGATCCCTTACTTTATGATCATCATGGACTGTTGATGCTATATAATATACCTCGGGAGATTGATTCTCTATTATAATCAATACATAAATTGATTCCTTACTTTGGGACCATCATGGACTGTTGATGCTATATAATATACCTTCGGGAGATTGATTCTCTATTATAATCAATACATAAATTGATTCCTTACTTTGGGGACCATCATGGACTGTTGATGCTATATAATATACCTTCGGGAGATTGATTCTATTATAATCAATGCATAAATTGATCCCTTACTTTATGATCATCATGGACTGTTGATGCTATATAATATACCTTCGGGAGATTGATTCTCCATTATAATCAATACATAAATTGATCCCTACTTTGGGACCATCATGGACTGTTGATGCTATATGATATACCTTCGGGAGATTGATTTCATTATAATCAATACATAAATTGATCCTTACTTTATGATCATCATGGACTGTTGATGCTATATAATATACCTTCGGGAGATTGATTCTCTATTATAATCAATACATAAATTGGATCCCTTACTTGGGACCATCATGGACTGTTGATGCTATATAATATACCTTCGGGAGATTGACTTTCATTATAATCAATACATAAATTGATCCCTTACTTTATGATCATCATGGACAGTTGATGCTATATAATATACCTTCGGGAGATTGATTCTCTATTATAATCAATACATAAATTGATCCTTACTTTATGATCATCATGGACTGTTGATGCTATATAATATACCTTCGGGAGATTGATTCTCTATTATAATCAATACATAAATTGATCCCTTACTTTGGGACCATCATGGACTGTTGATGCTATATAATATACCTTCGGGAGATTGATTCTCTATTATAATCAATACATAAATTGATCCCTTTACTTTATGATCATCAGGACTGTTGATGCTATATAATATACCTTCGGGAGATTGATTCTCTATTATAATCAATACATAAATTGATCCCTTACTTTATGATCATGGACTGTTGATGCTATATAATATACCTTCGGGAGATTGATTCTCTATTATAATCAATACATAAATTGATCCCTTACTTTATGATCATCATGGACCGTTGATGCTATATAATATACCTTTCGGGAGATTGATTCTCTATTATAATCAATACATGAATTGATCCCTTACTTCGGGACCATCATGGACTGTTGATGCTATATAATATACCTCGGGAGATTGATTCTCTATTATAATCAATACATAAATTGATCCCTACTTTATGATCACCATGGACTGTTGTTACTATATAATATACCTTCGGGAGATTGATTCTCTATTATAATCAATACATAAATTGATCCCTTACTTTATGATCATCATGGACTGTTGATGCTATATAATATACCTTCGGGAGATTGATTCTCTATTATAATCAATACATAAATTGATCCTTGTTTTTATGATCATCATGGACTGTTGATGCTATATAATATACCTTCGGGAGATTGATTCTCTATTATAATCAATACATAAATTGATCCCTTAATTTATGATCACTATGGACTGTTGTTACTTTATATAATATACATTCGGGAGATTGATTTCCTATTATAATCAATACATAAATTGATCCCTACTTTATGATCATCATGGACTGTTGATGCTATAATATACATTCGGGAGATTGATTCTCTATTATAATCAATACATAAATTGATCCCTTACTTTATGATCATCATGGACTGTTGATGCTATATAATATACCTTCGGGAGATTGATTCTCTATTATAATCAATACATAAATTGATCCCTTACTTTATGATCATCATGGACTGTTGTTACTATATAATATACATTCGGGAGATTGATTCTCTATTATAATCAATACATAAATTGATCCCTTACTTTATGATCATCATGGACTGTTGATGCTATATAATATACCTTCGGGAGATTGATTCTCTATTATAATCAATACATAAATTGATCCCTTACTTTATGATCATCATGGACTGTTGATGCTATATAATATACATTCGGGAGATTGATTCTCTATTATAATCAATACATAAATTGATCCCTTACTTTATGATCATGGACTGTTGATGCTATATAATATACCTTCGGGAGATTGATCTTCTATTATAATCAATACATAAATTGATCCCTTACTTTATGATCATCATGGACTGTTGATGCTATATAATATACCTTCGGGAGATTGATTCTGTCATAATCAATACATAAATTGATCCCTTACTTTATGATCATCATGGACTGTTGCTATATAATATACCTTCGGGAGATTGATTCTCTATTATAATCAATACATAAATTGATCCCTTACTTTATGATCACTGCGGACTGTTGATGCTATATAATATACATTCGGGAGATTGATTCTCTGTTATAATCAATACATAAATTGATCCCTTACTTTATGATCATCATGGACTGTTGATGCTATATAATATACCTTCGGGAGATTGATTCTCTATTATAATCAATACATAAATTGATCCTTACTTTGCGATCATCATGGACTGTTGATGCTATATAATATACCTTCGGGAGATTGATTCTTAATATAATCAACAGCATAAATTGATTCCTTACTTTGGGACCATCATGGACTGTTGATGCTATATAATATACCTTCGGGAGATTGATTCTCTATTATAATCAATACATAAATTGATCCTTTACTTTGGACCATCATGGACTGTTGATGCTATATAATATACCTCCGGGAGATTGATTCTCTATTATAATCAATGCATAAATCATCCCTTACTTTATGATCATGGACTGTTGATGCTATATAATATACCTTCGGGAGATTGATTCTCCATTATAATCACATAAATTGATCCCTTACTTTGGGACCATCATGGACTGTTGATGCTATATAATATACCTTCGGGAGATTGATTCTCTATTATAATCAATACATAAATTGATCCCTTACTTTATGATCATCATGGACAGTTGATGCTATATAATATACCTTCGGGAGATTGATTCTCTATTATAACTGCTACATAAATTGATCCCTTACTTTATGATCATCATGGACTGTTGATGCTATATAATATACCTTTTCGGGAGATTGATTCTCTATTATAATCAATACATAAATTGATCCCTTACTTTGGGACCATCATGGACTGTTGATGCTATATAATATACCTTCGGGAGATTGATTCTTCATTATAATCAATACATAAATTGATCCCTTACTTTATGATCATCAGGACTGTTGATGCTATATAATATACCTTCGGGAGATTGATTTCTCTATTATAATCAATACATAAATTGATCCCTTACTTTATGATCATCATGGACTGTTGATGCTATATAATATACCTTCGGGAGATTGATTCTCTATTATAATCAATACATAAATTGATCCCTTTTACTTTATGATCATCATGGACTGTTGATGCTATATAATATACCTTCGGGAGATTGATTCTCTATTATAATCAATACATGAATTGATCTTCTACTTTATGATCATCATGGACTGTTGATGCTATATAATATACATTCGGGAGATTGATTCTCTATTATAATCAATGCATAAATTGATCCCTTACTTTATGATCATCATGGACTGTTGATGCTATATAATATACCTTCGGGAGATTGATTCTCTATTATAATCAATGCATAAATTGATCCCTTACTTTGGGACCATCATGGACTGTTGATGCTATATAATATACCTTCAGGAGATTGATTCTTATTATAATCAATACATAAATTGATCCCTTACTTTATGATCATCACGTGACTGTTGATGCTATATAATATACCTTCGGGAGATTGAGTCTTTATTATAATCAATACATAAATTGATCCTTGCCTTATGATCATCATGGACTGTTGATGCTATATAATATACCTTCTGGGAGATTATTCTCTATTATAATCAATGCATAAATTCATCCCTTATTCTCTTTTTATAATCAATACATAAATTGATCCCCATTGGGACCATCATGGACTGTTGATACTATATAATATACCTTCGGGAGATTGATCATTATAATCAATACATAAATTGATCCCCCTTACTTTATGATCATCATGGACTGTTGATGCTATATAATATACCTTTTCGGGAGATTTATATCTTCTATTATAATCTCAATACATAAATTGATCCCTACTTTATGATCATCATGGACTGTTGATGCTATATAATATACCTTCGGGAGATTGATTCTCAATACATAAATTGATCCCTTACATTATGATCATCTTGACTGTTGATGCCATATAATATACATTCGGGAGATTGATTCTCTATTATAATCAATGCATAAATTGATCCCTTACTTTATGATCATCATGGACTGTTGATGCTATATAATATACCTTCGGGAGATTGAGTCTCTATTATAATCAATACATAAATTGATCCCTTACTTTATGATCATCATGGACTGTTGACGTTATATAATATACCTTCGGGAGATTGATTTCCTTTCGTTATAATCACCACAATTCATCCCTTATTCTCTATTATAATCAATACATAAATTGATCCCTTACATTGGGAATTACTCATACTGTTGATGCTATATAATATACTTTCGGGAGATTGATTCTCTATTATAATCAATACACAGTCTGATCTCATTTATGACTGATTTCATGGACTGTTGATGCTATATAATACCTTCGGGAGATTGATTCTTTATTACATATAAATGATCTCATATTATGATTCATTCGGACTATTACATAATATACATTCGGGAGATTGATTTCTAATATAATCACCGACAAATTATCCCTTACTTTATGATCACTGGTGGACTGTTGATGCTATATAATATACCTTCGGGAGATTGATTCTCGTATTTAATCAATACATAAACTTTGACCACATTATGATCATCTTGGACTGTTGATGCCATATAATATACATTCGGGAGATTGATTCTCTATTATAATCAATGCATAAATTGATCTCCTTTACTTTATGATCATCATGGACTGTTGATGCTATATAACATACCTTCGGGAGATTGATTTCTTATTATAATCAATACACATACAAATTGATCCTTACTTCATGATCATCATGGACTGTTGATGCTATATAATATACATTCGGGAGATTGATTCTCTATTATAATCAATGCATAAATTGATCCCTTACTTTATGATCATCATGGACTGTTGATGTTATAATATACTTTCTCGGGGAGATTGATTCTCTATTATAATCAATGCATAAATTGATCCCTTTACTTTGGGACCATCATGGACTGTTGATGCTATATATATACCTCGGAGATTGATTCTCTATTATAATCAATACATAAATTGATCCCTACTTTATGATCATCGCGGACTGTTGATGTTATAATATACTCTTCGGGAGATTGATTCTCTATTATAATCAATGCATAAATTGATCCCTACTTTGGGACCATCATGGACTGTTGATACGTATAATATATCTTCGGGAGATTGATTCTCTATTATAATCAATACAAATTGATCCTCATTTTATGATCATCATGGACTGTTGATGTTATATAATATACCTTCGGGAGATTGATTCTCTATTATAATCAATACACAAATTGATCCTTACTTTATGATCATCATGGACTGTTGATGCTATATAATATACTCTCGAAAGATTGATTTCTATTATAATCAATACATAAATTGATCCCTTACTTTAAATTCATCATGGACTGTTGATGCTATATAATATACCTTCGGGAGATTGATTCTCTATTATAATCAATACATAAATTGATCTTTACTTATAATTATCATGACTGTTGATGCTATATAATATACCTTCGGGAGATTGATTCTCTATTATAATCAATACATAAATTGATCCCTTACTTTTATGATCATCATGACTGTTGATGATGCTATATAATATACCTTCGGGAGATTGATTCTCTATTATAATCAATACATAAATTGATCCCTTACTTTGGGACCACTGCGGACTGTTGATGTTATATAATATACCTTCGGGAGATTGATTCTCTATTATAATCAATACATAAATTGATCTCACTTTATGATCATCATGGACTGTTGATGCTATATAATATACTGGGAGATTGATTCTCTATTATAATCAATACATAAATTGATCCTTACTTTATGATCATCATGGACTCTTGATGCTATATAATATACCTTCGGAGATTGATTCTTCATTATAATCAATACATAAATTGATCCCTTACTTTGGGACCATCATGGACTGTTGATGCTATATAATATATATCTTTGGGAGATTGATTCTCATTATAATCAATACATAAATTGATCCTTACTATGACTTACTGCGGACTGTTGATGCTATATAATATACTCTTCGGGAGATTGATTTCATTATAACTGACACATAAATTGATCCCTTACTTTATGATCATCATGGACTGTTGATGCTACATATTGTTATCTGCATTTCGACCTCTGTTATAATCAATACATAAATTTATCCTTACTTTTATGATCATCATGGACTGCTGATGCTATATATTATAATTTCGGGAGATTATCTTCTATTATAATCAATACATAAATTAATCCCTTACTTTATGATCATCATGGACTGTTGATGCTATATAATATACCTTCGGGAGATTGATTTCGCTATAATCAATACATAAATTTATCCTTACTTTGGGACCACTGTTGACTGTTGATGCTATATAATATACCTTCGGGAGATTGATTCTTGCCATAATCAATACATAAATTGATCCTCATATTGGGACCATCATGGACTGTTGATGCTATATAACATACCTTCGGGAGATTGATTTCATTATAATCAATGAAATAAATCATTCCTTACTTTATGATCATCATGGACTGTTGATGCTATATACTATACCTTCGGGAGACGATTCTCTATTATAATCAATACACAAATTGATCCCTTACTTTGGGACCATCATGGACTGTTGATGCTATATAATATACCTTCGGGAGATTGATTCTCTATTATAATCAATACATAAATTGATCCTTTTTTTACTTTATGATCATCATGGACTGTTGATGCTATATAATATACCTTCGGGAGATTGATTTTCTATTATAATCAATACATAAATTGATCTCCTTTACTTTGGGACCATCATGGACTGTTGATGCTATATAATATACCTTTCGGGAGATTGATTTTCTATTATAATCAATACATAAATTGATCCCTTACTTTATGATCATCATGGACAGTTGATGCTATATAATATACCTTCGGGAGATTGATCTCTATTATAATCAATACATAAATTGATCCCTTACTTATGATCACTGTGATGTTGATGCTATATAATATACCTTCGGGAGATTGATTCTCTGCTGCAATTAACATATAAATTGATCCCTTTTTATTTGGGACCATCATGGGATCAGTTATGCCATTATACCTTCGGGAGATTGATTCTCTATTATAATCAATACATAAATTGATCCCTTACTTTATGATCATCATGGACTGTTGATGCTGCCATATAATATACCTTCGGGAGATTGATTTCTATTATAATCAATACAACTGATCCTTTACTTTGGGACCATCATGGACTGTTGATGCTATATAATATACCTCTCGGGAGATTGACTCTCTATTACAATCAATAGCATAAATTGATCCCTTACTTTATGATCATCATGGACTGTTGATGCTATATAATATACCTTCGGGAGATTGATTCTCTATTATAATCAATACATAAATTGATCCTCACTTTGGGACCATCGACCGTTACGTTATATATTATACCTTCGGGATTGATTCTCTATTATAATCAATACAAATTGATCCCTTACTTTATGATCATCATGGACTGTTGATGCTATATGATATACCTTCGGGAGATTGATTCTCTATTATAATCAATACATAAATTGATCCTTTACTTTGGGACTATCATGGACTGTTGATGCTATATAATATACTCTTCTGGGAGATTGATTCTCTAATATAATCATCACATAAATCATCTCTTACTTTATGATCATCATGGACTGTTGATGCTATATAATATACCTTCGGGAGATTATCTTCATTATAATCAATACATAAATTGATCCCTTACTTTATGATCATCATGGACTGTTGATGCTATATAATATACCTCGGGAGATTGATTCTCTATTATAATCATACATAAATTGGATCTCCTTTACTTGGGACCATCATGGACTGTTGATGCTATATAATATACCTTCGGAGATTGATTTCTATTATAATCAATACATAAATTGATCCCTTTACTTTATGATCATCATGGACTGTTGATGCTATATAATATACCTTCGGGAGATTGATTCTCTATTATAATCCACACATAAATTGATCCTTTACTTTATGATCATCATGGACTTCGATGCTATATAATATACCTTCGGGAGATTGATTCTTATTATAATCAATACATAAATTGATCCCTTACTTTGGGACCATCATGACTGTTGATGCTATATAATATACATTCGGGAGATTGATTCTCTATTATAATCACATAAATTGATCCTTACTTTATGATCACTGCGGACTGTTGATGCTATATAATATACCTTCGGGAGATTGATTCTCTTTTTTATAATCAATACATAAATTGATCCCTACTTTATGATCATCATGGACTGTTGATGCTATATAATATACATTCGGGAGATTGATTCTCTGTTATGCACCAATACATAAATTGATCTCATTTTATGATCATCATGGACTGTTGATGCTATATAATATACTCTCGGGAGATTGATTCTCTATGATAATCAATACATAAATTGATCCCTTACTTTATGATCATCATGGACTGTTGATGCTATATAATATACTTTCTAGATTGATTTCATTGTAATCATTACACAAATTGATCCTCATTTGGACCATCATGGACTGTTGATGCTATATAATATACCTTCGAGAGATTGATTCTTCATTATAATCATTATATAAATTGATCCTTTATATTGGGACCATCATGGACTGTTGATGCTATATAATATACCTTCGGGAGATTGATTTCATTATAATCAATGTATAAATTGATCCCTTACTTTATGATCATCATGGACTGTTGATGCTATATAATATACCTTCGGGAGATTGATTCTCTATTATAATCAATACATAAATTGATCCCTTACTTTGGGACCATCATGGACTGTTGATGCTATATAATATACCTTCGGGAGATTGATTCTCATTATAATCAATACATAAATTGATCCCTTACTTTATGATCATCATGGACTGTTGATGCTATATAATATACCTTCGGGAGATTGATTCTCTATTATAATCAATACATAAATTGATCCCTACTTTATGATCCAAGTGGACTGTTGATGCTATATATGTACTCTTCGGGAGATTGATTCTCTATTATAATCAATAAGCATAAATTGATCCCTTACTTTGGGACCATCATGGACTGTTGATGCTATATAATATACCTTCGGGAGATTGATTCTCTATTATAATCAATACATAAATTGATCCTTTACTTTATGATCATCATGGACTGTTGATGCTATATAATATACCTTCGGGAGATTGATTCTCTATTATAATCAATACATAAATTGATCTCATTTTATGATCATCATGGACTCTGATGCTATATAATATACCTTCGGGGAGATTGATTCTCTATTATAATCAATACATAAATTGATCCCTTACTTTGGGACCATCATGGACTGTTGATGCTATATAATATACATTCGGGAGATTGATTCTCTATTATAATCAATACATAAATTGATCCCTTACTTCATGATCATCATGGACTGTTGATGCTATATAATATACCTTCGGGAGATTGATTCTCTTTTATAATCAATACATAAATTGATCCCTTACTTTATGATCATCATGGACTGTTGATGCTATATAATATACATTCGGGAGATTTACCTCTGTTATAATCAATACATAAATTGATCCCTTACTTTATGATCATGGACTGTTGATGCTATATAATATACCTTCGAGATTGATTCTCTATGATAATCAATACATAAATTGATCCCTTACTTTATGATCATCATGGACTGTTGATGTGCTATATAATATACCTTCGGGAGATTTCGATTCTCTATTATAATCAATACATAAATTGATCCCTTACTTTGGGACCATCATGGACTGTTGATGCTATATAATATACCCCTCGGGAGATTGATTCTCTATTATAATCAATACATAAATTGATCCCTATATTGGGACCATCATGGACTGTTGATGCTATATAATATACTCTTCGGGAGATTGATTCTCTATTATAATCAATGCATAAATTGATCCCTTACTTTATGATCATCAGGACTGTTGATGCTATATAATATAATTTCTGGGAGATTGATTCTATTACAATCAATACATAAATTGATCCCTTACTTTGGGACCATCATGGACTGTTGATGCTATATAATATACCTTCGGGAGATTGATTCTCTATTATAATTAATACATAAATTGATCCCTTACTTTATGATCATCATGGACTGTTGAGCATATAATATACCTTCGGGAGATTGATTCTCTTTGTTATAATCAATACATAAATTGATCCCTTACTTTGGGACCATCATGGACTGTTGATGCGTATAATATACCTTCGGGAGACGGATTCTCTATTATGCAATCAATACATAAATTGATCCCCGCATTTATGATCATCATGGACAGTTGATGCTATATAATATACCTTCGGGAGATTGATTCTCTATTATAATCAATACATAAATTGATCCCTTACTTTATGATCATCATGGACTGTTGATGCTATATAATATACCTTCGGGAGATTGATTCTCTATTATAATCAATACATAAATTGATCCCTTACTTATGATCATCATGGACCGTTGATGCTATATAATATACCTTCGGGAGATTGATTCTCTATTATAATCAATACATAAATTCGATCCTTTACTTTATGATCATCATGGACTGTTGATGCTATATAATATACCTTCGGGAGATTGATTCTCTATTATAATCAATACATAAATTGATCCCTTACTTTATGATCATCATGGACTGTTGATGCTATATAATATACATTCGGGAGATTGATTCTCTATTATAATCAATACATAAATTGATCCTTACTTTATGATCATAGACTGTTGATGCTATATAATATACATTCGGGAGATTGATTCTCTATAATCAATACATAAAAATTGATCCCTTACTTTATGATCATCATGGACTGTTGATGCTATATATTACAATTTCTCGGGAGATTGATTTCTATTATAATCAACACATAAATTGATCCTTACTTTTATGATCATCATGGACTGTTGATGCTATATAATATACCTTCGGGAGATTGATTCTCTATTATAATCAATACATGATCCCTACTTTATGATCATCATGGACTGTTGTTACTATATAATATACATTCGGGAGATTGATTTCTTATTATAATCAATGCATAAATTGATCCTCTACTTTATGATCATCATGGACTGTTGATGCTATATAATATACCTTCGGGAGATTGATTCTCTATTATAATCAATACATAAATTGATCTTTACTTTATGATCATCATGGACTGTTGATGCTATATAATATACATTCGGGAGATTGATTCTCTATTATAATCAATGCATAAATTGATCCTTTACTTTATGATCATCATGGACTGTTGATGCTATATAATATACTCTTCGGAGATTGATTTCCTATTATAATCAATACATAAATTGATCCGCTTTATGATCATCATGGACTGTTGATGCTATATAATATACCTTCGGGAGATTGATTCTATTATAATCAATACATAAATTGATCCTTTACTTTATGATCATCAGCGGACTGTTGATGCTATATAACATACATTCGGGAGATTGATTCTCTATTATAATCAATGCATAAATTGATCCCTACTTTATGATCATGGGACTGTTGATGCTATATAACATACCTTCGGGAGATTGATTCTCTATTATAATCAATACATAAATTGATCTCTTACTTTATGATCATCACACTGTTGATGCTATATAATACAGTATCTGGGAGATTGATTCTCTATTATAATCAATGCATAAATTGATCCCTTACTTTATGATCATCATGGACTGTTGATGCTATATAATATACCTTCAGAGATTGATTTTCATTATAATCACCACAATTGGATCCCTTACTTTATGATCATCATGGACTGTTGATGCTATATAATATACCTTCGGGAGATTGATTCTCTTTCTATTATAATCAATACATAAATTGATCCCTTACTTTATGATCATCATGGACTGTTGATGCTATATAATATACCTTCGGAGATTGATTCTCTATTATAATCAATACAAATTGATCCCTTACTTGGGACCACCGCGGACTGTTGATGCTATATAATATACCTTCGGGAGATTAGAGTACCTATTATAATCAATACACAAATTGATCCCTTACTTTATGATCATCATGGACTGTTGATGCTATATAATATACCTTCGGGAGATTGATTCTTACGAGAATTTACTACAAAAATTGATCCCTTACTTTGGGACTATCATGGACTGTTGATGCTATATAGTTATACCTTCGGGAGATTGATTCTCTATTATAATCAATACATAAATTGATCCCTACTTTATGATCATCATGGACTGTTGATGTCATATAATATATTCTTCTTGCAGATTGATTCTCTATTATAATCATAAATTGATCTTACTTATGACCACTATGGACTGTTGATGCTATATAATATACCTTCGGAGATTGATTCTATTATAATCAATACACAAATTGATCCTCTTACTAGACCATCATGACTGTTGATATATAATATACATTCGGGAGATTGATTTCTTATTATAATCACATAAATTGATCCTTTACTATGACTTACTGCGGACTGTTGATGCTATATAATATACCTTCGGGAGATTGATTCTTATTATAATCAATACACAACTGATCTCACCATGATCATCATGGACTGTTGATGCTATATAATATACCAAGATTGATCATTATAATCACATAAATTGATCCTTACTTTGGGACCATCATGGACTGTTGATGCTATAATATAATTAAGATTGATTCTTCATTATAATCAATACACAAATTGATCCCTACTGGACCATCATGACCTGTTGATGCTATATAATACCTTCGGGAGATTGATTCTCATTATAATCAATACAATCGATCCTTACTTTATGATCATCACACTGTTGATGTGTTATATAATATACTCGGGAGATTGATTCTCTATTATAATCAATAAGCAATTGATCCCTTACTGGGACCACTTCAGGACTGTTGATGCTATATAATATACCGGAGATTGACTATTATAATCAATACACATAAATTGATCCCTTACTTGGGACCATCATGGACTGTTGATGCTATATAATATACTCGGAGATTGATCTTCAATATAATCAATACATAAATTGATCCCTTACTTTATGACTGACATCATGACTGTTGATGCTATTGACACCGGAGATTGATTCTTTATTATAATCAACACATAAATTGATCCCTTTTACTTTATGATCATCACATGGACTGTTGATGCTATATAATATACCTTCGGGAGATTGGATTCTCTTCATTATAATCAATACAAATTAACCCTGAGATTATGATTCGTCATCTTGGACATTTGATGCTGAATATACATTCGGGAGATTGATTCTTCATTATAACCAATGCATAAATTCGATCCTCTTCGCTTTATGATCATCATGGACTGTTGATGTTTACAATATATCTTCGGGAGATTGATTCTTTGTTATAATCAATACATAAATTAACTTTACTATGATCATCATGGACTGCTGATGCTATATAATATACATTCGGGATTGATTCTCTATTATAATCAATGCATAAATTGATCCTTACTTTGGGACCATCAAGGACTGTTGATGCTATATAATACATTTCGGGAGATTGATTCTCTATTATATCATTACACAATGATCTCATTTTGGGACCATCATGGACTGTTGATGCTATATAATATACCTTCGGAGATTGATTCTTCATTATAATCAATACACAAATTGATCCCTTACTTTATGATCATCATGGACTGTTGATGTAAAGGTATAATATACCTTCGGAGATTGATTTCTATTATAATCAATACATAAATTGATCCTTACTTTATGATCATCATGGACTGTTGATGCTATATAATATACCTTCGGAGATTGATTCTCTATTATAATCAATACATAAATTGATCCTCATATTATGATCATCTTGGACTGTTGATGCTACATAATATACATTCGGGAGATTGATTCTCTATTATAATCAACACAAATTGATCTCTTACTTTATGATCATCATGGACTGTTGATGTAATAATATACCTTCGGGAGATTGATTCTCTATTATAATCAATACATAAATTGATCCCTTACTTTATGATCATCATGGATTGTTGATGCTATATACATCGGGAGATTGATTTCTATTATAATCATATACAATTGGATCTCTTACTTTATGATCATCATGGACTGTTGATGCTATATAATATACCTTCGGGAGATTGATTCTCTATTATAATCAATACATAAATTTAGATCCTCAATATTTTTGGGACCATCGCGGACTGTTGATGCTATATAATATACATTCGGGAGACGATCTCTTTCATTATAATCAATACATAAATTGATCCTCACTATGATCATCATGGACTATGATATATAACATACTTCGGGAGATTGATTCTTCATAATCAACACATAAATTGATCCCTTACTTTATGACCACTGCGGACTGTTGATGCTACATAATATACCTTCGGGAGATTGATCATTATAATCATCACATACATTGATCCTTTACTTTGGGACCACCGCATTGTTGATGCTATATAATATACCCTTTCGGGAGATTGATTCTCTATTATAATCAATACATAATTCGATCTCGCTTTGGGACCATCATGGACTGTTGATGCCATATACAGCACTTTGGGAGATTGATTCTCTATTATAATCAACACATAAATTGATCCTCATTTTATGATCATCATGGACTGTTGATGCTATATAATATACCTTTTCGGGAGATTGATTCTCTAATATAATCAATACATAAATTGATCCTTACTTTTTGGGACCATCATGAATGTTGATGCTATATAATACACTGGGAGATTGATTTCTCTATTATAATCAATACATAAATTGATCCTTACTTTGGGACCACTGCGACTGTTGATGCTATATAATATACCTTCGGGAAATTGATTCTCTATTATAATCAATACAAATTGATCCCTTACTTTATGATCATCATGGACTGTTGATGTTATGAGAATATACCTTCGGGAGATTGATTCTTCATTATAATCAATACATAACGATCCTTTACTTTATGTTCATCATGCACTGTTGATGCTATACAATATACCGGAGATTGATTCTCTATTATAATCAATACATAACTGATCCCTTACATTATGATCATCTTGGACTGTTGATGCTACATATAATATACATTCAGATTGATTCTTCATTATAATCAATGCATAAATTGATCCCCATTTTATGACTTACTGCGGACTGTTGACGCGTATAATATACCTTCGGGAGATTGATTCTATTATAACTCAATACATAAATTGATCCCTTACTTTATGATCATCATGGACTGTTGACGTTAGCAACATACATTCGGGAGATTGATTCTCTATTATAATCAATGCATAAATTGATCCTTACTTTGGGACCATCATGGACTGTTGATGCTATATAACATACTGGAGATTGATTCCTCAGTTATGAATCAATAATAATTGATCCCTTACTTTGGGACCACCATGGACTGTTGATGCTATATAATATACCTTCGGGAGATTGATTTCATTACAATCAACACATAAATTGATCCTCATTTTATGATCATCATGGACGTTGATGCTATATAATATACCTTCGGGAGATTGATTTCATTATAACTGGCTTTTCACATAAATTGATCCCTTACTTATGATCATCATGGACTGTTGATGCTATATAACAATATACCTTCGGGAGATTGATTCTCATTTTATAATCAATGCATCAATTGATCCCTTACTTTATGATCATCATGGACTGTTGATGCTATATAATATACCTTCGGGAGATTGATTCTCTATTATAATCAATACATAAATTGATCCCTTACTTTATGATCATCATGGACTGTTGATGCTATATAATATACATTCGGGAGATTGATTCTCTATTATAATCAATGCATAAATTGATCCCTTACTTTATGATCATCATGGACTGTTGATGCTATATAATATACCTTCGGGAGATTGATTCTCTATTATAATCAATGCATAAATTGATCCCTTACTTGGGACCATCATGGACTGTTGATGCTATATAATATATCTTCGGGAGATTGATTCTCTATTATAATCAATACATAAATTGATCCTCATTTTATGATCATCATGGACTGTTGATGCTATATAATATACTGGGAGATTGATTCTTCTATTATAATCAATACATAAATTGATCCCTTACTTTATGATCATCATGGACTGTTGATGCTATATAATATACCTTCGGGGAGATGGATTCTCTATTATAATCAATACATAAATTGATCCCTTACTTTGGGACCATCATGGACTGTTGATGCTATATAACAGGCCTTCGGGAGATTGATTCTCTATTATAATCAACATGAGCAAATTGATCCCTACTTTATGATCATGGACTGTTGATGCTATATAATATACCTTCGGGAGATTGATTCTCTATTATAATCAATACATAAATTGATCCCTTACTTTATGATCATCGCGGACTGTTGATGCTATATAATATACCTTCGGGAGATTGATTCTATTATAATCAATACATAAATTGATCCCTTACTTTGGGACCATCATGGACTGTTGATGCTATATAATATACCTTCGGGAGATTGATTCTCTATTATAATCAATACATAAATTGATCCCTACTTTATGATCATCATGACTGTTGATGCTATATAATATACCTTCGGGAGATTGATTCTCTATTATAATCAATACATAAATTGATCCCCGTTTTATGATCATCATGGACTGTTGATGCTATATAATATACCTTCGGGAGATTGATTCTCTATTATAATCAATACATAAATTGATCCCTTACTTTGGGACCATCATGGACTGTTGATGCTATATAATATACATTCGGGAGATTGATTCTCTATTATAATCAATACATAAATTGATCCCTTACTTTATGATCATCATGGACTGTTGATGCTATATAATATACCTTCGGGAGATTGATTCTCTATTATAATCAATACATAAATTGATCCCTTACTTTATGATCATCATGGACTGTTGATGCTATATAATATACCTTCGGGAGATTGATTCTCTATTATAATCAATACATAAATTGATCCTTACATTATGATCATCTTGGACTGTTGATGCTATATAATATACATTCGGGAGATTGATTCTCTATTATAATCAATGCATAAATTGATCCTCGCCTTATGATCATCATGGACTGTTGATGCTATATAATATACCTTTCGGGAGATTGATTCTCTATTATAATCAATACATAAATTGATCCCTTACTTTATGATCATCATGGACTGTTGATGCTATATAATATACATTCGGGAGATTGATTCTCTATTATAATCAATGCATAAATTGATCCCTTACTTTATGATCATCATGGACTCTTGATGCTATATAATATACCTTCGGGAGATTGATTCTCTATTATAATCAATGCATAAAAATTGATCCCTTACTTTATGATCATCATGGACTGTTGATGTCTATATAATATACCTTCGGGAGATTGATTCTCTATTATAATCAATACATAAATTGATCCCTTACTTTGGGACTAATGGACTGTTGATGCTATATAATATACCATCGGGAGATTGATTCTCTATTATAATCAATACATAAATTGATCCTTGCCTTTGGGACCATCATGGACTGTTGATGCTATATAAGTACCTTCGGGAGATTGATTCTTATTATAATCAATACATAAATTGATCCTTACTTTATGATCATCATGGACTGTTGATGCTATATAATATACTCGGGAGATTGATTCTCTATTATAATCAATACATAAATTGATCCCTTACATTATGATCATCTTGGACTGTTGATGCTATATAATATACATTCGGGAGATTGATTCTCTATTATAATCAATGACAAATTGATCCTTTACTTTATGATCATCATGGACTGTTGATGCTATATAATATACCTTCGGGAGATTGATTCTTAATATAATCAATACATAAATTGATCCCTTACTTTATGATCATCATGGACTGTTGATGCTATATAATATACATTCGGAGATTGGATTTCATTAGTAATCAATGCATAAATTGATCCCTTACTTTATGATCATCATGGACTCTGATGCTATATAACATACCTTCGGGAGATTGATTCTCTATTATAATCAATGCATAAATTGATCCCTTACTTTATGATCATCATGGACTGTTGATGCTATATAATATACCTTCGGGAGAGTTTGATTCTCTATTATAATCAATACATAAATTGATCCCTTACTTTGGGACCATCATGGACTGTTGATGCTATATAATATACCTTCGGGAGATTTTGATTCTATTATAATCAATACATAAATTGATCCCTTACTTTATGATCATCATGGACAGTTGATGCTATATAATATACCTTCGGGAGATTGATTCTCTATTATAATCAATACATAAATTGATCCCTTACTTTATGATCATCATGGACTGTTGATGCTATATAATATACCTTCGGGAGATTGATTCTCTATTATAATCAATACATAAATTGATCCCTTACTTTGGGACCATCATGGACTGTTGATGCTATATAATATACCTTCGGGAGATTGATTCTCTTATTATAATCAACATATGTTGATCCCTTACTTTATGATCATCATGTACTGTTGATGCTATATAATATACCTTCGGGAGATTGATTCTCTATTATAATCAATACATAAATTGATCCCTTACTTTATGATCATCATGGACTGTTGATGCTATATAATATACCTTCGGGAGATTGATTCTCTATTATAATCAATACATAAATTGATCCCTTACATTATGATCATCTTGGACTGTTGATGCTATATAATATACATTCGGGAGATTGATTCTCTATTATAATCAATGCATAAATTGATCCCTTACTTTATGATCATGGACTGTTGGATACATATAATATAGCCTTCGGGAGATTGATTCTCTATTATAATCAATATATAAATTGATCCCTTACTTTGGGACCATCATGGACTGTTGATGCTATATAATATACCTTCGGGAGATTGATTCTCTATTATAATCAATACATAAATTGATCCCTTACTTTATGATCATCATGGACTGTTGATGCTATATAATATACCTTCGGGAGATTGATTCTCTATTATAATCAATACATAAATTGATCCCTTACTTTGGGACCATCATGGACTGCTGATGCTATATAATATACCTTCGGGAGATTGATTCTCTATTATAATCACATAAATTGATCCCTTACTTTATGATCATCATGGACTGTTGATGCTATATAATATACCTTCGGGAGATTGATTCTCTATTATAATCCATACATAAATTGATCCCTTACTTTATGATCATCATGGACTGTTGATGCTATATAATATACCTTCGGGAGATTGATTCTCTATTATAATCAATACAAATTGATCCCCTTACTTTGGGACCATCATGGACTGGTTGATGCTATATAATATACCTTCGGGAGATTAGATTCTCTATTATAATCAATACATAAATTGATCCCTTACTTTATGATCATCATGGACTGTTGATGCTATATAATATACCTTCGGGAGATTGATTCTCTATTATAATCAATACATACATAAATTGATCCCTTACTTTGGGACCATCATGGACTGTTGATGCTATATAATATACCTTCGGGAGATTGATTCTCTATTATAATCAATACATAAATTGATCCCTACTTTATGATCATCATGGACTGTTGATGCTATATAATATACCTTCGGGAGATTGATTCTCTATTATAATCCATACATAAATTGATCCCTTACTTTATGATCATCATGGACTGTTGATGCTATATAATATACCTTCGGGAGATTGATTCTCTATTATAATCAATACATAAATTGATCCCTTACTTTGGGACCATCATGGACTGTTGATGCTATATAATATACCTTCGGGAGATTGATTCTCTATTATAATCAATACATAAATTGATCCCTTACTTTATGATCATCATGGACTGTTGATGCTATATAATATACCTTCGGGAGATTGATTCTCTATTATAATCAATACATAAATTGATCCCTTACTTTGGGACCATCATGGACTGTTGATGCTATATAATATACCTCCGGGAGATTGATTCTCTATTATAATCAATACATAAATTGATCCCTTACTTTATGATCATCATGGACTGTTGATGCTATATAATATACCTTCGGGAGATTGATTCTCTATTATAATCAATACATAAATTGATCCCTTTACTTTATGATCATCATGGACTGTTGATGCTATATAATATACCTTCGGGAGATTGATTCTTATTATAATCAATACATAAATTGATCCCTTACATTATGATCATCTGGACTGTTGATGCTATATAATATATGCATTCGGGAGATTGATTCTCATTATAATCAATGTATAAATTGATCCCTTACTTTATGATCATCATGGACTGTTGATGCTATATAATATACCTTCGGGAGATTGATTCTCTATTATAATCAATACATAAATTGATCCTTTACTTTGGGACCATCATGGACTGTTGATGCTATATAATATACCTTCGGGAGATTGATTCTCTATTATAATCAATACATAAATTGATCCCTTACTTTATGATCACTTCGCGGACTGTTGATGCTATATAATATACCTTCGGGAGATTGATTCTCTATTATAATCAATACATAAATTGATCCCTTACTTTGGGACCACTGCGGACTGTTGATGCTATATAATATACCTTCGGGAGATTGATTCTCTATTATAATCAATACATAAATTGATCCCTTACTTTATGATCATCATGGACTGTTGATGCTATATAATATACCTTCGGGAGATTGATTCTCATTATAATCCATACATAAATTGATCCTTTACTTTATGATCATGGATCGTTGATGCTATATACGTACCTTCGGGAGATTGATTCTCTATTGTAATCAATACATAAATTGATCCCTTTACTTTGGGACCACTATGGACTGTTGATGTTATATAAATATACTCTGGAGACGGATTCCTATTATAATCAATACATAAATTGATCCTCACTTTATGATCATCATGGACTGTTGATGCTATATAATATACCGGGGAGATTGATTTCTTATTATAATCAATACATAAATTGATCCCTTACTTTTGGGACCACTTGACCAAGTTGATGCTATATAATATACCTTCGGGAGATTGATTCTTATTATAATCAATACATAAATTGATCCCTTACTTTATGATCATCATGGACTGTTGATGCTATATAATATACCTTCGGGAGGATTGATTCTCTATTATAATCCATACATAAATTGATCCCTTACTTATGATCATCATGGACTGTTGATGTTATATAATATACCTTCGGAGATTGATTCTCTATTATAATCAATTGCCATAAATTGATCCCTTACTTTGGGACCATCATGGACTGTTGATGCTATATAATATACCTTCGGGAGATTGATTCTCTATTATAATCAATACATAAATTGATCCCTTACTTATGATCATCATGGACTGTTGATGCTATATAATATACTCCTTCGAGATTGATTCTCTATTATAATCAATACATAAATTGATCCCTTACTTTGGGACCATCATGGACTGTTGATGCTATATAATATACCTCGGGAGATTGATTCTCTATTATAATCAATACATAAATTGATCCTTTACTTTATGATCATCATGGACTGTTGATGTTATATAATATACCTTCTGGAGATTGATTCTTATTATAATCAATACATAAATTGATTCCTTACTTTATGATCATCATGGACTGTTGATGCTATATAATATACCTTCGGGAGAGATTATTCTCTATTATAATCAATACATAAAATTGATCCTCATTTAAAATTCATCATGGACTGTTGATGCTATATAATATACCTTCGGGAGATTGATTCTCTATTATAATCAATACATAAATTGATCCTCACTTTGGGACCATCATGGACTGTTGATGCTATATAATATACCTTCGGGAGATTGGATTTCTATTATAATCAATACATAAATTGATCCCTTATTTTATGATCATCATGGACTGTTGATGCTACATAATATACCTTCGGGAGATTGATTCTCTATTATAATCAATACATAAATTGATCCCTTTACTTTTATGATCATCATGGACTGTTGATGCTCTATAATATACATTCGCGAGATTGATTCTCTATTATAATCAATACATAAATTGATCCCTTACTTTATGATCATCATGGACTGTTGATGCTATATAATATACCTTCGGGAGATTGATTCTCTATTATAATCAATACATAAATTGATCCCTTACTTTATGATCATCATGGACTGTTGATGCTATATAATATACCTTCGGGAGATTGATTCTCTATTATAATCAATACATAAATTGATCCCTTACTTTATGATCATCATGGACTGTTGATGCTATATAATATACCTTCGGGAGATTGATTCTCTATTATAATCAATACATAAATTGATCCCTTACTTTGGGACCATCATGGACTGTTGATGCTATATAATATACCTTCGGGAGATTGATTCTCTATTATAATCAATACATAAATTGATCCCTTACTTTATGATCATCATGGACTGTTGATGCTATATAATATACATTCGGGAGATTGATTCTCTATTATAATCAATACATAAATTGATCCCTTACTTTATGATCATCATGGACTGTTGATGCTATATAATATACCTTCGGGAGATTGATTCTCTATTATAATCAATACATAAATTGATCCCTTACTTTATGATCATCATGGACTGTTGATGCTATATAATATACCTTCGGGAGATTGATTCTCTATTATAATCAATACATAAATTGATCCCTTACTTTGGGACCATCATGGACTGTTGATGCTATATAATATACCTTCGGGAGATTGATTCTCTATTATAATCAATACATAAATTGATCCCTTACTTTATGATCATCATGGACTGTTGATGCTATATAATATACCTTCGGGAGATTGATTCTCTATTATAATCAATACATAAATTGATCCCTTACTTTATGATCATCATGGACTGTTGATGCTATATAATATACCTTCGGGAGATTGATTCTCTATTATAATCAATACATAAATTGATCCCTTACTTTATGATCATCATGGACTGTTGATGCTATATAATATACATTCGGGAGATTGATTCTCTATTATAATCAATACATAAATTGATCCCTTACTTTGGGACCATCATGGACTGTTGATGCTATATAATATACCTTCGGGAGATTGATTCTCTATTATAATCAATACATAAATTGATCCCTTACTTTGGGACCATCATGGACTGTTGTTACTATATAATATACATTCGAGAGATTGATTCTCTATTATAATCAATGCATAAACTGATCCCTGCTCTTTATCCATATATTATGGCAAATTTTACCAACAGTTGTACCAATATTTTGCAACTTGGAATCCTGTCAAACAAGGTACATAAAAAGCATACTTTATCATGGCGCCTCATTCTTTATATTTAGCAATTTAGAAGCACTGATCAGGTGAGTCCCATTCTTAAATTGTTCAACACAAAGCCTACATTCTAGATCAGGGGTCGGCATCCTTTTGGAGAGTGAGGGCCAAAAATCTATGTAGAATCATGGAGGAGGGCCAAACAGCTAGGGCTCTAGTGTCATGAAGTAAGAACCATGTTATTAAATATGTGAATAAATTTTTTATGTGTTTGAAGAAAGTAAGGATTTAATATAATTTAATGTCTGACGGGAATTTTGTTAAAAAATACTACATCTGAAAATATATTAGTACTGAAAAAAAATTTCAATTAAAATCGGTTGAAAACACTATTTTATATTCATTGAAAAGTTCCCGCTCACGAAAGCAATTTCACAGAAAAAGTGAAAGTGAGGTCGTACGCTAATTTTGGCGATCCCTACAAATAAAAAAATAAAAGTAAAACATTCTCCAGGTAAAAAGAAATAATTTTAAAAATTTCGACGCAATATATTCAGACTATCAACTGTCACTTTGGTTTGGTTTACCTATATTTATATCGTGTCCAGTGTAAGGTAGCGGGCCGGACAAGATTCACACGAGGGCCAGATGTAGCCCGCGGGCTGGGGGTTGCCGACCGCTGTTATAGATTGATTGATTTTTTGTGCATATGTTTTTTTATGGTAACAAAGGCTTTTGCTGCAATTATAAAGATTTTGTTTGCACGTTTCAGGTCACCACGTCGCATCTATATCCACGATACTATTTTGTTTTTCACAGTTTGTGTATCTCTTTGAAATTTTGCAAGCTCATTCCTAGAAAATTTACCCTTTTTGTTTTCTTGTGATTTTCTGTTGAAATTCCTAATTGCCAATACCATCACGTGCACAAATATCCATGTCTTACGCCACATATCTTAACAGGTCCTCATCACTATTTCCCAGTGTTCTCTAAGTGTTCTCCCTCACCCCCAGCACTATCTTGAAATCTTTTAAGTCCTCTACCTTCATATCGGGGAACCGACTTCGAGTGCCAACTGAATTCTTTGCATTCACTTACGCGCAAATACCCTTGGGAAAGGTATTAATTCGTCTCTTCGCTCCAGTTATGGGTAAAATAGCAGGACATATTGGGTTCTGGTTGCCTTATCTGGCAACCAGTCTACCGCAGAAAGCAATGGCAACCTACTGCGAGATAATCTTCTGCCCGGTCAGTCATGCCCAAAGCGTGTAACACGTATGACACTTAACTGACTCACTGATTCTACTTTAAACTTAAAGTCGAATTCTTACATAGAATCCAGTGTTCTTTAAATATTCTCCCCCACCCCAGCACTATCTTGAAATCTTTTAAGTCCACTACCTTCATATCGGGGAGCCGAGTTCGAATTCCATCTGAATTCCTTGCATTCACTTACGCGCAAATACCCTTGGGAAAGGTATTAATCCATCTCTTCGCTCCAGTTATGGGTTAAATAACAGGACAGATTGGGTTCTATAGCCTTGGTTGGCAACCAGTCTATCGCTGAAAGCAATGGCAATCTACTGCGGGATAATCTTCTGCCCAGTCAGTCATGTCTTTTTTGAGACATGATCGCCCAGGCGTGTATCACGTATGGCACTTAACTGATTGACCTTCATATACAATTTGTCCATGTTTGCTTTAGGCTGCAACGCGCAATGGATAGTCATCATCTTCAAAGTCTTACTATACAACTCTATAAATTATTCTTTTATCCACTTAGTAATGGAAGATATGTAGCGGATTATTGGACGATCTGTAGCGGATTATTGCCATTGCCCACATGTTCATTGACGTAACCCAATTCAGATTAGATTTCAAGATAAATCTCACTTTCTTCAAACAGGATTCTTTAATCTTTTCTTTAATTTCTGTGTGCAGCATAACATCAAGTTCTTATATCCCCGAAGTCTTGTAGCCATTAGCATCTGGTTCCCCTGTTGATTCAGCAGATGGTAGAGACAAACAAATACCTTCTCTCGTTTCTTGGAGAGCACTGAAATTTTGTAAATACCAAACTCCATGCCAATATCACTGCCATATATTTGAACATATTTGTCCATGTTTTGAATATTACTGTTTACATTTGGACTGCTGCAAGTGCTATGTATTTAAAATAGAAAGGAGAATCTGCAATATTATGGCTCTTGATCTGGTATCTTGGCTTTAGATACTTCCCCACTGCCGTAACAAAGCTTCTCTGTGATTTTTCTATAAATATTTTCATGGTAATTGTTCTGATGAGCTTTCGTCTATACTACCTACTTTTTATAAATTTAAGTGCGTTGTGGTGCAATGGATATCGGCTCGAGATGAGAAATCAGCGTACCGAGTTCGAATTTGAGTTGAATTCTTTGCATTTACCTAAGCGCAAGTACCTTTGGGAAAAGTATTATTTTATATCTTCTCCTTCCAGCTATGGGTTGAATAGTAAGACATTGAAATCTTTAGACTTGCTTGGCAAACATTCTACCGCAGAAAGAAATGGTAACATAGTGCGGGAATTTTTTTGCCTAGTGAATCATTGATCAAAAGAGACATGATCGCCCAAGCGTGTATAACGTATAGTACTTAACTGACTGAATAACTAGATTAGCGGTAAGGTTTTACAGATTAAATTTCCGTAACCGTAAGTTCTATGGTAACAGTTTCTTCTATCGTACGTTACTCAGGTAGAACACTCCTCTTCCAGTTTCTTGTTTCCCAGTCAACTTTGATTTTCAAAAATTTAAAAGCTGGATCAATCGGTATCTTCTGTATTATTTTCTCTCTCTCTCTCTCTCTCTCTCTCTCTCTCTCTCTCTCCTTAATAGTGTTTCATTCTCATATTCTCGTACATTTATTAACCCCCCTTGCATCTTACTGGCTTTATTTCCTTGCCTGGGGTGACATGATAAAAGTTGTTTTAAACATGAAATCAATTTGGTTTTTGACCTCTATAAAAGTTTCAAGTCATCGATAAACAGGTGGTGTTTTTTTAATGGACCTCAATTTGCAATATATTACCTTGAACAGTGGCTGAAATTGACAGATATATCCGGCCGTAGATAAGGTCAAGAAAAGTAACAACCGGCTTGAATGTTGATGGTGTGATTGAGAGATACATCCGGCTGTAAATAAATGTCAACCCGAAAAAGCAAATGTGGGTGAAGAGGCGCAGCCATGTGGGTTACATGGGAGTTTTAAGACTATACAAAGTGTAGAATTTAAGGCTGAATAAAAGAAAGACACTCGTTGGCTTCCGACTCCCAAGAGCTCCTTCGTGCGCACGAACACTCTCAAGCTTCTCTCATGCTCTACACAAGCGTCATCATCAAAGAATATACGGCCTTCCAAAAGTCCATAAGGAAGGAGTCCCACTTAGACCTATATTGTCTATGGTTGGGTCTGTACAGCATGAGTTGGCTAAGTGGTTGACTAAAATTCTCCAACCTCTATCTGTTGCACTGTCTACTTACAATGTCCTCGACTCTTTCAGTTTTTCTAGTTTCGTCAGAAACTTAGATTTTTCCTCAAGAGATAAATTCATGGTCTTTTTCGACATAGTCAGTTTGTACACGAATGTTCCGTTACATGATACCATAAACATTTGTGTAGACATGTTATATAGAGGAAATTTAGGTCCCGCAGTGATTCCCGAGGAGTTATTCTGAGAGTGTATGCGGTTGGCTACAGAGGGAGTCGAATTTAGTTTTGACGGGACAATGTATGCACAAAGAGACGGCGTCGCGATGGGTAGTCCTTTGGGTCCTGTTCTTGCTAATATTTTTGTGGGATATCATGAGCGTGTATTATTTGAGAAGGTTGATGAGCCTTTAATATATCGACGTTATGTTGATGATACCTTCTCGTTATTTAATAACGCTTCAGACGCTGAACGTTTCTTAGTTCAGTTAAACTCTTTACATCCCTCTCTTCAGTTTACTATGGAGACAGAGAAGGATGGTTGTATCCCATTTTTGGATGTCTATGTTCAGCGACGGGACGAGGTTTTCGTGACTTCGGTATTTCGCAAACCTACTTTCACTGGTTTGTACACTAATTGGAATTCATTTGTTCCTAAGTCCCGTAAAATTGGTCTAATAAAAACTTTGGTTCACCGTGCCCTAAATATTTGTTCTCCGGAGTGCCTGGCTAGCGAATTAATGCGCCTGCAAAATATTATAATGTGGTAAAACGGGTTATAGATCGTAAGATTAAACGTTTTAAAGAACCAAAAGTTGAAGGGTCTAGTCGCTGTCCTTTGTACCTTAAATTACCCTGGCTTGGAAGGAAATGTCTGACTGTTACTGACAGTTTCGGCATGTGTTTCGTCGGGTTATCTTTCAGTGCAGCTGCGTGTTGTTTTTAAGACAACGCCTGTGTTTCCATCCTTTGTTAAGGATCAGTTGTCCTATTTTCGGAAAAGCTCTGTTGTTTATAAATTTCAATGCTGTTGCGATGCGGCATATATAGGACGAACCAATCTGAGGTTAGAGACACGGGTTGCGCAACACGTCCCCGCGAATATACGTTCTGGCAGTCCTCTAAGAAGTATAAGAACAACCCAAGCAGTTCTGGATTCAGCTATTGGCCAACACCTGCTGGACAATCAAGCATGTGCCTCCTCGTATGAAGACAATTGGTTTTCTGTTCTGCACAGTGCTCGATCGGCATATCATCTTCGTGTTTTCGAGGCTATTTGCCTAAAAATCCAGCAGCCGAGCCTGTGCAGGCAGAAAGAGCAGTTCCTTCGCTCCTTGCATTTACTGGTGAGTTTGTGAGTGTAACATTTTTCTCTTATTTCACTCTTGTGGAATTATATGTATACCCCCCCCCTTACATTTTAATGTTTTTTTCATTAAAGTTTACTTTTAAACGAGTTCCATCTTCTCCCAGTATTGTGAGTATTCCCTTTTTGTCTGGTCCTTGTCTATGACCCTTTATAATTTAAGCCAACGAAGCCCTTGATAAGTGTTGGGCGAAAGGTTCCTCGGGTTTGAGGGATAATTATGACGTCCATTCTTTTCAATATATATATATATATATATATATATATATATATATATATATATATATATATATATATATGTATGTTCCTCGTTATTTTCAGTTTGGTAACGCATTCTCACTTTACTCACTACCAACGTGGTGAAAATAAGTGTAATGACAATCAAAATGTTTCAGAATTATTAAGGGAAAATGTTAGCTTTCCGACAAGATTTTCCTTTAATAAGATTTAATGAACGTTCCGGTAGGCGAAAATAAGTAGATAAACTGTTCAATAAAAAAATGGGGTATTTACCCAAATAAGAATACCCAACTAAAATAATGTTTAAAGTTATATAAATATGCTGGATTCATAAAAAAATTATTTCTAATATATATATATATAGTACTGTGCAAAAGTATTAGGACCAGAACTATTTTATCTTTTATGAGGCATATTGACAGAAAATAAACAATTTAATTAAAGTACTTTTATTTTATTTACTCAACAAATGCTTTAACAAGAAAAATACTTGTTACAAAATAAATTTAATATTTACTATAATAGCTTTTTGCTTTGATCACAGCCTTTATTCTGACAGGCATTGACATCACAAGCTTCTTCAATGTATCTAATATATCTCCTGCCAAGCAGTTTGTATTTGTTCCCTAAGTGTGTCTTGCGAAGTAACATTAGATTTAACAATTTTTTATCCCAAATATACCATGGATGTTCAATAGAGTAGTTTCAAAATAACTTGTTTAATAGGAAATAGGAACAATTAAATATAACTTCTTTTTAATACATTTCTTTTACACCTAGTTTTAAATAATCAATATTTTTAGCAACTTACTTGGCTTTTCACCCTGTATTTGAATTTCAGTGAGGTTTTTAGGAAAATCACCCCTGTCCTAATACTTTTGCACACTACCGGAAATGTGCAAAAGTGTTAGGACAGGGGTGATTTTAAACTTTATTTTGATGGCTCATAAAAGATAAAATAGTTTTTGTCCTAATACTTTCGCACATTACTATATATATATATATATATATATATATATATATATATATAAATATACATATATATATATATATATGTGTGTGTGTGTGTGTGTGTGTGTGTGTGTGTGTGTGTGTGTGTGTGTGTGTGTGTGTGTAAATATTTTCAAATATAGTCTGGAGAGAAGATCAGTGAGGCTAAATGAGATGAGAACACTATATTTTGTTTTACCGATGCGTTTCGTCCACTGACGGCTTTTATCAAGACAGAAAAAAACAAAATTCATTTGAAATAAAGTATCGATAAACAAAAACAAAATGTTGTTGGTTACTTTTTTTTTTTTTTGTTAATCATTTCACCCCGAGCAAGGCGGAAACGCCACTTATGTGCAGGGGGTTACGTAAATGTAAAAAGATTAATTAGAAAAGAGTGAGGAGTACAAACTAGTTAGAAAGGAACAACAGAAAGCTGAGAAAGCAGGTGCGATGACAGATACATAGGTGGAGAGAAAGGGAAGGTTATACAGGGGAGGGGAGAGAGCTAGAGTCCAGTGGTTAGTAGATGAGTATTAACTTTGCATTTAAATTTCTGGAGGTTGTAGCCGTCAGGAAAGCAAGAATACGGGAGCAAGTTCCACAGGCGGGAAGTGCGAGAGAGGAAGCTGCAGGAGTAGAATTGTCGTCTGCATTTGGCTAACCTGACTGTGAATGGGTGGGACCTAGTTGCCAGTCTGGTTGCACGAGTAAACACCTGTTGAGGAGTCATCAGTGACTTAAGCTCATCCGAGCAGAAGCCATGAAAATATTTATAGAACAGACAAAGAGAGGCCACATTTCGACGATGGGGAAGTGGCTGCAGTCGAGTCGCCAGATCAGTACCTATCACATTACAGACTCTCCTTTGGAGCTTGTCAAGAACACTGAGGAGAACGGCAGGGGCACCTGACCATAAATGGCAGCAGTACTCCATGCAGGGACGGATGGTTGACTTGTATATATGCAGGATGGATTCAGGTGGAAAAAACATCCTGGATTAGGGTTAGGGTTAGAAAAATTATATAAACGCTCATGAATATTCATTAGGCCAACTGAAAAATATTAAACATCTAAAAGACGCCATTTTTCATACTCGATGAGAATCTTTTCATGTGAAGTACACCCTTGTATAAATTAACTAAAAACGAATAATAACTTCCTATGATCTTTCACACTTTCACTGATCACGTATACATCGTCTCTTGGTGTTATTTTTCTCTTTCAACTGCATTTTCCTTTACGTTTTGGGCTGATGGATCCAGTTTGTTTCTTTGCCTTAAAGACACAACTGACAGTTGAAACGCTGACACCAAAAATATCCGCGACCTCTCTATAAGGCTTGCCGTTGTGTTCATGCAGGGTTACAATTTTTGTACGGTTCCTTGGAGTAATATCCATCGCAGGCAATTTCCATAGGACAACTAATCGACAGTCAAGTCAATAATGTCAGGTCGTGATAAAAATCTGACGCAATCACGGATGACAAAATATCTTTTCAAGTTTCAAGGCCAAACAAATTAATCATACACTCTGAAAAAAGATTCATATTACTGCACATTATAGCAAAGGACCTAATCTGAGGAAAAAATAGAAATAGATTACACTCTGTCACTCCAGTGGGTCTACTACTTAACGTATGGTAAAGGAAAGGAAACTAAAACAGTTGCTGCAACTAATTCGCACAAGGCTGTACATATAAGCGTGTGTCAGTGTTGTTATGGAATAAGATGCTGAAACGATGAAAATTAACCATTTTTTTTACTTTTTGATATGTTTGTTGCATATACTGGCTTGGGAAAGTATTGGTTCTATTAGGAGTGGTGAGATTGTGAAAGATCTAGGACGTAGATTAATAATTCAGTAAATGTTTGATGGTAGCAATAATAACTCAAAAGTAAATATATATAAATTTAAGTAACAAAACTGTTCTTCAAGGTATCTATGAACACAAAAGGGACCTCATAAATAACATTTTAACAAATTTCTATCATGCACAGAAATAAATTCGGCCACATTTTTTTACCTAAAATGCTCTACTCATCAAAAGAGAAAATAATTTACCCAGAAGGAAAATCCTCGAGGGTTTCATCATCAAACATGACCAAAATTTTAATCTGATAGTTTGAAGAGTTCTCTAATTGGAAAGGTAAGTATATTATATACTAGCAGTATAGCTCGGCGTTACTCGGTTGTAATGAAGCTTTAAAACTAATCCATAGTCCTGGAGCTCAGACTCAGCTTAAAAAATATTTGTGTGAAATTTAGTAAACATCGGACAAAAATTGTGGATTTGTATAAAGGACAAACAGACAGATAAACAGACATACACACAAACATCTTGCCTTTTATATATATTTATTATCGATTTTCTGCACTGTTGTAAGAACTGCAACTTTGAAACTTCTGAATATCTGTAATATAGCAATCTAGCCCCCACCCGAAGAAGGTTGATGCAATCGATGATATTTCCCGTCGATGAAGGGGTCAGCGAACGACAAGACAGGTGTTTGTGGAATACATCCTGTCGGCGTCTGGAGCGGATGTCGCAGGGTTATGAGTCGGGCTCGTTTGACCTTATTTCCGACAGCGGCGGAAATGACTACGGAAGTAAACAAAACAGGTGTCTCTTGGAATTACGTGGGCGTTGCGTAGGCGAGACAAAACCGGAAGGAAAAGTCCCGGTTCTAGAAGACTATAAAAAGAAATCGACACACAGATTCGCCAGCAGAGAACGGCCAGTGGAAGCAGAGAGACACCACAGGCAAGACTTACACTCCCGTCGACTCATTCTATGTGCGCTCTCACTCTTCCATTCTCTGTTCCACACAGGCTCGTCGTCAGGAATAGAAATATAATCTTATATTTTTATATACGCGTGTTCTCGTTGTTTGTCGTCGTACAGTGATATATAACATATCGTTTCTTATGTCTTTGTCTATGAGTGTATCTAATTTGATTAAAATCGAACCACTCCTTTTTTAACCCGATTTTTTCTATTATCGATTTTCGATATTTATCGGGGATACCTCGACACAAAACCTAGCTAAGAACACTCGCAGTCGCTTATAGTACAACTGTATAAATTTTCAAGAAAATTGGTTCGGCCGTTTCGGAGTCTATAGATAACGGACGCGCACACACACACACAGAGACAAAGTTCCATTTATAAATAAGTTTAGATGTCGATAAATTTGACGTTTTCTAAGAACAATTAAAGAATACACGGGAAACAATGAGGATATGTTAAGATATGGGGCTTAAGATATGGGTAGTTGTGCACAGGATGGCGTTTTCAAGAAGGAATTGCAAGAGAAAGATATGGCGTTAGGTATGGGTAGTTGTGCACAGGATGGCGTTTTCAAGAAGGAATTGCAAGAGAAAGATATGGCGTTAGGTATGGGTAGTTGTGCACAGGATGGCGTTTTCAAGAAGGAATTGCAAGAGAAAGATATGGCGTTAGGTATGGGTAGTTGTGCATAGGATGACATTTCCAAGGAGTACTTGCAAGAAAAAGTCAGAGGAAAAGAGAAGGATGAATTTTCTAACAATGAGAATGCTTGGCAAATTGGAAAGAGATACACACAATGTGAAAGATAAAGCAGCATTGTGGATATGGTTGCGATGTTGTGATCTGAAACGTGCAACCGAAAGCTTGCTAATTGCAGCACAAGACCAAGCCCGTGTTACTAATGCCATAAAATACCATATACACAAAAGATCAATTAATCCAGAATGTAGACTTTGTGTTGGAAAATCTGAGATTGTGATTCACCTGATCAGTGGTTCTAAATTGTTAGATCCAATATATATATATAAGAATCGACATGATAAGGTATGCTTTTCTGTACATTGTGTCGACAGGATTCCAAGTTGCAAAATATTAGTACGATCATGAGTCTTGCAGAACAACTGAAGCGGTTAGAAATCCCACAATATTCCGGAATGATGATTTTCAGACAGAATGATTCCTCATCGCTGTTCAGATATTGTTGTCTAAGATAAAGGCACCGAGGAGTGTCATGTTATTGATGTTGCCTTGTGAAATGGAGCAAATTTAACATACACGTCGAGTAAATAATTACAAATTACTTTGACTTTAAAGTTGAGATGGCAAGGTTAGCTTTTTAATGAGAAAAAGGAATGCCAAGGTGATTTCAGTAGTTATTGGGGCACTGGGATTAATCCTATTAAAACTGAGTGACCTCATTGACTAGCTTGGAATACCATACCAACATGGAGTCGTCCAAAATTCAGTTCTTTCGGGCACTGTACATATTTTGAGGAAAGTGTTTTTCTTTTTATTTCCTTGTTGTGAATTGACAGAGTACCTAATGTACCCGGTGTATTAAAAATCTTAAACTGTGCGAAAAAAAAAAAAGAATAACAATAATGTTAATAATAGTAAATAAAATAATTTATTTTTACTGCCCCGGACTTTTTCAAATATCTCTTTTCTTTCTCAAGTAAACATACAAGACTATAAAATTTTAAAAGAATTGAGAAATTACAGTTAAATTCAAAACATTTTATTATTTGAAATACATCATACATAAATTAATCTCAAACTAAAATAATATAGATAATAATTACAAAAATTATTTGTAATTCTATTAATTTTCAAGATTTAAAGATGTCCGCCGTTTAAAGAAAGAAGAAAAACAAAGAAGGGTATAACAACTTGTAAAAATATTTCGACTGTGTTTCAGTCTGTCTTCAATTCATATTTCAAAATATTATTTCATTATTGTTTTTTAGTACAGGTCTTCGTACAAACGTCACTTGTCTTGGGATAAAACGGTTGTAGCGATAATGATGTGACATGTTTTCCCTCTGTCTTTGCTACAAATATTTCAAGGCAACTGCTCAGATAAGCTTTTTGCCCTCGTGCCCGACTATATAAATTTATTCCTGCTACTAGTTTAGCAGTTAGGTCCCACCATTTTATTGTTGAACTAGCTGGATGCAAGTGTTACGTCTACACTATTAGTTTTTTCTCTCGCACTTCTAAACCGTTTAATTTCGATTCCATTTCTTACCGGCCTGATAACTACAATTTTCAAACTTCTAAATACAACGTCTCTTTTCTTGAACCCTGTTCAGTTTTTGTCTGTTCCTCAGCCCTCCACATTCTCTGTCACTCCTTCTCTCTGTAACAATTTTCGTTCTAGTGGTATTATAATCTTGCTTGGAGCGGGGAAGACGATTGAAAAAATGTTTTTATTTTGTTGTTTTTATACAACAGTGGTAGTGATTTTTTATAATATATTGTTTTAGTTAATGGACATATTCTTAATGGGGGGGGGGTTGGGTCTTACGGCCTATCACGTTGAATACACCGGTTCTCGCTCGATCACCGAAGTTATGCAACGTTGAGCCTGGTCAGTACTTAGATGGGTGACCGCTTGGGAATACCAGGTGCTGTAAGCGTATAGTGACGGATGTGCGTTGTGATGCAGTGGATATCGGCTCGGAAAGAGAAATCGGTGAGCCGAGTTCGAATTCCAGTTGAATACTTTGCATTCACTTAAGCACTGGTACCCTTGGGAAAGGTATTAATCCGCTCCTTTCCTCCAGTTATGGGTTAAATAACAAGGGTAGGACTTGGGGACTCTGCTCTTAAAAACAAATCCCAATGAATCGTGAAAAGAAAAACGTTGTAAACATAAAATAACCTTACCTAAAAATCACTGGTTATGACCTTAAAATGATCCCATAAGGATTGATAGGTCGTTAAGCCTCAAAAACAAACAAACTTAATCGGTTTTGGCTTATATCATACTAGACCGAAAACCGATTTGGGGCCTTATCATATAGTTAGGATAAACCTGTTTTTCCTCTTATTATATAGAACTTAGGAAACGATTCGGTCTCTTATTATGCAGGACTAATAAACCAGTTTTGCCTGTTATCATATAAGATCAATAATTTGACTCGGGCTCTTATAATATAAAACCAATAAACCAGTTTTGGCTCTTAATATATAGGACCGATAAACCGGTTTTGGCTATTATATAACTAGTTTAATTTTTTCTCTAATGTAATTATTATCTATATTATGTTAGTCTGAGATTAACTTATGTATTTCAAATAACACAATGTTTTGAATTTAACTGTAATTTCTGAATTTTTTTTACATTTTATAGTCTTGTATGTTTACTTGAGAAAGAAAACTTTATTTAAGAAAAGAGATATTTGAAAAAGTCGAGAGCAGTGATTTATATCTTAGATAAGAGCCGATAGCGACACTCTGATAAATTATATGTCTAAGTAAGTTACTTAAGCAATTCATACGTAGGTTTTGTAAAAAAGCTTTCTAGGTTTTTCTCACACTTATAATGTTAAGTAGTCAACACGTGAAATCCCATATGTGGCTAGTGTGTTTATTTACGTCAATACATTTCCAGTTTTGGAGTGCTATTTCGCATTTTGCTATTGATGTTGCGATAAAATTTAAAAAACAAGTTTTCTCTTTGATAACAGCCTTCTTATTTATTCGCTTTTAAATGTGCACTTCTGTCCAATTTGAATTTGAGTTTTGTTTAACGGCATATCAACCTCCGTGGGTCATTTACTGCCAAATAGGTAGGGTTTTAAGGTATTTTTTATAATGTTCGGTTTTAGTGAGAAGGTTGATTTAGTCAGATTTTGATGAATTTTTTTTTTATTTTAGAAAACTGTCTTCTAGTTTTGTATTCAAAAATGTATTACAGGTAATAATTTTTTCTTTCAAAATTTTATTATGGCAATAATATATTTTTCACTTCAAAAATGTGCTATGGTAATAATTTTTTTCCTTCAGAAAAGTATTGTTGATAATATTTTTCTTTCAAAAACGTATATTTTTCTATAAAAGTCTATTTTTATGTATATATTTCTATAAAAGTCATAGTGTTTTGACCCCAGTTTGGAGGTTAACTATTTGCCCATTGCTGGGACCCTAACAGGTACTACCACTCCGAGTCAGGGTGTACCTGGGAACAATAGCAATTAAGAGGTGGTTCTGTGCTCCTCACAACCTCCTAATCACAGGTCTTGCTGCAGGATGCAGTTTACCGTCATACCCAGGACCACTTCTGTCCAGTAATGACCAGGTCGAGAACAGTGTACTCTACTGTGACCCACCGTTACCTGTAGATATTCCAACGTTTTATGTGATCTCTTAAACGGACGTGAGCATAGCGGTTTAGTTATCGAAGTAGAAAATCATAAATCAATGTCTTTTCCTTCTAGTCACGGGCTTGGGCACTTTGACGTAATGTAAGGGTTAACAAGCTTGTCTCGCTTAGCCTATAGCGACTGAGTAGTGAGTTCGATCCTTATTATATGCTCCACACTTTCGAGAACACGATGTTGTGATAGCTAGCAAGATTGTCTTACTAGATCAATTACGAATAGTGATTTCGATAGTCACTGGACGCTCTAAGGTTTCGGCCTTGTACCACATGTAAAACCTAGAAAATCATTAGAATGCATCGATGTTGTGTGATGGCGTTTATGAGTCTGGGTCAAAAAACGAGTATATATCCGTTTGGAATTTTAGTGAAATAATGTATACAAGTATCAAACAAACTTTTTATAAAGAAAAAAATAAATTTTGAAAATAAGTTGTTAACGGTTAGAAACTTTCAGTGAAATAATATGTATTAAAATACTAAATATCTATGTATTAAAATTATCATAATTAATTAGTAAAATAATATATAAACAACAAAACATACATATAAAATAAATGAAATATAAATTTCCATATCATATCAATTCAATATTATAATTAAGCAATATAAATAACATACAATAATATATAATAGTATAAAAGAAAAATAATAAAAATTAAAAAAAATAGTCCTGGGCATGACGGTTAACTGAATCCGGCAGTAAAGCCTCTGATTGGGAGGTTGTGAAGAGCATGGAACCACCTGTTAATTGTTGTTGTTCCCAGGTCCACCCTCACACGGAGTGTTAGCCCCTGTGAGGTTCCCAGCTATGGGCAAATAGTTAACCCCGAAATTGAGATCAAAACACTATGAAAATATAAAAGTACACTTTTATAGAAATATATATATATATATATATATATATATATTTTTTTTTTTTTTTTTTTGAAGTAAAAAAATATTACCATAACACATTTTTGAAGGAAAAAAATATTCTCAGCAATAACATTTTTGAATACAAAACTAGAAAACAATTTCAGTTTTCTAAAATAGAAATAATAAAAACAAAAACATATCATTAAAATATGACTAAATCAGCCTTCTCACTATAACCGTGGTGGTGGTTATGATTCTAGTCGCTGAGATGGCTAATTTAATTGAGTGACCATGTGAAAAAGTATTGGAAGGTTGTATTGTGAAATTTGTGTGATTTGGGGGGTTATTCATTTTTATTTATTGATTTATTGATTTTGGTTTTATGGATTTTATAAGCATGTTTTTTGGCGTTGAGGATGAAATGATGTGGGTAATGGGGAAGTTTAAATGTTTGTTTAATATATCTCTCTTCTTCAGATAAATAGTTAAGGTTGTATGTTCTGAGGGCTCTAAGCTCGAAACCTATAATTAAACCAGATTTTATTATTTGGTTGTGGTTGGAGTAGAAATTATTAAGGTTATTTTTGTTGGTAGGTTTACGGTAAACCTTAAATTCTAATTGATCATTATTACGAATTATCAAGAAAAGGTAAAGAGTTGTTAGTTTCAAGTTCATATGTGAATTATTGAGTTTAGTTACTAAGTTTAACGCCATCTATATAACTTAAATAAGTAGAATATTGAATAGACATAGGCAAGCGAGAACGCCAGTGACAGGAGACTCCGTGGGTAAGCCAAATTTGTTTTCATAAAAGTGTTGTTAAAAGAGAAATAACAAGTATTAGTGATTAATGTGCATATTTCTTTTTAATTTTCGGATAGGTAGGAGGAGCTTTACTTTTGTTTTTTTTTGTTTGTTTTTTTTATATGTTTCTAAGAATATTTATACATTTTTTAACGAGTATGTTAGAACAGAATGATTTTATATTCAAACTTGCCATAGTTAAGTTAGTCATATTAATGTTTCTAATTCTATGGTGTAAATCATTGAGTGTCAGGTATAAAAAGAAAAAAAACTATAAGAACACATGAAATTTTCACCCACTGATACGCAGGGGATTAGAACATGACAACAAAAATTGTACAGGGGATATCGAAGAAAAGATAAGAGATAGATGGAAATCAAGTAGACACAAGATGGGAATTAATGTTGCATTTAATTTTTTTGAGATTTAAGCTATCAAGGGAGCAGACAAAAAGAAGTGACTTCCACAAATAGAAAGTGCGAGAAAAGAAACTATTAGAGTAGAAGAGGTGGTTACATTTAACTATTTCGACGGTAAAGGGGTGTCTTGATGGCATTCTAGTAGCACGAGTAAACACATGTGGTCGAGATACCATGGAAAAAAGCTTATCAAGGCATTTGCCCTGAAAATACTTGTAGAAAAGACAGAGGGAAGCCACATCACGTCGGTGAGAAAGTGACTGAAGTCGAGATGCCAAGTCAGGATTTATTATATTACAGACTCTTCCTTTGGATTTTGTTAAGAATCTCAAGATGAATAGCAGGATCTTCCGAATAGATATGGCAACAATCTGGTATTCAATACACGGACGAATAGTAGATTTATAAACGTGCAAAATGGAATCAATCTTCGTAACAGTAGATGCAGTAATGGATTCAATGTTGTCATTCCATTTGAGATCATTTGAGAGTGTCAGGCCAAGGAGGCGCAGTGCAATGTTCTCTAGGAAACTAACGTCATCCATTCTAATGGTAGGCAGGAATGGTTCTCTATGGTGATTAAAGGAGAGAAGCTTCCTTTTTGAGGAATTAAAATTTACTATCCATTTCCTACCCCATTATGAGGAGAGCGGGTAAATGCGTCACACAAAAATTCTCAGTTTTATCCGGGAGAGACACGAAAGAAATTTACGACGTTATCAAACAGTTAAAGGTACACGTGACTATCCTCTTGTTTTTCTTTTTTTTTTTTTTTTTGCGACGGGCATCACGCGAGATGGAAAACAACATCAGATTTCAAATGAACGTCATGTTTAATAGGGAGTGAAAATAGCGGCTTTTTTTTTTCATCAGCCACATTAACACGCCCTTTTTTCCGACTTATCGTACATCCTGTTATTATGGACCGACTTAAATGTTTTCACATTGCTTGGTTTCGTCTTTAGTTCAAATTTGAAATGCCTTTCATGATGCAATCAGAGTGGTGTGCCTTAATTAGTAAATAATCAGGTGTTCGGAAAGAGATGTCGTATTTTTTGGCAAAAATAAAAAATAATGTTTTTAAACATCACAGACGGTTAAATGAATTTGCAAAGAACACAACAATTAATTATTATTCATTTACATGCCACCTCCTTTCTGGGTGTTTGCAATCATGGCTCTCCACAACATCCTGTCTTATGTTGCTTTGTGAAATTTCCTTTGTATTAACATTTTTAATCGTTTCACAATGTAAAGGAAATAAAGTCACCAAGACGCAACGTCGATTACTGTGGGTGAAAGAAACTGAGAAAACATTAACGAGAGGGAGGAGAAGGATAGGTAGAGGATAGGTAGAGAGAGAAGAAGGGGAGGGAGAGGGGAGATAGGGAAGGCAGAGGGCGAGAGGGAGGGAGTGAGAGGGAAGGGGAGAGATAGGAAGAGAGAGGTTGGGGGAGAGAGAAAGAGAGAGGGAGAAAGGAGAAGAGGGAGGGAGAGGAAGATAAAGAGAGAAAGGAGGAGAGGGAGGGAGGGAGAGTAAGAGAGAGAGAGAGAGAGGGAGGGCATTAAAAGACTAGAAACTCTCTTTCCCACCATCATCATGGCTGATGTAATTCTCCTAGAGAGCAACATACTGCGCCTTACTTTTTCATCCGACCAGGAATGGAACATCGAATTTATAGCTGCATCCACTACTAGGAAGTTTGGGTCACTGTGACGGACCAAAACTTTTCTTTTTCTTGTCAGAATCAATCTTGTACATTTATAAATCTAGCAATCGTCCGTGCATTGAATACTGTTGGCATATCTGGTCGGGTGCTTCTGCTATTCATCTTGAGGTTCTCGACAAAATCCAAAGATGGGTCTGCAATGTAATCGATCCGGACTTAGTATCTCGACTTCACTCACTTTCTCACCGACATGACGTGGTTTCCTCCCTTTGTTTTCTACAAATATTTTCATGGCAACTGCTATGACGAGCTTTGCATCTTGGTAAACCACCACCTGAATTTAAGTATGCTACTAGACTGGCATTTAGGTCCCACCATTTTACCGCTAAACAGTTAAATGTAACTGTCACTTCTACTCCAACATTTCCTTTATACGCACTTCTCACCTGCGGAACTCCCTTCCGTTTAGTTGCTTCGCCAGTGACAAATTCTCAGTTTTTTCACTTGGGAAATATATTAATCCGTCTCTTCCCTTCAGTGATGGGTTAAATAACAGTACAGATTGGGTTCTATAACCTTCGCTGGCGACCAGTCTACCGCAGAAATCTCGTACGTATTAGTTAGTTAAGTGCCATACGTGATACACGCTTAGGCGATCATATCTCGAAAGAGACATGACTAACTGGGCAGAAGATTGTCCCGCAGTAGGTTGCCATTGTTTTCTGCAGTAGGTTGGTTGCCGACCAAGGCTATAGAACCCAATCTGTCCTGTTATTTAACCCATAACTGGAAGGAAGAGACGGATTAATACCTTTCCCAAGGGTATTTTCGCGTAAGGGAATACAATGGATTCATCTGGAATTCGAACTCGGCTCCCCGGTTTCTCGTTCCGAGCCGATATCCACTGTACCACAACGCACATCCCGTGCATGGAGTACTGCTGCCATTTATGGTCAGGCGCCCCTGCCGTTCTCCTTGGTGTTTTCGACAGGCTCCAAAGGAGAGTCTATAATGTGATAGGTACTGATCTGGCGGCTAGACTGCAGCCACTTCTCCACCGTCGAAATGTGGCCTCCCTTTGTCTGTTCTATAAATACTTTCATCGCTTCTGCTCGGACGAACTTAAGTCACTGGTGCCTCCTCAACATTTGTTTACTCTTGCAACCAGATTGGCAACTGGGTCCCACTCATTCACAGTTAGGTTAGCCAAATGCAGACGACAATTCTACTCCTGCAGCTTCCTCTCTCGCACTTCCCGCCTGTGGAACTCGCTCCCATGTTCTTGCTTTCCTGACGGCTACAACCTCCAGAAATTTAAATGCAATGTCAATACTCATCTATTAACTACTGGACTCTAGCTCTCTCCTCACCCCCGTATATCCTTCTCTTTCTCTCAACCTATATATCTCTCATCGCACCTGCATTCTCAGCTTTCTATTGCTCCTTTCTAACTAGTTTGTACTACTCCTCACTCTTTTCTAATTAATCTTTTTACAGTTATGTAGCCCCCAGCTCATCAGTGGCATTTCTGCCTTGCTCGGGGTGAAATGATTAAAAAAAAAAAAATTAAGCGCAATACTAGATTGACAGAAATGTCGCATAATTTTATATTTGAGTTAGCTAGATGCAGCCGTAAGTTCTATGCTAATAGTTTCTTCTTTCGCACTTCTCACTGTTGAAAATCTTTTCCTGCTTCTTTATTTCCTGTTACCTTTGAACATCAGAAATTTACATGTAGTGTCAATCTTTATCTTCATTTATTGTCCTCTCTCTGTAATAGTAGTTTTTCTCATATTCCCTGTATGAATTCTGTTTCACAATATATATATATTTGTGATTCTGGAGTGCCAGTTCTCAAGATTCGAAAAATAATGGTCCTCGCTAAGACATACAAGATTTATTCTCTTGAGACCATTTTTAAACATTGCTTTGGGAAAATGGTTGTTTATGACTGGCATTTTTTTTTTTATCATATCACCCCGAGCAATGCGGTTACGGCACTGATGTGCCGAGGGCTACGTAAGAGTGAAAAGATTAGAAGAGAGAAAGCCGGAAACCACATCCTAAACAGGGAACAAGGGATGAGCCTCTAAACCTGTTCAATAGACGTGGGTGGAGTGTGAACCGGGCGATAGTTTAGCCTATCTACTCCAAACAGTTGAACGTCAAGAATGGCAGCCACATGAAAGTCACGATCAAACAAGGCTATTTCAGTTTACCACCATTTCTTTTTTTAGAATCTGTATTGGTTGGATTTTTTATATGATTTCTCACCAAAGAGCCACTCAAGGTAGTAGCTTTTGAATGACTCTGTTTTAGGGATGTAAACGGTGAAGGGAAAAAGGGAAATGAATGTTATACAGATAACAGTCAACACTAGACTTAAAGCGCTTAAGATTGTAGTAGAGGGGAAAGCATCCTTTCGGGAGTCTCTTTCACAAAGTTTCAATATGGAGAAGAAGCTTTCTGAGTAGAACTTCCTCCTTACTAATGGAATTCGAAGGCAATGATCTTGAGCTGACGCCGTGTCCGTGGAATGGTAAGTTTCGAAGGTCTAAACTGATAGAACTAGGGAGTGTAGCTTACATATGAACATCTTTCTTATATTTTTAATCTTCTTCCATCTTTTTAAAATTCTTACATTATATTTTAACCGTCTTTTTTTTCTTTTCAACCATCTTCCATCTTTTTTACCCATCTTTCATTTTTTAAACAGCTTCCATCTTTTTTAATATTCTTCCATCATATTATAAACTTCTTACCACTTTTTTCTGATCTTCTTCCATGTTTTTTAACTTTCTTCATCCTTTTTAATATTTTCCCTCTATTTTTAACCTTCTTCCATGAATTTTTAACATTCTATCTTTTTTAACCTCCTTTCGTCTCTTTTAACCTTCTTCCATCTTTTTAACCATCTTCAAACTTTTTTTTAAATTTCTTCAATCTATTTTAACATTCTTGTATGTTTTTTAAACCGTCTTCCAAGCTTTTAACAATTCTTTCATCTTTTCTAAGCTTTTTAACCTTCTTACATCTATTTTTAACTTTCTTCTATCGTTTATAACTTCTTCCATCTTATTCTAATCTTCTTACATCTTTTTCTAATCTTCTATTTTTTAACCTTCTTCGTTTCTTTCAAAATTCTTCCATCTTTTTTAACATTCTTCCATCTTATTTTAACCTTTTTACATCTTTTTAACCTTCTTCAATCTTTTTTAAACTTCTTTCCTTTTTTTAACCGCCTTTCATCGTTTTTAGCATTTTTCCATTTTTTAACCTTTTTCCAACTGTTTTAATCTAATTACATCTTTTCAAAAAACTCGTCGTTTTTCAACTTTCTTACACGTTTTTTAAACTTTTTCCAACATTTTAAAAACTTTTTTCTACCCTTTTAACCTATTTCCATCATTTTAGCATTCTTACATTTTTTAAAAATTTCCTACGTCTAATTTAAAAAATTTTCCATCATCTTTAAACTTCTTTGAACTTTTTAACATTCTTCCATCTTATTTAACTTTCTTTCATCTTTTTTAAACCTCCTTCCAAACATTTTTGAACTTCCACCTTTTTTCTGACATTCTTACGTCTTATTTTAAGCATTTTAATTCCTTTTTAACCTTTTTATATCTTTTTTAACATCTTCCATCTTTTTTTAACATCTTCCATCGTTTTTTTACAATATTCTATCTTATTATAACCTTATTGCGTCTATTTTAATTTTATTTGTGTTTTTAACCTTCTTCGTTCCTTTTAATTTTCTTCCATCTTTTTTAAACTTCTTCATCTTGTTTTAACCTTTTTACATCTTTTAATCTTCTTACATCTTTTCAACATTCTTCCGTCTTTTCTTAACTGTCTTCCATCTTTTTTAATTTTCTTCCGTCTTTTTTAACATTCTTAAATGTTTTTAAACCTTTTTCTATCTTTTTTTAACATTCATCTATTTTTTAACATTTTTCTATCTTTTTTACTATTCTTTCATCTTTTTTAAAATTCTTTCATCTTTTTAACCTTCTTCCATTTTTTAAAATTTTCACTATCTGTTTTAAGTCGAAAATTTTCGAATGAAAATATAAATCATCTGTTATTATACCAGACATTAAAGTCATTTATTTCTGTTTAATTTACTTAGTGATTTATATCGAACTTTACCAAATAAAATTTCTTCGTTCAACGCTAATACTTTAGTCGTTCTGCCGCCTACATTCTCCAAACGTTTACCTTCAAAGTGAGGCGTGTGTTTTAATAGAAACTAATTAAAAAAAAACACAAAAAAACATGACGAAAGAAATGTGTCAATCTATTTAAATTCTGATGCAATAAATTACCATTTCACGCGTTATGGCGTGACACTTTTTGTAATGATACAAACGCATGCTTATCATTCTTTTATCAATAATTCTACTTCATCATTAATCCTTCCCGTCTGAACCCTTGTGCAAATTAATTGAAACAACTGCTTTAGTTTCCTTTCTTTCACCATACAGCCAATTTTAGACCCACTGAAGTTGCAGAGTGCAATCAATTTTTATTGTTCCTTCAGATTAGGTCATTTGCACTGGTATGCAGCAGTACGTATCTATTTTAGGGGTGTATGATAAAATTTGTTTGGCCTTGAAAAATATTGCGTCATCCGTGATGGCATCAGATTTTTACCAGGCCCAGACACTATTGTCTCCCCTGTCGATTAGTTATCCTACGGCCATTGTCTGCGAGAAACGTTACTCGAAGAAAGCGTACGAAAATTGTAACGCCACACGAACACATTGGTAAGCCTCGAGAACAGATTGCAGCCTTTCATCTGCCAGTCCAAAACGTAAATGACAATGTGCTCAGAAGAGAAAAACAACGACAAGAGACGATGTATATTAATTTGTCCAAGAGTGTATTATGTTTCTCAATTTCTCAACACACACCATCTACCTCTGTGCCCCTTTTCATCACACTTGTTGCACTTATAATCATTGAAGTCGGGGAGCCATCCCCGCTTCTTCGGGCAATTTATCGTCCTGTGGTCTTCATGGCCACAGGTCCAGTAAACCAAGCCGTATCTACCCGGCGTGGGTTCATAAAACCTTTACCTTCTTCCAGGATCTTCTTCCCTAAACATTTCATTCTCTATCGAAGATCGTCAAACACTACCCTTACGACTCTAACTTTGCCTAAGATCTTTACTCCTGTCCTTCTGCCAGACACCAGTACTGTCATTTGCTAGAGCTATAGCAGCCGATAAGTTCGGTGGGGGGCTCCTTAAGTACATCGTGGTGAATATGTTCCTCTTGAGTACTTCTACTTGCAAATCGTATTTGTGTGCACCTCCTCGGGGAATGCTATCCCGGCTAGCTTCTCTGCCCTATCCCCCAACTCTCCGGGGTCTCATCCCTCAATTGAGTTAGTTTGCAGAGTGTTCTCATGGCTTCTATTGCGCACCTTCATCGGCAAACACTATCGTGATTCTCTCTTCTACCTCTTTCCAGGGCATATGCCAACTTCTCAGTAGAAGCTGCCCTATGAACTCCGAGGACTTCTCTAACGGTCTGAAAGTTCAAAAACAACTTGGGACTTGTGAATTGGCAATAGCCAATCTTTTAATTCCTTGGGGTCCCCTCCAAACGTTGGCACCTGGTGACCCCCCAATATCCTTCTCAGATCGGTGGTGTGTTACTGCTTCTTTGCTTACTCTTCTACCTCAACCTAATCCGATCCCTCTGATAATTTGTCCCGGTGAATGCAACCACAGAATCAAGAACTAGGGTCAAATCTTGGTAACGGCACCAGATATAACACGATCCCCAGGCGTAAATTGGCCAATTTTTCCTGACTTTTAACCAGTCCGCCCACGCTGCGTTGTTTTATCTCCGAACAGCCAAAGTACGATTGCCCATGATCACCTGGCTAGATTATCCCTGGCACGCTCGAAATGAAAATGATCTCAGTTACCCATTTCGACTGAGTCTCCGGTCCATTCACTGATGAGAGGTAGAGAACTTACTTTCTATTATTGCTTACCTGTTCACCCCAAAAGCTCAGTAGTCCAAGACAGGAAATTCTCACAGTCCAATTTTAAAAACAGATGACAATATTATGTTTTTTGTTCTTTTGCGCAGATTCAATCAATTCGTTTACTTTTTCCGAAAAAATAATTGTATTTTAAAGAAAGCTCTTCGTATTTTTAAAATTAATAAAAAGGGTTACAGATTGGCACATCATTCTTGGCGTGGAAATTATTTTTTTCCAACACACTAACATATGCAGAACCAGTGAATTGACGAAAAGCTTTATTTTGAGAACTTCATTTCCATTGAAGTGTTACATATTTTCTGTAGAAGAATATCAGTTATTTATAGTTGATGTATTCGTAATTAAATAAATGCTGTTTTACATCCATTCTTGCGTCCAGGCGGACATCTGCCTGTGACACAACAGATTCAGAAAAGCATTGGGAAAAGGATTGGATGGATGTATTAAGTGGATTTTGCGGAAACCTATCATGTTTAAAAAGCATTTTTAGAAGACTGAAAATGGTTGTTTCCAACTATGAAGAATCATTTAAATGTGAAAGCATTTGTACAATTCATAGACGCGAAAGCATTGGGAATAGCCTAAAAGGTTCTGAAGAGAAATTGTAAAAGATAAAAACTGAACACGCAAAACAATGAATGACATTTACATATCATTCGCTTTTTTGAATTTGAAATCAAATTCTTGTGTGGAATGAAACTTCTATATTTAACTTAACCTGCATACCTTTTACAAGCTCTCACATTCTATCCAGATCTCTTTCTTTCTCTCACTCTCTCTCACTCTCTCTCTCACTTTCTTTATATATATATATATATATATATATATATATATATATATATATATATACGAAATATTGATCAACAAATTAAAATGCATCTCAATAAACTTAATGATACCACTAACAAAGTTTATATTAATAATAACAATGTACAACAAAATAAATATAAAATTAGTAACCAAATGCATAATAATTACAAACATGATGAAACAACACTCAAAAACATAATAGTTAGCAATGTTAAACACAAGCCTTTTCAGTGAAATTAAGTAGATGGATTCCTTTCAGGATTCATCGATGGTTGTGCTAGCTCGAAATCACAAGTCATCGTGACCGAGGGTTTGAGCGTCCTGGCCTTGTTCAGACTGTTGTTCACGCTTGATAACGCGCTCTCTCCCAGAAACTGTAACTAAGGTCCGCTCAACATAGTTGCAGCATAAACCACAGCTGGGCTCTGTGGGTGTTGAACAAACACAAGTTTGTCAGAGCAGACGTGTGTAATTAACTAGCCCCCCTGGTAGACGGGTATCCACGAATACGAGTGGCCAGGCATTATATATATATATATATATATATATATATATATATATATATATCCAAAGGAATAAGGAACGAAGAAAATATTAACAACGTTCAAAATATTAATTTAAAACAGTGCTCAATATAAAAATAGAGCTATAAATATTTATTATAAATTATAATTTAGGACATGTTCAAATTCCAATCTACTACAAAAGTGTACATTTTGTTTCGACATTGAATGGACGATGTCTCATCAGATAGAGAACGCTATTTTTTGAAGGGAGATAGAAAATTTGTTTCCTTATATTGGTAAATTTTTATGTGCAAGGTACAAACAAACAAAATTCGACAGAAAATTCTGCCTACGTAGAACGTCATTCTGCAGTTAATTACATGACTTCGTGAGAGTTACGGGAGAGAAAAAGTGCGAGATATAGTTCGTTTTTTTATGATCTTTCAAAGCAAAAAAGTTAAGTTTCTTCAATAACTAATTATTGGTTTGAGTTCAGCATATACATTTGCACAGAAATAATGCTATTTTGGAGAAATTTGAAGGGGGAAAAGCCGTCGGAACCTAAAACAAACATTTACCGAAATCAGATCTTCAATACGGTAAAACAGGGTTTAGACTATATAGAATAAAGAAACTGGCATCAAAATGAAGTAAATTTATTTGCCTTCGAAAATAACAAGATTTCCTTGATAAGTTAGGTCTCTGGTAGACTGATTGATGACCCAAACAGTCCTATTATTTGACTCATAGCTAGATGGGGAAAGAGAAGCATTATATTATTTTGTAGTAATTAGTGGGGGGATAAGTTTTGTAGTAATTAGTGGGGGATCAGTTTATTACTTTATAACAATATAAAACTGATCCCCCACTTTATGCCCAGTAGAAGCCTTAATCATGTTTTCAACTATTATATTCAGTCAGTCAATTAAGTGGCGTATGTGATACACGCTTGGGCGATCATGTCCCGAAAGAGCCATGACTGACTGGGCAGATTATCCCGCAATAGGTTGCCATTGCTGTCTTCGGTAGATTAGTTGCCAGCCAAGGCTATACAACCCAATCTGTCCTATTAACCCGTAACTGGAGGAAAGAGATTTATTATATTATTAAGTAGTAATTAGTGGGGGATCAGTTCATTACTTCATAACAATAGATTTAGACCATAAAGAATAACGAAATTGGCATCAAAATGAAGTAAATGTATTTGCCTTTGAAAAGAACGAGGTTTCATTGATAAGTTAGGTCTCCAACGCGATGAAACAACGTTTAGACTTGGTGGAATAATAAAATCAGTCAGTCAGTTAAGCGCCATACATGATACACGTTTGGGCGATCATGTCTCGAAAGAGACATGACTGACTGGGCAGAAGATTATCCCGCAATATGTTGCCATTGCTTTCTGCTCTAGATTGGTAGCCAGCCAAGACTATAAAACCCTGTCCTGCTATTTAACCCATAACTGGGGAGAAGAGACAGATTAATTTCTTTCCCAAGGGTATTAGCGCGTAAGTGAATGCAATGAAATCAACTGGAATTCGAACTCGGCTCCCCGACTTCTCGTACCGAGTCGATAACGCACATCCATAATAATAAGAATAATAAAACTGGTATCAAAATAGTGTAAATTTATTTGACTTTTAAATTCCAAGTGTTGATTGATAATTAATATCTCCAATTCTATAAAACATGTTTTACAACAAACAGAATAATTAAACTGCTATCAAAATAGTGTAAATTTATTTGCCTTTTAAATTCCAAGTGTTGATTGATAATTAATATCTCCAATTCTATAAAACATGTTTTACAACAAACAGAATAATGAAACTGCTATCAAAAAGAAAGAAATTCTCTTATCTTCAAAATTACGAAGTTTGTTTAAGTAAAACGTTATCTAATCCTATAAAACACATTTTAATCATGATAAATGACACCTCCAATTCCATAAGATATATTTTAGACCAGAGAAAATGATTTTACGATAAATTAAACTTAATTTTTGTACAATTGCAAATTTATTTTCAGCAAAGTCATCATTTCAAATGTTCAATCCGAAGGTTCATTCAATCGAATAAACTTCGGTACCGAATGAAAACTGTTGACATTTGAATGCCTCTTTCAATGTCAGGAATATTCAGAGGTATGACAGTTCCAAATCGTGACTGTATAAATCGCCTGCAACGTCCGTTGATTTTAGGCTTCACGCTGTCAGCGCCATTTGCCTATTTGCGACGTTTGCTTCCTGAAATGCAGGATTGCGTTGATCGGATAAAAAATAAATAAATAAACTTTATTTTTGTTTCTCTTTTCGTGTTTTATTTTCTGTAAAGTTTCTATGAATACTTGGAAGATTTCACAGTACATTGCAAAATGAATCGCGCTTCTCTGGCTGAAATTTCGTGTGATTCAATTTCTGATCACGTCACGAGGGCGCAGTACTCACAATTAACGAAATCTATTGCTCAATGCCGTCGAATAACCAATGATAATATTTGAAGACTTTCTATACAGTGGGATACCCATACGCGAATCGCTCACTAAACGAATAAACTGAATAACAACTTTTTTTTTCTCAAGAAAATTAAATTTGCTTAACAAGCTGAAATTTGGAAAACTGCTCACAAGTCGTCTACGCATGCGTATAAGGGACTGGAAGCGGGGCTTAGCTCTGACTCAGTTTCTATATTGTATTCGTTTCGTGTTGCAAACTATGAGACTTAACTTGAAAATTTTCATTATGAAAATACGTTTATTCTCTTAATAAAATCAAACAGTCCTGGGTATGACGATAAACTACTTCCTGCAGTAAGACCTCTGAACGGCAGATTATAGGTTTCTGGAACGAGTCCTTAATTTTTGTTGTCCCTAAGTTCACCCTGACCCAGGGTTGTAGCACTTGTTAGGGTCCCAGTTATTACGCCTTCAAACAAAAATGCTATGAAAGTATAAAAATACACGTTAAGGCTAAAAATACCAGTAATGCATTTTATATTAAAAAAGACCAACAATTCGTATAGAAAAATGACTAACAATACATTTTATAATAAAATGCCCAGAATACATTTTATAGCCAAATAACCAACAATACATTTTATAGCAAAATGACCGACAATACATATTATAGTAAAATAACGAACAATGTTGTTTAGAATAAATTAACCAACAACACATTTTATAGTAAACTGACCAACAATATATTTTATAATAAAATGACCAACAATATATTTTATAGGAAAATGACCAACAATACATTTTATAGCAAAATGATCACAAATACATTTTATAGCAAAATGACCGACATTGTATAGTAAAATGACCAACAATACATATTATAGCAAAATGATCAATAACATATTTTATAGTAAAATGACTCACAATACATTTTATAGCAAAATGACCAACAATACATTTTTAAATAAAATGACCAACAATACATTTTTAGCAAAATGAACAATACATTTTATAGCTTGATGATCAACAGTACATTTTATAGTAAAATGACCAACGATATGTTTTAGAATAAAATGACCAACAATATATTTTATAGTAAAATGACCAACAATATATTTTATAGCAAAATGACCAACAATATATTTTATAGCAAAATGACCAACAATACATTTTATAATAAAATGATAAACAATGCATTTTATAGTAAATTGATTAACAATACATTTTATAGCAAAATGACCCACAATACATGTTATAGCAAAATTGCCAACATCTTTTATAGCAAAATTACCAACAATACATTTTATAGCAAAATGACTAACAATACATTTTATAGCAAAATGACCAACAATACATTTTATATCAAAATGACCAACAATACATCTTATCTGTAGTTTAAGATATGCAATTGCTTTCGAAATATATTTAGCTGGAACCATTAAATTTTAATAAAATTTAAATTTCGGCATTAAATACGACATAGAGATGTTGATGTGCCACTTAAATAATCAAATAAACAACATGAATCAACTTTCTTATGACACTAATCGGCATAATATCCTACAATTTCTTTGCCCAAACTGTATTCCAAAATACAGCATAAAAATGACGACATAAATACCTACACCTTTAGTAATCATATCCACTCAAACTTGTAAATGTCCAAAAGCTGAATATCATCTAGTCAACTGTGAATTAAAAATTCGAGAAAGCTTAATTTTGAAATAGTCCATGAGTTGATATGGTGATTTTCTAACCATACTTTGATGTGGCACAAGGTTCAATGCATGGGACACCCAGTGAGGATCGAACTCACAACTCATTTGTAATTATTCCAGCAAGAAAAGCTTGCTAACTATTACACTACCTCGGGATGCCGATGACCCATGCATTGATATACTGTTAAACTAATCAACCAACCAACTAAACTCAAAACTATAGATCAACAGAAAAAATTGAGGAGATCAGTTATTGTAGAAATTCAAAATGAAATTCCTGAATAATGCATTGTGATTTTCATCAATTTTAGATATTGTGTTCTATGTTTTGTTTAGTTGATTTAAGATTTTCTTTTACATTTAGTTTTCGTCTGATTAGTCTACAAAGAGATAAGAGAGAAAAAAAACAGATTAAGGGGACATTGTTGCGTGCAATCTATCCAGATGTTTTTTAATATTATTTTTCCACAATTTTTCTTGCATAGTATGTGGTAGATCAAAACTTGCAGAAAATTTTCCGATTTTTCTACAGTTTTTGGTTTACCACATAAAAGAATTGTGTCAAAACTAATATTATAAGAAAAAAAATGGGATAGATTACATACAGGAATATCCCCTTCATCTTTTTTTATTATTAATAACCGGGTGTACGTTGTGGTGCATTGGATATCAACTGGGAACGAGAAGTTGGAGATTTCGAATTCGAAACGATTTTGAATGTCAGTTGAATTCATTGTTTTTACTTTTTTCTTGGGAAAATCCGACGCTTTTATTTCCAACTATGGGTTAAATAGCAGGACAAATTAGATTCTATAGCCTTATCGGCAACCATTCTACCGCAGAAAATAAAGGCAACCTACTGCGTGAAAATTTTCTGCCCAGTCAGCCATGTCTCTTTCGAGACATGATCGCCCAAGCTTGTATCACGTATGACACTTAACTGGTTGATGGGGTCTACCATGAGGTCTTTATTGTAATTAGAATAACGTGTCTATTGTAATATGTTATCTACTGCAATGATTCAGTCATAGTATTAATGAGTCTATTGTAATATAAAGCTGTCAAAATATTGTCGTAACAGGTCGGCTACAATGTGTCTAGCATATAAGTAGGTCTACCATAATGCTTCTATCGTAATCTGCAGTCTACTCCAAGGTGATCCTAAACTCAGTTTAAACCAGTGAGTGACTGAGAGTCGAACAACGAACAAGCGAAAGTTCATTGCCGGAATCGGATTAAGATATTAATCTTTTTTTTAATAATTGTTTACGTTTTATTTTTGGATTAACGTGATTATTTAAAGTAGTGAAGTATGTGAAATATTTATTTTTTATTTTTAACTTTGCTTATTTTATCTTTAAACAAACCTTTTCAGTGCGAAATTCAATTGTGCCATTAAAAATTAGTCAATTTAATATCTTTTATTTTTCTTTAGCAATGACCATATTAATTATAAAATTATTTTTATTAATAATTTATGTTTTCTTTGATATAACGGATAGAGCCCGGAAGTTTTTCCCGCCTGAATCTATCCTGCACATATACAAATCTACCATCCGCCCATGTATTGAATACTGCTGCCACATCTGGTCGGGTGCCCCTGCTACTTTCCTTGGGCTTCTTGACAAAATACAAAGGAGAATCTGTAACGTGGTTGATACTGACTTGGCAGACCGGCTGCAACCACTCTCTCACCGGCGCGATGTGGCTTCCCTGTGCCACTTCTACAAGTACTTTCATGGCTTCTGCTCTGATGAACTTAGATCATTGCTGCTGACTAAGTACGAATTTACACGAGATACTAGATTAACAACTATGTCCCACCCTTTTACAGTTAAACAGATAAGATGTAACCGTAATTTCTACTCCAACAGTTTCTTTCCTCGCGCTTCCCGCCTGTGGAATTCCCTTCCACATGTCTGCTTTCCCGACAGCTACAATCTCCAGGTGTTTAAATGTAGGGTCAATAGACACCTCCTATCACACTAACTTCCAATTATTCTCCCAACACTCTCATCTACCCAACCCTCATTCTCGCTATCCTTACCCGCCTATCACCCACCCTCTGACATTTCCTATATATAACCATCCTTTCTCCACTCTATGTAGCCCCCTGCGCAGTAGTGGCAGTGAAATGCCTTGCTCGGGGTGAAACGCTTATAAAAAAAAGATAATTATTTAAAAAGTATGTTGAATTTTTCTGTCCGTAAAGAAATAGAAAACATTAAAAATAAAATAAAAATATAATGTTTTTATTGCAAAATTAATGAAAAATAACGCCCATTAAAGAATTTATCTCAAAGTTAATTTCAAAAATTAAATTCAATAATCGATTCAATATTTTACAGCTATTAATAAAATATACCAAAAAGTATCCCTATTCATTTTTACTTTATTGAGATTATTTTAAACAGTAAAATTCCCCCAAAAATGCCACTATTAAAATGTAGCCATAGAAAGTGAATTTAATTAATTTTTTTATGCTATTATTCTTCATAATTATAAATATGTTGATGATAAAATTAAGTTCTTTATTACATGTGAAATATGTTGATGACGTTTTCTAATAAAATAAAAAAATGAATGTCACTTTCTGCTCTGTTAATTTTCTATTTTAATCTACAGAACTTTGCCCACTGGAAAAAAACGAGGGCTTAGAAAGGCTGATATTCATAAAACAGATTGAATGTAAGCCACTTGCATAGAAAGCTTGAATGCAATGGATGGCGGAAGTAGAGATTACAACAATTGTTATCCGAAGCCGTCAGGTACTGACATTTGTTTTAATCATTTCACCCCGAGCAAGGCAGAAATGCCACTGATGAGCTGGGGGCTACATAACTGTAAAAAGATTAGTTAGAAAAGAGTGAGGAGTAGTACAAACTAGTTAGAAAGGAGCAATAGAAAGCTGAGAATGCAGGTGCGATGAGAGATATATAGGTTGAGAGAAAGGGAAGGATATACGGGGGTGGGGAGAGAGCTAGAGTGCAGTGGTTAATAGATGAGTATTGACATTGCATTTAAACTTCTGGAGGTTGTAGCCGTCAGGAAAGCAAGAACATGGGAGCGAGTTCCACAGGCGGGAAGTGCGAGAGAAGAAGCTGCAGGAATAGAATTGTCGTCTGCATTTGGCTAACCTGACTGTGAATGGGTGGGACCCAGTTGCCAGTCTGGTTGCACGAGTAAACACCTGTTGAGGAGGCATCAGTGACTTAAGTTCGTCTGAGCAGAAGCCATGAAATTATTTATAGAACAGACAAAGGGAGGCCACATTTCGACGGTGGGGAAGTGGCTGCAGTCGAGCCGCCAGATCAGTACCTATCACATTACAGACTCTCCTTTGGAGCCTGTCAAGAACACTGAGGGGAACGGCAGGGGCGCTTGACCATAAATGGCAGCAGTACTCCATGCACGGACGGATGGTTGACTTGTATATATGCAGGATGGATTCAGGCGGAAAAACATCCTGGATCGACATAGTGACCCAACCTTCTACATGGCTCAACGTTGTTTATCTTTAATAATCGCCCGAGAACCGGTGTTACTACGCTGTATGATCGTAAGACTTTTCAAAGAATAACATCTGATAAATTCTTTAGAGGAAGTGAAAATGAAAAATAAATTGAAAGTCAAAAATATTCAGGCAGAATTGGAACGGTTATGAAAATTTATGACAGACTGGTTTACTATTCAGTAGAGAAAATATAAGCAAGAAGGACACTTATATTTAACATAAAAAAAGACGTTGAAATTTCTAAGGTACATAATGAGAAAAGAGGGCTTGGAAAATGTGATACTCACAGGACAGATTAAACGCAAGAGGGATAGAGGAAAACAACGCAATAGCCTACCAATCGAGCTTGAGTAAATAGTTGGCAAAACATAGTTTAGGAGAGATAACAAAAAATAAAATTTATTAAGAGATGCAAAGGACAGGAAGTTGTGGAGAGCCATGATCGCCAACGTCCCGAAGAAAAACAAAATCTAGAAGGAGGACATGCTTGAGTAAATGCATCGCGGAGCAAAGTTTAGGAGAGATAACGAAAAAAATAAAAAAAAAGAATATGAAATTGTGGAGAGCCATGATCATTAATGCGTGAACGAACACGACACTTAGAAGAAAAAAAGAAGGAGATTGTATAAATGGAAAAAAAACTAGGTTTACGAGAGATAAAAAGACCAAATTTATTTAGAGCTACAAAGAACAAGAAATTGTGGAGAGCCTTGATCACCAACATCCTTTGTAAGCTCTCCTAAACCCTGTTCCGCCATTCTTTAAATCAAGCTCACTAGGTAAGTTATGCTTTGTTTTTTTCCGTTCCTCTTACCTTCAACTTGCCTTCAGAGTATCAAATTTTCCAAGCCATCTTTCTTCATTATGTGACCTTATACTTTGTTTGTACCGTTTTTCGAGTATTAAGTGCAAGTGTATATTTTCTCATTTTCTCTAAAACTTCATCATTGCTCACCTGTTGAGTCTATGCTATTCTCTGCATCATTTTGTAGAACCATATTATATTTCTCTTACCTTTATGTCTCTACTTCATCTGTGATGAGATTGTCCAACATTCACTGCTATAGAGGAAAACTTTTTTTGTTGTCAAGTTTGTAAATATATTAACGTTTAATTTAAAATGAAATTGAGTTTTATAATGTAAAATATTTAACAGCGTTATAATTCCTCTTCTCCCCACCCACGGGGGCACATGCTGTTCAATTTATATCTGACTTAATATTGGCAAAACCTGCATAGGCCGGAATTATCCAAATGAAATTGAAGGTCTGTCTTTGAGAAACTACGAAATTTAAAAAAAAAATATCATTCTTCTGTTTACTGATAATGAGGTGCTTAGTTTTGCAAACACTCGTGTCCTCTGGTAGGTTAGACTAGTAGGTAAGAAGAAAAAAAAATTTTTTTCGTTGTACCATGTTCATGTTCATGATTTTTAAATATTTTTCTTTCAGAATAATTAATTTTATTTATTTATTTATTTATTTATTACATCATATCACCCCGAGCAAGGCGGTAACGCCACTGATGTGCAGGGGGCTACATAAGAGTAAAAAGATTAGATAGAAGAGAGTGAAGAGAAAGACGAACCAGTTAGAAAGGAGCAAGAGAAGGATGGGAATACAGGTGTGATGACAGTTGCAGAGGTAGAGAGAAAGGAAAGGATATACAGGGTGGTGAAGAAAGAACTAGGATCAAGTGTTTAAGAGATGAGTATTGACCTTGCATTTAAATTCTTGGAGGTTGTAGCCGTCAGGAAAGCAAGAATATGGAAGCGAGTTCCATAGGCGGGAAGTGAGAGAAAAGAAACTGAAGAAGTAGAATTGTCGTCAGCATTTGGGTGATCTAACTGTGAATAAGTGAGACCCAGTTGCCAGTCTGGTTGCACGAGTAAACACCTGTTGCAGAGGCACCAGTGACTTAAGTTCGTTTGAGCAGAAGTCATGAAAGTATTTATAGAACTATGGGAAGCCACATCCCGTCGATGGGAAAAATTTTTGTTCTCAAGTTTGTAAATAGATTAATGTTTAATTACAAATGTAATTGAGTTTTGTAATGTAAAATATTTAATTAGCGTTATAATTCCTCTTCTCTCCACCCCCGGGGGCACATGCTGTTCAACTGATATCTGACTTAATATTGGTAAAACATGCATAGGCCAGAATTATCCAAATGATACTGAAAGTCTGTCTTTGAGAAACTACGAAATTTCATAGAAAATATCAGTTTTCTGTTTGCTGGAAATGAGATGCCTATGTCACCTAAAGACAAAATGCTTTCTCTTTTGCTATTTAAGAGTAACTAGGGGAATTGACATATTTTCCTTTACATGACTAGTTAGTTGAACTTATGCTAAGCATATACTTAATATTTATATTCTTCTTTCTCCCACACACCCCGTTTTTTAACGTCATTTTAGCAACCTGGTAGTTAAAAAAAAAAAAACTTAAACCTACAAAGGGCGGAGGAACTCTTGGTGAGTCAACGGCCAGCAAACTTGAGGTTGTGTCTCGATAAATCAATGTGGAGAAGACAACATGATACCACTCCACTATCTATCTACCCTGCGCATAATCATAGATGTACAACATAAATATATCAAATCTAACGGCTTGAAGTGGGTTGCTCCAAAGAGAACAATTCCTCGCCCGGTAAGGAACGACATGGGCAACAAATGTCACCTAACTATCATCCAGCGAATGTTAGATACAACGGCGTAAAGGGGACACTTTTTTCCCAAAATTTGTCCCTCGCCTGGGAAGGAACGACATGAGCAACAGGTGACTCTGGACCGTTACCCTGCGATTGTGCGCAACAAAGAAAGGATTACCTTGGGGACATGGAATGTCAGGACGCTCAACAACTGCGGACAACTAGAGAATGTCAAGGAGGTGATGAACAGACTGAACATCGATATTCTGAGAATATGCGAAACCAGATGGCTAAATAATGGAGGCTTCAGCAGCGACAATCATAGGATAATATACGCAGGAGGCAAAAATAGCGAAAAAGGAGACGGCTTAATACTGCACAAAGAAATGAAGATATGCGTTTTGGGATACTGCCAGTTTTCCGAAAGAATTATCCTGGTCAACCTGAAAGGGAGGCCGTTCAACATAGCAATTGTAGTCGTTTATGCACCAACAACGCAAAGCACTAAGGAAGAAATAGAATCTTTTTACTCCAATCTAGACAATGCCAAGGCTCAATGAAAAAGCCAAGAAATTAGAATCATCATGGGAGATTTAAATGCCAAAGTAGGCAAAGACAGGAAAGGTATGACAACTGGCAACTTTGGTTTAGGAATCCGCAACGAACGAGCAAAAAAATAGGTCTAATGGTGCACAGCAAATGGCCAGGTAATAGCTAACACCAGGTTTCAAGAACACCCACGGCGTCTATAGACATAGAGAAGCCCAGGAGGTGACACGAAAAACCAGATAGACTACATAATCATAAACAGGACATTCAGAAACGCAGTGGTTCAAAACAAAGCCTATCCAGGCACCGACTGTGGAAGCGACCATGTCCCAGTCATCTGCAAACTAAAGGTGAAACTCAGGAGATTAAAGAATCCTAGTGCAGCACCAAAACAACACGCTCGTGAATGACATCAATACTAAGAATACACTTAGTTCGTGAAAATGAAATACGAAGAACAAATTGGAAAAGGACACTCGAAATGGGACTCGCGAAAGGAAGAAATAGTAACATCAGCAAACAAAATTATCCCAAAGAAAATCAGGCGCAGAAGACAAAACGAGAGGATGACTGAAAAGATTCTGGACATGATACAAAGAAGGCAGAAAATGATATCAAGACATGGAATGGAGTACAGGGAACTACACAAGGAAATAAGAAGAAAATGCAGACAGGCTAAAGAGGAATGGCTCAATGAGAAATGGGCAGAAATAGAGAGATTAAGCAGGAATAATAAAGCAGACATGCATAAAGAAATGAACGAAATTACATGACAAAAGCCTGCTCTTCAACAGGATGTATAAAATCAAAGAATGGAACAATCATTTTGGAGAAAGAGGAAATACTCCAACGATGGGAAGAATATATAAAAGATCTTTTTCACGAGAAGAGAGAGCAACCAATAATAGACAAAGATGAAATATTAAAGTCTGAAGTGGAATCTGCAATAGCCAAACTGAATAGAAACAAAGCAGCTGGATCACACGGCATAGTCACAGGGCTGCTGATAGCCCTGGAAGAATTTCACACAGAGAAAATTACAGAAATAATAAATGACATTTATAATAGTGGTGTAATACCAGATGACCTCAGCAAGTGGATTTTCAAAGCACTACCTAAGAAGCCAGGAGCAAACGAGTGAGAACTCCACAGAACCATCAGTTTAATGAGCCATATAAAAACACTGATTGTCCGAATCTTGATGAATAGAACGAGAAGCAGAATCAGGCCAAAGATAGGACAAGAAGAGTGCGGTGTTGTCAAAGACACTGGAACAAGGAACGCCATATTTATGATTAGGATGCTCTCTGAAAAGGCTATACAAATGAAGAGGGACTTATACCTGTGCTTTATTGATAATGCGAAGGCGTTTGACAAAATACACAACAAAGAATTGATGGAGATGCTCGGCAGCCTTAACATATTTGGGAAAAACTTAAGAGTAATCAAGAATCTTTACTGGCAGCAAACCGCTTGTATACGGACAGGTAATGAATTAAGACAAGGATGTGTCTTTTCACCGGATCTGTTCAACTTGTACAGCGAGAATATTTTGAGGACCCTAGAAGTTATGTCTGGATTTGTAATCGGAGGCCACAATTTAAACAACCAAAGGTACGCAGATGATACAGCACTAATAGAAGACACAGAAAGAAAACTACAAGACCTCCTACAGAAGGTAGCTGAAGAGAATAACAAGAAAGGACTACAAATAAACTGCAAGAAAACCGAATGCATGGTCATCAGTAAAAAGGGCAGTCCAATATGCCAAATACAGGTCGGGGATACTAGAATCAAGCTGGTGCAAAAATTTAAATACCTGGGAAATGTTATAACAGAAGACGGAAAGTTCAGCACAGAGATCCGAAAGCGAATTGGCATGGCGAAGGAAGCATTCTAGAAGTTGTGGAAAGTATTAAGAAACAGGACAATTTCGCTAGAAACAAAGAAGAAAGTACTGGATTGCTATGTGTTGTCAGTTCTTCAATATAGCAGTGAATGTTGGATAATATCATCAAAGATGAATAAAAAACTTGAAGCAACTGAAATGTGGTTCTACAGAAGGATGATGCGAATATCATGGACTGAGCATGTGAGCAATGATGAGGTTTTGGAAAGGATGGAAACAATAAGTAAATTAATACTGAGCATCAAGAAGAGAAAGCTCATATTCCTTGGACATGCAATGAGGAAAGAGGGCTAGGAGAACCTGATACTAATAGGCCAGATAAAGTAAAAAAAGAGACAGGAGAATGCAGCGGATAACATATTTGAAGGACGTAATCAGTTGGATGATGGAAAGACTGTTGCATGGCGTGACAGGAGAAGGCGTGCTAAGAGCCCCCAGTAAGAGGGAGACGTGGAAAGCAATGATCGTCTACGTCCTGAAAGAACAGGGCACATAGAAGAAGAAGAATATAGTTTCATAATTTTCCAGTTTTCTCTAAAACTTCGTCATTGCTCTCCTGTTCAGTCTATGCCACTCTTCGCATCTTTTTAAAGAACCATATTTCTCATACCTTCATGTCTGTTCTTTATCTGTGACGAGATTGTCCAGCATTCACTGCCATATAGGTAAACTGATATAGTATAATACTTCGGCTCCCCTTTGTTTGTTTCTAATGATATTTTTCTGATTCTTAAGAGACATAGAAGAAGAAGAAGAAGAAGAAGAAGAAGAAGAAGAAGAAGAAGAAGAAGAAGAAGCTTAAACCGGTTTTCGGAGAAATAACAAGAAGACAAAATTCATTATGAGCTACAGAAGACAAGAAATTGTGAGGAGCCATAATCGCTAACGTCCCGAAGGGACACGGTACATAGAAGAAGAAAAAACGAGCTTGTATAAATGGATTTCGGATAGATAACAAAAAGTTAAAATTTACTAAAAGATGCAAAGGACAGAAAATTGTAGGGATCCATGAAACCCAAAAATAAAAAAAGAATATTCCTAATTACGACTGACAGATATCCCAAGTACGACAGTATATGCAGTATAGTCGAATACTAATGACCCTCCTGGTGGCATTAAACTGTTAGCATATGTCAGCCAATAAATGCGTATATTCTTTCAGCTCAATACACATTTACCTTGCTTTGTATCTTCTATAAACGATCTCATTTTGCTCATACGTTTAAATCATTGCTCCCTCGATAAAAGAAACCAAATATTATTGGGTCGATAATCTACATCAGAATTATGATGGTATCTCATTTCGTTAGTTCATGCCGCTATTACCCTCTGCCACATAGACAATTTCATTTTGATTGTGTGAAAAAAGGGGAAAAAAAAACACTACTTGGTTTTATTAAGAAAGAAAGAAAGAATTACTCAACGTCTTCTGTCAATGTCTCATAAATTATGAATTATTCCGTTTTGAGAGGCGGAAAAGAAACTATTTGGTTTCAGTGAGAAAATTATAGAAAGAGAGAAAGGACTATTTAATTATCTACTTTTGATCGCGTGGAAAGAGGGGAAAAAACTACTGCTTTGTTTCAATGGGAAAATGAAAGAAAGAAAAATGAAAGAAAAAGGTATTTAAAGTCTCCTGCCAATACCTCATAAATTATGGACTATTCCATTTTGATCGCGTGGGAAAACACTACTTGGATTCAGTGAAAAAAGAAATGAATGAAAGAAAAGAAAAACTGGGAGACAGAAGTGTTTAACGGCTGTTGCAGTGAAATGGAAAAACTTGCCATTTTCATTTGTACCCACTTCTAAAAATAACGACCAGCATTCATATGTGACGTCATTTTCTAAGCGCAGCTTAGATGTTTGTAGGTTTAACGACCTATCAATCCTTATGGGATCATTTAAGGTCATAACCAATGATTTTTGGGGGGTAAGGTTATTTTATTTTTACAACAGTTTTCTTTTCGAGTATGAAGATTCATTGGGATTTGATTTTAAGAGCAGGGACCCCAAGTCCTACTCTTGTTATTTAACCCATAACTGGAGGGAAGGGACGGATTAATACCTTTCCCAAGGGTATCAGTGCTTAAGTGAATGCAGGGTATTCAACTGGAATTCGAACACGGCTCACCGATTTCTATTTCCGAGCCGATATCCACTGCACCACAACGCACATCCGTTACTAAACGCTTACAGCACCTGGTGTATTCAACGTGATAGGCCGTAAGCCAGCTTAGATGTAACACTAGGACAAAGGTATGTGGCTCCCAGTTAGAATCGAACACACTCAGTCAGTAAAGTTCCATACGTGATACACGCTTGAGCGATCATGTCTCTTTCGAGACTGACTAGGCAGAAGATCCCGCAGTAGGTTGCCATTGCTTTCTGCGGTAGACTGATTGCCGACCAAGGCTATAGAACCCAATCAGTCTTATTATTTGACTCATAGCTAGATGGGGAAAGAGATGTATTATATTATTTTGTAGTAATTAGTGATTAAGGCTTCCACTGGGCATAAAGTGCGGGATCAGTTTTATATTGTTATAAAGTAATAAACTGATCCTCCACTTTATGTCCAGTAGAAGCCTTAATCATGTTTTCAACTATTATATTCAGTCAGTCAATTAAGTGGCGTACGCGATACACGCTTTGGCGATCATGTCCTGAAAGAGACATAACTGACTGGACAGAAGATTATCCCGCAGTAGGTTGCCATTGCTGTCTGCCAAGGTTATACGACCCAATCTGTCCTATTAATTAACCCGTGACTGGAAGGAAGAGATTTATTATATTATTAAGTAGAAATTAGTGGAGGATCAGTTCATTACTTCATAACAATATAAAACTGATCCCTACTTTATACCCAGTAGAAGCTTTCAACATGTTTTATTTTTTTAACTATTATATTCAGTCAGTCAGTTAAGTGCCATACGTGATACACGCTTTGCGCGATCACGTCTCAAAAGAGACATGACTGACTGGGCAGGAGATTATTCATTACTTTCTGCGTTAGACTGGTTGCCATCCAAGGCTATAGAACCCAATATGTCCTATTGTTTAACCCATAACTGGAGGGAAGAGACGAATTAATACCCAAGTGTATTTGTGCGTAAGTGAATGCAAGGAATTCAACTGGAATTCGAACTCGGCTCCGCAAGTTGTCGTTCCGAATCGATATCCAGTGCACCACAGCACACATGCTACTCATCGAACACACTATCTAGTCGCAAATGGTATATCGAGACAAGTGGTCTAAACTTTAAAGCAGGTCGATGAGTCCCTAGCCTCCATATCTGTTATCGTTATTACAATATTTTGTTAAAGTTTTAAATTCATATATCTTACGATGTGATAGGGGAATTTCTCTGGATATTTTTCACCGAACTCACCATGAACTCATTCAATCATGAACTTAAATTTCATTAGGAAGATTCAAATAAGAACACCATGAAAATTTCACAGGTCTTTCTAGCCATGTTTAAATTTGTTGTAATGTAACATTTTAATCGTTTGGCTTTTGGATGCTACGTGTATAAGAACGTCAAAATAGCGCGATATCTCGACTTCATGAATTCGAAAAGTTCCAGGCGTTGTTTTGTCATCGCTTATATCCTTCTAAATATTTAAACTCACTACGCCGTCCAATCAATAAAGATTTAGCAAACAATCTACTCTTTAAGGGTTCGAGTTCATACGTGAAATTGTTAACAATGAAGATTCCTCACAACTCCAATGACCAAATAAAACCAATAACGGTAATCATCTTTTTTTTAATTTTTTATTAAGAGGTCAGTTGACTTGTAGGATTCACCACGGGAGCTCTATTGAAATCATCATTCTATTCTGTGTAAGGACTAAATCTTGAGTTCTGCATTCGTGACTCTTGGTTTCTAAAGAGGAGGAAGTTCTTTATATGGTTTTGTCTCGGTGTAACATCTGTGTGTTTTCAACTTTTTCAGTGATCTTTGTTTTATTTCCCGTGACTGTCACAGCAGGGAAGACGTAGACATCTGTCTTTTTAAAGAATACAGAGTGGGGAGCGACGAATGAACTTTACTCCAATCACTTTTTCGGTAAACGTTTGCTCAGAACTCAGTAGCCAAAACATTCAGCTCTGTCCATTGTCAGATATGAAAAATGTAGAAGTCAATATTTAATACTGGTACGAGGGTTTGTTGAAAGGTTCTCACACTGGCCACTTTAAAAATATGATATCTGATCAAATATTGGGAAACAAGTCAGGAAAAAAATCTATTTCAGCACCCCTCGTGTCTAAACGTTTACCGAGAAAATGTATCTGTAAATAGTAAATATCTTCAATCAAAAGAAGAATCTGCATTGTTATTGTTCCTGACCTGGCATCTCGGCTTCAGTCAGTTTCCCACTGCTATAAAATTACTTCCCTCTGTCTTTTCTATCAATTCTTTCACGGTAATTGACTTGATGAGCTTTCCTCAATGAAGTACTAGATTGGCGTGGAGGACATGCGTTTTGGTGCAGTGAGTATCGGGGCGAAATGAGAAATCTTAGAGCCGAGTTCAAATTCCAGTTAACATTCGTTGCATTCACTTACGTGAACATACCCTAGGGAAAGGTATTAATCTATCTCTTCTCTTCAGCTATGGTGTTAAATAGCAGGGCAGATTAGGTTCTATAACCAGTCAACCAGTCTAGGGCAGAAAGTAATGGCAACCTAATGCGGGAAAATCTTCTGCCCAGTCAGCCATGTCTCTTTCGAGACATGATCTCCCAAGCGTGTATTACGTATGACACTAAACTGACAGGAAATTGGACAACAAATAAAGCCACAGTAAATAAATAACAATACGAAAAGGGAAAGAAATAATGAATTTTTGAAACTCACTTCTAGCGTCTTGCTTCCCAGTCAACTTTGATCATCAAACATATCGTCGACACTCCTTCGCATGGAGATCGTCAGCTCCTTAGACCATTTCTCCCTTCTGTGGGAGGTGACAGAAATGGCTGTGAAGGCCCATCCTACTCTTGAAGAGTTGTGAGCAAGGGTCACAGAGAAGTGTAGACAGCACGTCGCAGATCCTCTTCACGTTGACAGTCGGAGTCGAAAGTATCGCCCTCCTCTTAACTGGAAATGGACCTACGTAAGGAAAGTCGATTTACAGAAACGTTTTCCCTGGTTGATGTTTTTCGATGTTGACCTGTATCAGAGATTTGTTTCAACTTTTCCTTGAAGCGTCGTTCTGGTACCCCGCACAGCCTCTTGCCGACTTGCAAGTTCTACAAACAGGAGGATACGTGGGAGTAGAATGGACAAATTCTGGACACGTGGCCCGCGCAGCTTAGGCGATGTTGAAGGATGTTAGCCTCGGTGATGGGGAGAGATGTCCGAGAGCGGATCTCGTCATTGGTGATGCGGTCTCCCCAAAGGATTATTCGGAGCTTCGCTTGCTGGAACCGTTCGAGACATGTGATGTCCCGACGGTATAAGGTCCTGACGATATAAGGTTCATGTCACGCTAGCGTGCAAAAGAAGGGATAGTTTTACGGGCCCGAAGATCATCATTTTGTTTCTCGGGGTGAGGCTATGATCGAAAATGCAAATGCAGTAGCAATCGTTATCTTTTGTTTAATTCTTGTTCTTTTATTGTTCTCTCTTCTGAACAAAGCGTGCATTCTGTTGCAGTGAGTATTGGCTCGGAACGAGAAATCGGAGATTCGAATTCCAGTTGAATTCTTCTCCTCGCAAATACACTTGGGGAAGGTATGAATCCATCTTATCTTCCTCCAACTATGGGTTGAATAACGGGAAAGATTGTGCTCTATAGTCTTGGTTGACAACCAGTCTACTGCGCAAAAGAAATGTTAATCTAATACGGGAAAATATTCTGACTAGTCAGTTATGACTCGAAAGAAACATTATGACGTATGTTATTTAACGGACTAATTTCTGAATTCTCTAAAACTTAGTTTCTTAGTTACTTTATCGCCTTGCTCGGGGTCATTTTTTTAAAAAGTTTTTATAATCATATTGCCCCAAACAAGGTAGTTTACTACCACTAGTAAGCAGAGGGTTACATAGAAGGAAAGTTATGAGAAAGAGTGACAGGTTATTGGTGGTTTCAGGAAGTGGGTACGAGAAGGATGAGAATACTGATGAGAGTGGAGAGGACGGAGAAAAGAGCATGAGAGAGAGAGGATGAAAGTTAGTGAGATAGGAGATGACTACTGACTTTCCAATTAAATTCTTGGAGGTCGTAGATATCGTGGAAGTAAGTAAACGAAAGGAAATTCCACAGGCGGGAAATGCGAGAAAAGAAGCTGTTGGAGTAGAAATGTAGAGTTTACATTTTATTGGTTTCACAGTAAAGGGGTGGGGCCTAGTTGCTAATCTAGTGGCTCGATTAAATTCATGTATAGGGGGAACCAGAGAGCTAAATTCATCGTAGCAGAAGCCGTGAAAATATTTGTAGAAGAGACACGGGGAAGCCACATTGCACTGGTGAGAAAGTGACTGTATCTGAGCTGCCAAGTCGGGATCGATTACATTACAGATTTATTACTACGCGAGAACGATCGTTGTGTACACGCAAACTTTGAAATGATTGGTAGTTCGAAAGAACAGAAGGAAAGAGAGGGAGTTAATAACAGATTCGAGACATTTATCAATTACTAGCAGTAAAGCGTGGCGTTACTCGGGTGTAATGAAAGCTTAAAAACTAATCCATGGTCTTGGAGCTCAGACTCAGCCTAAAGAATATTTGTGTGAAGTTTGGTGAGAATCAGAAAAAAATTGTGGATTTGTATAAAGGACATACAGACAGCTAAACAGACACACATACAAACATCTTGCCTTTTATATACATATATTATCGATTTTCTGCACTATTGTAAGAACTGCAACTTCTTGAAATTTCTGAAGATCGTTTCTCATGTCTTTGTCTATGAGTGTATCAAATTTGATTAAAATCGGACCACTCCTTCTATAACCCGATTTTTTCGATTATCGATTTTCGATATTTATTGGGTGTACCTCGACACAAAACCTAGCTAAGAACACTCGCAGACGCTTATAGTACAACTGTGTAAATTTTCAAGAAAATTGGTTTAGCCGTTTCGGATTCTATAGGTAACGGGTACACACGCGCGCGCACGCGCGCACACACACACACAGACTTCCATTTATAAATAAGTTTAGATATAATACCTAATACAAAAGACGTTGGTACCGGGCGGGGTGCACTGCAAAAATAAAGAGAGAAACCAATGACAGATTAATATGGATGTTTATTTAATTCATTTTTGAACGAGGGATAAATAGGGTGCCAAGAATTAATGAAATCCCGGTGGAGTTAGGTTCTAATTATCTGTTTGTCAGGTTCCCCTAACGAGGAACATAGCTTTCTATGAAGAGTTGCTTAGATGTGACAAAAAGCCAAAAGTATGGAACACTCATTGGACTCACTATGCAGTTTCAATGGATATAGCGAGAAAAGCTTGTTAACCATTACATCACATCAAAGTGCTTGTAAAAAGCAATATATGTAGCGGTGGCTTTCTGAGCGTAGCTTAGATGACTCACAAGGCCGAAACACACTATTCAGTCTACAAATGATCAAGTTAGTTAATTATTATACCACGTCAAAGTGCTCATGATTTTCTAACCGTATCTTAGATTTTTCACAAAGCCAAAATTATGGAGCACCTCGTGAGGATCTAACTCACTACACAGTTGTAATTGATCTATCAAAGCAAGCTCGTAAACATTATACCAGTTTTATTGGAGATACTAAAATCAAACAAATACAACAATTTAAACATCTGATACGTGTATAAGCAGTGGATGTAAAGTGCGACAGTAATATCTGAATGCTGGCTACCAAGTATTAAGAAAAACAGAAAGTTCGTTAAAACAAAATTTCGATGAAAGGCACAGACCATAAACGGAAGTGAAATTAAGCTCTCCTAACATTCTGAAGATGAGACTATGATCTCGAAATATTAATGATTAAAAAACGAGTGGATGACTGAAAAGATTCTGGACATGATATAAAGGAGGCAGAAAATGATATCAAGACATGGAATGGAGTACAGGGAACTAGACAAGGAAATAAGCAGAAAATGCAGACAGGCTAAAGAGGAATGGCTCAATGATAAATGTGCAGAAGTAGAGAGATTGAGCAAGAACAATAAAGCAGACATACATAAGGAAATAAAAGAATTGACATGACAAAAAACCTGCTCTTCAACAGGATGTATAAAATTCAAGGATGGAACAATCATTTTGGAGAAAGAGGAAATACTCCAACGATGAGAAGAATATATAAAAGATCTTTTTCACGACAAGAGAAAGCAACCAATAATACGCAAAGATGAAATATTAAAGTCTGAAGTGGAATCTGCAATAGCCAAACTGAATAGAAATAGAGCTGCTGATAGCCGTGGAAGAATTCGGCATAGGGAAAACTACAGAAATAATAAATGACATTTACAATCGTGGTGTAATACCAGATTACCACAGCAAGTCGATCTTCATAGCACTACCTAAGAAGCCGGAGGCAAACGAGTGAGAACTTCACAAAACCATCAGTTTAATGAGCAATGTATCAAAACTGATCGCTCGAATCCTGAATAATAGAGGGAGAAGCAGAATCAGGCCAAAGATAGGACAAGAACAGTGCAGTTTCGTCAAAGACACAGGGACAAGGAAATCCATATTTATAATTAGGATGCTCTCTGAAAGGGCAATACAAATGAAGAAGGACTTATACCTGTGCTTTAGTGATTATGCGAAGGCGTTTGACAAAATAAGTCACAAAGAATTGATGGAGATGCTCAGCAGCCTTTACATATTTGGGAAATACTTAAGTAACTTAAGTAATCAAGAATCTTTACTGGCAGCAAACCGCTTGTATACGGACAGGTAACTAATTCAGCATATATACAAAGATAGAAATGGTCATAAGACAAGGATGTGTCTTTTCACCGGACCCTAGAGGTTATGCCTGGATTCGTCATCGGAGGCCACAATTTAAACAGCCTAAGGTACGCAGATGATACAATGCTGATAGCAGACACAGAAAGGCAACTACAAGACCTCCTACAGAAGGTAGATGAAGAGAGTGACAAGAAAGGACTACAAATAAAATGCAAGAAAACCGAATGCATGGTCATCAGTAAAAAGAGCAGCCCAATACGCTAAACACACTTCGGGGATACTAGAATCAAGCAGGTACAAAAATTTAAATACCTGTGTAATGTTATAACAGAAGACAGAAAGAGCGACACAGAGATCCGAAGGCGAATTGGCATGGCGAAGGAAGCATTCCAGAAGTTGACTAAAGTATTAAGAAAGAGGACAATTTTGCTAGAAACAAAGAAGAGGTACTGGCTTGCTATGTGTTGTCAGTTCTTCAATATGGCAGTAAATGCTGGACAATATCATCGAAGATGAAGGAAAAACTTGAAGCAACTAAAATGTGGTTCTACAGAAAGATGCTGCGAATATAATGGAACAAGCATGTGAGCAATGATGAGGTTTTGGAAATGATAGAAACGAAAAGGAAATTAATACTGAACGTCAGGAAGAGACAGCTGAAATTCCTGGGACAAGCGATGAGGAAGGAGGGCTTAGAGAACCTGATACTAACAGGCCAGATAGAGGAGAAAAGAGACAGGGGAAAGCAACGGATAACATATTTGAAGTACATAATCAGGTGGATGTTGGAACGAGGTTTGCATGGTGTAACAGGAGAAAGCGTGCTAAGAGTCACCAGGGATAGGGAGACGTGGAAAGCCATGATCGCCTACGTCCTGAAGGGACAGGGCACATAGAAGAAGAACATCCAACACTTTCATTGGCTTCCTTTATTTTACTAGACGCATTGTGATAGCCTTCAAAAGCTACACAAAAGCCTAACTGTTATGTAATATTGTGCGTCCTATGTGACAGTAAATGCTGGACAATCTCCTCACAAACGAAGAGATTCGAAGCAACAGAAATTTAGTTCTACATAAAGATGCTGAGAATAGAATGGACTAAACACGCAAGAAAAGACACCGTTTTAGAGAAATTGGCAGCAAAAAAAGAAACTTATGTTTAACATCAGAAAGAGAGACAGACAGTTATAATTTCTAGGGTAGATAAAGGAGGAAAATGAGCTTTAAAAATTTGGTACTCATTAGACAAATTGAAGGCAAGTTGTACGAACAAAAATATGGCCTACGTAGCGAGCCTGAGTAAATCGATGGCGGAACAGGACCAAATGATAGGAAATTGTGGGGAACCGTGATCGCTAATCTTCTTTAGTGACACGGGAAATTATATATGTCACAAAACCGGAAAGAGGAGTGAATTAGTTTGGATATTCTGATAAGAATGAAATCAGTTCCATTCAAGATTCAATCTCATTATCTTATCACCAAAAAAGGAAATCCCTTTTTTGCACTTCCTGTCACAGTGCTGATAGCTGATATAGAAAAAAAAAAACAAGATAAAAAATTCCTATAGGAGGTAGTAAAAGAAAGAAAGAAAGAAAGAAGAAAGGACTAATCATCGACAACATGAACACAGAATGCATGTTTGTTAACAAAAGAATGAGCCAAAAGTGCGAACTGCAAATCAAAGGAAGCAAAATCAAACAAGTCCGGAAATCTAAATATCGTGGAAGTATTTAAACGGAGGACAGAAAGTCCGACACGAAAACTCTCGAAATCGTAGTTGCATAGCGAAAGGCACCTTTCAAAGGGCAAGCCACCTATTAATAAACAGCAACGTATTAAGAAAAAGGTTAGGGATTTCTTCTCACTTCACAAAAGTGAATATGTATATTTAAACAGAAAAAAAACTGAAGTGCTTCATTTATTCTATGGGAATGTGTTATCAGCGGACACAAACATTTAATAATATATATATATATATTAGCATCATAGCCTGGTGCAATTTTTAAAACTTCAGAATAAAAATTAAATATAAAGGCTTATTTTTTTTTTTAATAAAAAACTATTTTAGTTGCGTTTGACACGTGTGCTTTGATTTGTGTGACGTAATTCAGCAACCATCTTAGATCTTGGATGTTTTACGGAGCAAATGTAAACAATCGTGTCAATTGGCCAAAAAGTGCGAAAGGGAAAATTGCTGAACTTAAACTCAAAAGTATGTGTCGACCTGGCTTCCCTGTAGATATGTGTACCTAATGGCGTAGCTTAAAAAATGTAGGCGTGCATAGAGAACAGTCACACACAGACTCACAGATTGCCTTTTATATATATATATATATATATATATATATATATATATATACGAGTGGGCCCATGCCTTCAAAAATATTGGTAAAATATTTATATCGATATGCCGTCTAAAATGACAGCAAGATAAATTGATGTAACTTTATCTGGATTTATATATATATATATATATATATATATATATATATATATATATATATATATATATGCACAACGATTTTTATCATTGTAGAAATGATGGAAAGGAATCTGCAAAAACCTTTGAACAAGACAGAAAAAGAAAACTGTTAGAAAGAACTTTTAACTGCAAGAAGTCAAAGTTCATTGTCTTTAGCAAGTGGGACAGCTCAAGGTATAAGCAGCAAATTAAATACGTTAAAATAAATAAATACATGCTGATTTGATCTGTTTTTTTTTTTTAATCAACCTTCTGTAGGTTATTTTAATTCAGAAAATATTTTTAGATTGCAATATTTTGGCGATCATAATGGTTTACAAGTTTAACTAATTTCTTCCTTTAATTTCTTCTGCTTAATCAGTCAGTTAAGTGCCATACGTGATACACGCTTGGGCGATCATGTCTCGAAAGAGACATGACTGACTGGGCAGAAGATTATCCCGCAGTAGGTTGCCATTGCTTTCTGCGGTAGACTGGTTGCCGACCAAGGCTATAGAACCCAATCCGTCCTGTTATTTAACCCATAACTGGAAGGAATAGACGGATTAATACCTTTCCCAAGGGTATTTGGGCGTAAGTGAATGCAATGAATTCAGCTGGAATTCGAACTCGGCTCCCCGATTTCTCATTCCGAGCCGATATCCAATGCACCACAACGCACATCCTTGTAGTGTAAATGTTCGAAACATTGTGCTTCTTTGATAGTGTAAGTCTTCAAAATATAAAGCTTCGTTGTTGTTTTAACGTTTAGTGTTTTATTTATAGTCGAATCTTTCAAAAAGGCTTATCAACCCTTTGCCGATTCCATAAATCCAGAAAATATTTTAGATTGTAAGAATTTTTTCGGAGATTACGACATATCCAGATACAAGTCTTATTTATTAACCCATAACTGGGAGAGTGATACTAAATTAAAATATTTAAAAACAAAGATTGTTGGTTGGAATCTTTCGCACTCATAAACGAGCAAAGACCATTTATTCTTAATGCTATTTTTTTTACGATAAATAAAAGACACTTTCACTAAAAAGGGGGTTTCTACTTTTATGAAAATTGTCACCAAAAAGAACAGAAAGTGACATGATCCATAAAAGAAAATGCGTAATTCTCTGGGATATTTATACACATCATCACCGAACAAAACTGTGCCTTGAGAGCCTCTTAGGTCTTAAAAGAATACAGACATCGTGGATCTCGTACGTATAATCAATCGGTAAAGATACTAAAAAAATCGTTAGTTCCCTGTACTGCCCCAGTAAGTTCCTGATTACCCGTGGTATCCTGTACCGTTACAACTGGCTGAAAATGAAGTATTGCTCCCATATACTTTCCAGTTTTGATAGAGTTCAAAAGCGTATCCGCGTTCTTGCGAGTGATGGACTATTTTTTATCCTACAACCCCTTTACAACGGATGAAAATCGCAAGCTTTTAAAAGCTCTATTGCTTTTTTCAAGGAAATTATTCAGACGAAATAGATTCCACCAATTCTATGTTTTACGGCTCAGACACGCAATGAAATGTTGTCGATATATCAAACCCGACTGAAATTAAAGATAACTTCGTATGGGATGGTATTCCTCCCCTTCATAATTGTTGGTTCCCTGTCTCTTCTTCTTGTATGTACCGTGTCCCTTCAGGAGGTAGGCGATCATAGCCTTCCACGTCTCCCTATCCCTTGAAGCACTTCCCTTGTTACCCCTCCCAAGCCCTAATCCACCATCCATCTACTAAAGTTCACCAAATACATCAAGCGTGTTAAGAGGTTCGGGAGAAATATGAAACCACATCTTAATTACTAGTCCTGGATCTGATGATAAAGTACATCCGCAGCAAGGCCTGTGATCGGGAGATTAGAGGTCTGGTAGAAATGTGAATCCACCTCTTAAATGCTCGTCTTGAATATAACGATAAAATACATCCCGCAGCAAGGCCTCTGATAGAGAGATTTTTTTTAGCGAAATGTTTGACTAATGGTGGTTGTTGTTCTTCTTCTATGTACCCTGTGCCTTCAGGACGTAGGCGAACATGGCTTTTCACGTCTCCCTATCCCTGGTGGCTTTTAGCACGCGTTCTCCTGTTACACTATCCAACCCTCATTCCATCATCCACCAGATTAGGTCCTTCAAATATGTTATCTGTTGCTTTTCCTATCTCTTTTTCCCTCTATCTGGCCTGTTAGTATCAGGATCTCCAAGCCCTCCTTCCTCATTGCATGTCCCAGGAACTTCAGCTGTCTCTTCCTGATGCTCAGCATTAATTTTCTTTTCGCTACCATCATTTTCAAAACGTCATCATTGCTCATATGCTCGATCCATGATATTCGCATCCTCCTTCTGTAGAACTACATTTCAGTTGCTTCAAGCTTTTTCTTCATCTTTGATGATATTATCCAACATTCACTGCCATATTGAAGAACTGACAACACATAGCAATCCAGTACTCTCTTCTTTGTTTCTAGCGAAATTGTCCTGATACTTAATACTTTCCTCAGCTTCATCATGCCAATTCGCCTCCGGATCTCACTGTCGCACTTTCCGTCTTCTGTTATAACATTTCGCTGGTATTTAAATTTTTGTACCTGCTTGATTCTAGTATCCCCGACCTGTGTTTGGCAGATTGAGTTACTCTTTTTACTGATGACCATGCATTCGGTTTTCTTGCATTTTATTTGTAGTCCTTTCTTGTCACTCTCTTCAGCTACCTTCTGTAGGAGGTCTTGTAGTTTCCTTTCTGTGTCTGCTATCAGCACAGTATCATCTGCGTACCTTAGGTTGTTTAAATTGTGGCTCCCGATGACAGATCCATGCATAACCTCTAGGGTCCTCAAAATATTCTCGCTGTACAAGTTGAACAGATCCGGTGAAAAGACACATCCTTACCTTACGCCCCTTTCTATCTTTGTATATATGCTGAATTCGTTACCTGTCCGTATACAAGCGGTTTGCTGCCAGTAAATTACTCTTAAGTATTTCCCAAATATGTCAAGGCTGCCGAGCATCTCTATCAATTCTTTGTCAAACGCTTTCGCATAATCAATAAAGCACAGATATAAGTCCTTCTTCATTTGTATTGCCCTCTCAGAGAGCATCCTAATCACAAATAATCGTTCCTAGTTCCAGTGTCTTTGACGAAACTACACTGTTGTTGTCATATTTCTGGTCTGATTCTGCTTCTCGCTCTATTCTTCAGAATCGGACGATCAGTTTTGTTATATGGCTTATCATTAGATTGAATATTTATAAACCTACATTTAATTTCATTTAAACTGTTTATCTTGTTTGTAATGTAAGAAATATTTATATTTCTTAATTATAACAATCTTGTTTACGGGTCAATAAACACTTTATTTATTAAAATTTAAAGAGTGAGTTCAGTTTAGGGGTCACCCTGTTTGTACGTACAGTACATCATATCTTTATTTAGTAAATCAAATAATGCTAGTAACAAAAACTAGACGAATACAAGAAACGAATTTGTGTCGGGGTCAAACAGAAGAAATTAAATTACATTTGAAATTGCTTTAGTTATTTATTTATTTATTTTATTTTATTGTTTTATTTTGTGAATTTCTTTTAATAACCCTACTGTTTCCCCCCACCCCGGCTTTTTCTTTTCACTTTTCATTGTCTTTGAAAAATCTTCCCGCTTCATTTTTAGACAAAATATTGACAAGAACAATGAACAAATTCTGTCTATTTTTCCAAATTTTAGATGCTACGACGCTTCAATACGTAGAGGAACATGGCTCACAAACAATTCGTTTTATTTAGTATTTTTGAATTGCTATAACTACATCAGTAAATTATGTTTAATTTAAAGCTTTTCTTTTTCTTAAAATGGCTACCACTCATGACATGAGGCTTGTTGTAACTTGATTCCCAATATCTAAAATCATGGACTCTCCCGTCGATTTCGACGTATGAGCGTCTAACTCAGTTAGACTGCCACACAGAGAACTGTTTACAGTGGTGAAGGCTTTTTGGAACCGCTGATAACAAACAAACGGTGCAGAAGTTTGCCACAGATCGCATGAACAACAGACATCAGTTATTTAACCCATAACTGGAGGGAATGGACAGATTGATACCTTTCCCAAGAGTACCAGTGCATGCAAAGTGTTTGACTGAAATTGGAACTCGGCTCACCGATTTCACTTTCCAAACCGACATCCACCGCACCACAACTCACCGCCGTCCATAAACGCTTACAGCACCTGGTATTCCCAAGCGGTCACCCATTTAAGTACTGACCAGGCTCAGCGTTCGCTTAACTTCGGTGATCGAGCGGGAACCGGTGTATTCAACGTGATATGACCGCAATATATCTAAAATAATAATGTAATCATAATATAATAATATCTAAAATAATAACATATTAATGCATAAAATAATATTAATTATCTCTAAAATATAACAATAAAAGTATTTAAAAGAATAATAATGTAATAATAATAATATTTATAATAATAAAATAATAATAATAGTAATTATAATAGTAATATCTAAATTAATAATAATGCAACAATGTAAATAATATCTAAAATAATAATGATACTTTTATCTAAAATGATGACGATTATGTAATAATATCTAAAATAATAATAGTGTAATAATAATTTCTCAAATAACAACAATGATAATATTTAAAATGATAATAATAATAATGTAATAATAATAATATTAACCAAAATAATAAGTGAGTGTCAAATTTTCTAAGCCCTCTTTCCTTATTTCGTGCCCTAGAAATTTCAACTCTCTCTTTGTGATTCTGTTTTATCCCGGAAGGAGATAAACAGAGAAAGAATAGTGCAAGAAATGATTCTTAACAATGAGGATATACAAATAGAGATTTATTATACTTCAGTACAATAAACCAAATACACGTACACCAACGAACAGTTAACAAGAATAACAATCAAGTAGACAATGTCTCTGTATAGGACGTATGCGTCCGTCTTGTGAAGAATGCTTCCGTCTAATGACGTATAACTCTCGTCTAAGGACGATGGTTCTCGTATAATCACGATCATTCTCGTATAATGACGATCACTCTGTAGTTCATTCTAGTCCCCGTCTTTTATAACCCGGGCCATACCCATTCCGGGGTAGAACAGGATATTTCACTACAACAGATTCTAAGTATAAATTTTCTTTTTTGTTTTCATTTTCTCTAAAACTTCATCATTGCTCACATGTTCAGTCCTTGGTATTCTCAGCAGCTTTCTGTAGAGCCACATGTCTCTCGACTCTAGTCATTTCTTCACCTCTGAGGAGGTGGTCCAACATTCACTGCCATATATGAGTACCCATATTATATAAACGTGATTGTTCTTCTTTTGCTTTAAATGAGATTTTTCTGCTTTTTAATTTTCTGCTCAACTTTTGGAAGGCATCTTATTGTATACCCACTTTGACGGGTATTATTTGCAGCAAAGTTCTTTTTTTTTTTTTTAATCGTATCACCCCGAGCAAGGTGGTAACGCCACTGATGTGCCGGGGGCTATGTAATAGTGAAATGATTGGAAAAGAGAAAGCCGGAAACCACATCCTAAACAGGGAACAAGGGATGAGCCTCTTAACCTGTTCAATAGACGTGGGTGGAGTGTGAACCGGGTGATTGATAGATCTATCTACTCCAATTCTTCTTGTATAATCTTCGTCGGCTATTAATTTCAACTGAGATTCTACTAAAATGAAAATGTATATCAAAAATCATTATCAGTTGCATTCTTCGGAACCCAATTCGACGGAGACAATATCCATTCGTAATAAAATCTCCGAAAATACGCATTTAAAGCAGAATCACCAACAATACATTTTATCAGTAGTTGGAAGCATACAATTGCATTTTAAATATCTAGATTTCAGCATTAAATAACCCATTAAGAGATGTTGATATGCCATTAAATAAAATCAACTAACCAACAAAACAAGCAGAGGAAAAATCCATCTAATATCCTACAATTTATCACAGAAAATCTATTCTAAAACACATCAACAAAATTAAAATATGAAGCACACATCACCGCTTCTAGTAATTATGTCCACACAAACATGTATATTTACAAAAGCTGAGTATTATCTACCATGTATTTAATTGTGAAAGTAGAATAACATATATCATATTTTTAATACTTCCAAGCTCCTCCCAAAATTGAATTAAACTGTATTCCAAATCATAGCTTTGGCAAAACTACAACATAAAACACACATATCACCACCTCTAGTAATTATGTCCACACAAACATGTATATTTACAAAAGCTGAGTATTATCTACCATGTATTCAACCGTGATAGCAGAATAACATATTTTATTACTTCAAAAAGAAAAAAAAGAAAAAGTGAAAATTAAATTTCGGCATTAAATGACCTATAAGAAGTGGATATGCCGTTGAACAAACAAACAAACAAAAAAGGGAAGCAAACAAATACGAAGCAATTCAGCCTATTTTTTAAATTTTTTAACAATATCTTTCTACAGCTTAATAATTTGCTTTGTTTCTGGAAGACATCTTTTAGACGCTACAGAAATATAAAGGTACAGGAGGATTCTTTACATTCAGATTTCTATGTCATCTCTTATCACATTACTCAGTTAAATCTCTGTATTTCGGGTTCTGTTAAAAAAAAAACGTAACGACAGAAGAGCTTGGGCGGAAGAAAAGTAATCTTTTCAAAATGAAAAGTGCGGATTTTTTTTTCTGTAGCGACTGAGTCTTTGAGGTTTAACTTAATTGCTTTCAAGATATCCGAACCGACAAGTACTTCAGTCCTCATTAGATTACAATTCGGAATTGGCAGGAAATGGCGGGTCTTCCTATTTTCTCTTTAACAAAATTAAATCTTATCAGAATAAACCTAAGTGCTTCTATTCTAGTTTATTAAGAGAACTTGTTTCCGGCATCAAGAGTTACCACGCTTCTGTGTTGTTTTATATATATATATATATATATATTGGGCGTGGATAATGATAATATACATGCTAAAATGTCTGCCTTCTTTTACCGAGCGCCCATAGCTCAGAGGTAGAATCGCCAACTGACGCCAATTCGGTCGAGTTTCAATCCTGGGTTAAAAGCAATCGGAGTTTAACCGTACTGATGAGCTGTGATACAGCGAAACAGATGTGTCTGCAGATGATTATGATTTTATATATATATATATATATATATATATATATATATATACTGCTTATTTCCAACACTATTTTTGGAAATTGTACTTTTTTATCATTGTATGATTTTACCCCCCCCCACCCCCAGAGAAGGTGGGACTGCTAATAGTGCAAAAGGAGGGCGTGGTTACAGTGGAAGAAAAGACTGGATACAAGTTTATTAATGAAAGGATAAAAGATAAACGGGAATTAAATTTTTGGAGAGTGTAGCTATCAGGGAAGCAAGTAAACGTAAATTAATCGCACTGTCAGGAAGTGCGAGAAAAGAAGCTATTCAAGTAGAAGTGAGAGTTACATTTAATTATTTCAGCCGTAAAAGGGTTAGACCTAGATGTCAATCTAGTAACATGCTTAAATTCACGTGGTAGGCGCATCGGTGAAAAAAAGATCGTCAGAGCAGTTGCCACTAAGATATTTGTAGAAAAGACAGAGTAAAAGCAAACGTCACCTCTGTGAGAAAATGACTGAAGTCAAGATGCCAAGTCGGGACTAATAACATTGCAGATTCTTCTTGGGATATTGTCGAGAACCTCGAGATGAATAGCAGGACCAAATATTAATAATAAAGAGACAGCTGAAATTTCTGGGACACATAATGAGGAAAGATGGTTTGCAGAATTTGATACACACACGACATATTGAAAAAATAGCGAGTAACTTATGAAATGAGCTTCCATAACTAGATGGCAGAACAGGAACAGGGCGGATTGAAAGGGGACAAACATTGCTTAGAGCTGGACAGCCATTGTGAGGATTGTGCGTCTCCAGCAATACTCCATTTATAATAAAAAATGAATCTTCTAAGGATAAAGCATTGCTGTAAGACTGTAGTGATATCTCGAACAGTAGAATAAGCCTATCATTTTTCCAGCATCTTTACCAATAAAGTCTAGTGTAAACTTGAGATTTAATAAACGTTCAAATCATAGAACCTCGTTGAAAGTGTAACCGTCTATGACTGAAAAAAAAGACAAACTTGGTGATGAAACGATACCAAATTAGTTTTAGGGTTCTTTGAATCTATTTCTACTCTCCCCATCTATGAGTTAAATAGCAAAGTATGCTATTAGGAGAAAGACAATGTTGCATTCAAGACTGGAGAATACAATGGAAAATCATTCTAATATATTTTCATAGCAGTAAACATTTAAAAGAAAAGATCTCTGCTTATCAATAATTACTTGAGTGTTTGTTTGAGTTTTATTTAACGACATATCAACCTTTCTGGGTTATTTAATGCCAAAAAAGTTGGAATTTTAAGGTATTTTTTTTTTAATGTTCAGTAATAGTGAAAACGTTGATTTAGTCAGATTTTGATTAAATTGTTTTATATCTTTTTATTATTTTAGAAAATTGAGGATCTCTTCTAAGAGATCCTCAATTTTCTAAAATACTGTATTTAAAAATGTATTACTGGTAAACGTGTTCTTGATAATATTTTTCCTTCAAAAATGTATATATTTCTATAAGAGTCTATCTTTATGTATATATTTCTATAAAAGTGTATTTTATACTTTCATAGTGTTTTGATTCCAGTTTGGGGGTTAACTATTTGCCCATAGCTGGGAGCCTAACAGGTACTACCACTCCGGATCAGGGTGGACCTGGGAACAACAGCAATTAAGAGGTAGTTTCATAATCCTCACAAACTTCCAATCGGAGGCCTTTCTGTCGGATGCAGTTTACCGTCATACCCATGACTTATCAATAATTAGTAAGAGACATAATTATATATATATATATATATATATATATATATATACTAACAAAATAGCAAGATCGCCAAGGTCTTGGCGATCTTGCTATTTTGTTAGTGTGTTTGCTCTGCGTTACTGCCTTTTAGTTAAATACTTTTCGGTTGTGTGTATCGAGCACTTTTCTTTTCTGGTTGTTTGTTCCGTTGAGGGTTTTTTTCTTTTTACTGGGAGGAACCGTATGTATTGTCGGTCCCAAGCAGTTTTCTTTTTTTTCCCCCTCTTTGCCCAAAGCTTTATAGCCGAGGGCAATAACGGATTTAGATTCTGCTGGTCATTCATAGTCTTAGAAATTCCCTTCTATAAAATTTTGAGATTAGAATACACGCAGAGTCGGTTTAATAATCATAGTTATTATTATTGTTATTATTATTATTATTATTATTATTATATATATATATATATATATATATATATATATATATATAATATATATATATATATATATATATATATATTAATTTTATACTGATGTTTCCAAACTTTGACGGTTCAAATCTAAAGATCTCATTAGAACATTGTAATAGAAATATCAATAGAGACGTTGCATCTGTTGGGAATAAAGTAAATGATTTTCACAAAAGAATGTTGAAATCTGTCAGAGCTGAAAAGTAAGTGTTGTGCGGCTTCAGTAATATTCCATGTTTGGCTTAATTTGACTATTGTAAAGATAAATAACAGAAAAAGGAGTTCGGTACTTCCTGAAATGACAGAATGAGCCGACTATTTTTCCATTATCTTTAGCAGTGAGTTATATATAAGTGATGTCTGGAATGAACCTAATGCTGAAAAACATGAAGCATTGTTCATAGTGTAAACGTTAAAAACATGCAGCTTCATTAATAATCCAAACTTTAAAAGAACTGAGCTTCATTGACAGTATAACATTAAAATCATGGAGTATCATTGATAGTCTACACGTTAAAAACACGGATCTCTGTTGATAGTGTAAACATTCAAAGCATGAAGCTTCATTGATAGTGTAAATATTTAACTCATAGAGATTCATTGATAGGGTAAACCTTCAAGATATAAGACATTACAGAACATCAAAGGGAACAAAGAAAACATAATTTTTATTGTAGAAACAGAGCTTTATTTGTAGTGTCAGTCAGTCAGTTAAGTGCCATACGTGATACACGCTTGGGCGAAGACTGGGCAGAAGATTATCCCGCAGTAGGTTACCATTGATTTCTGCGGTAGACTGGTTGCCGACCAAGGCTATAGAACCCAATGTGTCCTGTTATTTAACCCATAACTGGAAGGAATAGACGGATTAATACCTTTCCCAAGGGTATTTGGGCGTAAGTGAATGCAATGAATTTGACTGGAATTCGAACTCGGCTCCCCGATTTCTCCTTCCGAGCAGATATCCAATGCACCACAACGCACATCCTTGTAGTGTAAATGTTCGAAACATTGTGCTTCTTTGATAGTGTAAGTCTTCAAAATATAAAGCTTCGTTGTTATTTTAACGTTTAGTGTTTCATTGATAGTTGAATCTTTCAAAAAGAGTTTCATTGATATGGCAACTGTCCAAAACATGGCGTTTCGTTGATAGTGTATACGTTCAAAACATGGAGTTTGTTGATAGTGAAACCGTTTAAAACATGGAGATTCATTAAGAGTGTATACGTTCAAAACATGGAAGTTCGTTGATAGTGTAAACGTTCAAAACATGGAGATTCCTTGACAGTGCGAACGTTAATCGTTTCTGGATAAAACCTCACGAAACGTTCGTTTTTATTATTCCACCTTCTCTCTGCTTTGAACAAAAACTAAGTTTTTTGTTTGTTTGTTTTTTGACTGTTTGCTTTTTGTTGTTTTTTGTTTTTTGTTTTTCATAATCATATCGCTCCAAAACGAAACATTTTACTGCCACTGTTTTGCAGGGGGTTACATAAAAGGAAAGTTATGAGAAAGAGTGACAGCTTATAGGGAGTGTCAGGAAGTGGGCAAGAGAAGAGAATACTGATGAGAGAGGAGTGGACCGAGAAAGGAGCATGAGAGAGAGGATGCAGGTTCGTGAGATAGGAAAAAATTATTGGAGATTGTAGCTGTCGGGGAATTCCACAAGCGGGAAGTGCGAGGAAAGAAGCTCTTGAAGTAGAATTTGCGTTTATATTTTATTGATTTCACAGTAAAAAGGTGGGACCTAGTTGCTAATCTTATGGCTCGAGTAAATTCGTATATAGAGGCACCAGTGATCTAAGTTCATCGGAATAGAAGCCGTGAAAATATCTGTAGAAGAGACACGGGGAAGCCACATTGCGCCGGTGAGAAAGTGACTGTATCTGAGCTGCCAAGTTGGAATCGATCACATTACTGATTCAGAGTATGTAAAAAAAATCATAAATCCATATTTGCTTCGTGTTGGAGGTAATTTGAACACGACAAGCCATTTTTTGAGGTCATTTTGAACGCAACAAGTCAGTTTTGGTTACCCGTTGAACTGTGTGAATTAGGTCAGAGAGAAATATCAAGCTTCAAGGCTCCGATCATCTTAGCTTTAGGAAATGCATCCATAAATTGTCGTAACATCTGCATCTATCACTCATTTTATTCTATAGTAACTGCTTTATTTTATTAGTTTATATTTTTATGCTCGATCAATCCAAGTATCATTAAAACCTCCTTCAGTATTCATCTTGAAAAAGATGATTGGTCATTGGCTGAAAGAAACGCTAAAGAAAACAAAAATTAACAGATGATATACTATTTTTTTTATTTTAATCAAGCAATGACGATTATTGATCAGCAGCCACCGGTCGTTCGTCGTTATGGAGATACTGCAAAAAAGCACTATTATTCAATGGATCAATGAAGAGTCGATTTATATTTGACATTTTTATCTAAAATGGAAAATGGGATGGTGCTTTGAGACAGATACGTAGATTATTAACAAACTGACACACACACACACACACACACACACACACACACACACACATATATATATATATATATATATATATATATATATATATATATGTCTACGGCTATATCGTGTTGAATACACCGGTTATATATATATATATATATATATATATATATAGGAAGGGATTAAAAAATGGCGACAATTTACCCATCGTACCCTGTACAGATAGGAAGTGAATTCAGAAGGTATACAAAAATAAAAAGGAGTGTAAGACAAGGATGTGTTTGCTCACCGGATCTATTCAACTTATACAGTGAAACAATTCTGAGAGAAATAAAACCCTTGGCAGGATTCATCATTAGCGGCCACAATTTCAACATTGTAAGAAAAGGAAACTTATGCTTAACTTCAAGAAGAGACAGCTTAAGTTTCTGGAACACGTAATGAGGAAGGGAGGCTTGGAGAAACTGATACTCATGGGATGGATAGAGGGAAAGAGAGACAGGGGAAAGCAACGCGAGACATACTTGATATTGGTAAGTCAATGTCCATGATCACCTACGTCCTAAAAGAACACGGCATATAAAGAAGAATCTCCAAGCATTTTAGTGGCTTTATCGCCTTTCTTGAGAGGAAATGATTAAAACTGTTGACGTAAATATCCATTGAAATATACCGTAGAGAGGGAAAACTTGGTCGGAAAACAAATAATAATGCGCGTCACCGTCGATTTTTAATGACGGTAGAAACGCTCAGTAGTGTAAAATACAAATATTGATAAATAAAGAGTTTTCTTGAAAATAACCATTAAAAAAATTGATAAATAAAGACTTTTTTATGGTAAATATCTGTTCTAAAAATATGAAGACAAAAAAGAAATTCTTCGGCGAAATTTCGTTTTATAAAAGCAAACACATTGCTGAAACATTACGTGTTCCAGAAATTTCAGCCCTCTCTTCTTGATGTTAAGCATAAATTCTCCTTTTGATTGCATTCTGTCCAAAACATTCTCGTGGCTCACATGTTCGGTCCATGGTATCCTCAGCATCCTTCTGTAGCACAAAATTTTTGTTGCTTCGAGGCTTTGAGGAGATCGTCCAGCATTCGCTGACCTATAGGAGGACTGATATCACATAGCAGTTCAGTAATCTTTTCTTTTTTTCCAACCAAATCTTCCTGTCTTTTTTTTTAATCGTTTCACTTCATGCAAGACAACAACGCCACTGATGTGCAGGGGGCTACTTAAAAGTAAAAAGATTAGATAGGAGGAGAGTAAAGAGAAAGATGAAACAGTTAGAAAGAAGCAAGAGAAGGATGGGAATACAGGTGTGTTGACAGTTGCAAAGGTAGAGAGAAAGGAAAAGATATACAAGGTGATGTAGAAAGAACTGGAATGAGGTAGTTAAGAGATGGGTATTGACATTGCATTTGCATTTCTGGAGGTAGTAACCCTCAAGAAAGCATGAATATGGAAGAGAGTTCTACTGGCTGGAAATGCAAGTAAAGCAGCTGCTGGAGTAGAATTGTCGGCTGCATTTGGTTGATCTAACTGAGAATGGGTGGGGCCCAGTTGCCAGTCTGGTTGCACGAGTAAACTCATGTGGCAAAGGCATCAGTGAACAGAGGGAAGCCACATCCAGTCGGTGAGAAAGTGGCTGGAGTCGAGCCGCCATTTCGGTACCTATCACATTACTGATTCTCCTTTGGAGTCTGTCGTGAACACTGAGATGAACAGCGAGGGCACCTGACCATATATGACAGCAGTATTCTATGCACGACGGATGGTTGATTTGTATATGTGCAAGATGGATTTAAGCGGAAAAAAGTGTGGAAGGAAATCTATTTACAAGGAACAAATTTTAGGCATCACTTTTTCCTTTTTTTTTTTTTTTTTTATTTTTTTTTTTGCTAATAATTGTTTTACATAGTTATGGTCTACATTAGTCAGTTAATTAGTAAACTAATATCCACGCATTGACTATTGCTGGTATCTTGTTTATATATATATATATATATATATATAGATTCTTCATAAGTTTCAAAGAAGTATCTGCAGTCTTATTGATCCTGACCTGACATCACGGCCTCGGTAACATTTCAAGCGTCGTCACGTAGATTTCGTATACCTTTTTTTTAAACATTGTCATGGTAATTTTTCTGGTGAGCTTTCTCCTCTGGTACCTTGAATTTACGAATTTTAGCGCAGTACTTGATTGGCGGTAAGGTCTTATCATTTTACAGTTGAACTGACTGCATGTAACCGTCACTTCTACGCTAATGGTTTCTTTTCTTGCATTTCTTGCTTGTGGAACTCTCTTGCTTTCCAGTTATCTTTGATCTTCAGAAATTTAAATGCCCTATCAATCGTTATTTTGTGTATTCTTAATATCTGTTCTTTTATTGTTCTCTGTCATTTATGACATTTTTCTTTCTTATATTCTCTCAAACTCTCAGGGTGAAATGATAAAAACAAGTCGTAATAACTAATTTATTATTAATTAACAACAATATTTCATGATAAGATGACCGAAGATAGTTAATATTTCTTTTTTAAATCGAATTTACCCCAAGCAAGGCCCTAAAGTCACTAAGCAATAAAATCTGTTAAGTGTGAGAGAAAATTAGAAAAAGGATACATTAATTAGGGTGAGAACAATAGAAGAGTAATCAAGTAGAAATGCGATAACAATTGACATTGTATTTACATTTTTTGATCATCAAAGTTGGCTGGAAAGCATCAAACTGGAAGAGAGTTCCATCAGCGAGAAGTGCGAGAAAAGAAAGTGTTAGCATAGAACTTACGGTTACATCTTCTTCTTCTTCTTCTATGTGCCCTGCCTCTCCATGACGTAGGTGATCATGGCTTTCGACATCTCCCTATCCCTGGTGACTCTTAGTACGCCCTCCCCTGTTACACCGTGCAACCCTCGTTCCATCTTTCACCAGATTAGGTCCTTCAAATATGTTATCCGTTGCTTTCCCTATCTCTTTTTCCCTCTATCTGGCCTGTTAGTATCAGGTTCTCCAAGCCGTTTTTCCTCATTGCATGTCCCAGGAACTTCAGCTGTCTCTTCCTGATGCTCAGTATTAATTTCCTTTTCGTTTCCATCATTTCCAAAACCTCATCATTGCTCACATGTTCGATCCATGATATTCGCAGCATCCTTCTGTCGAACTACATTTCAGTTGCTTCAAGTTTTTCCTTCATCTTCGATGATATTGTTTAGCATTCACTGCCATATTGAAGAACAAAGATCACATAGCAATCCAGTACTCTCTTCTTTGTTTCTAGCGAAATTGTCTTTTGTCTTAATACTTTATTCAACTTCTGGAATACTTCCTTCGCCATGCCAATTCACCTTCGGACCTCTGTGTCGCACTTTCTGTCTTCTGTTAGAACACTTCCCAGGTATATAAATTTTTGTACCTGCTTGATTTTAGTATCCCCGACCTGTATTTGGCATTTTGGGTTGCTCTTTTGCTGCTGACCATGCATTCTGTTTTCTTGCAGTTTATTTGTAGTTATTTTCTTCTCACTCTCTTCAGCTACCTTCTGTAGGAGGTCTTCCTTTCCATGTCTGCTATCAGCACTGTATTATTTGCGTATCTTATGCTGCTTAAATTGTAGCCTCCGATGACGAATCCTGGCATAACTTCTAGGGTCCTCAGAAGAGTCTCGCTGTACAAGTTGAATAGATCCGGTGAAACAATACACCCTTGTCTTATGCCTTTTTAATTGCTACGAAACCAAAACATCCTTCTGAAAACTTAAGTCATGCTTTTACATAGCCTCATCAGATCGAGACTTTCACGGATGTCACGCATAACGCTAAAACCTTTCAGAAATATCTAAACTGTCAGTTGTATACAATCGTTTCCTAAGGTCTATAATTTAAAATAGTTTCGAGTGTGTAAAGTCTGAGGTTGTTAGCAAAGACCGTCTTTCTTTGAAAATTATGGACTGGCGCTACAGATTTACAAACAAACAAAAGAATAATGTGTCAACAGAAACCAAATCAATTGAGAACTACCAACAGCAACAACAATTTAAATGCTGTGAAGATAAAACTCGAAAAGAAAATAATGGCTTAATCGATATTTTAACATTCCACACGACTTCAAATAAAAGGTTAAGAAAAAAACATTTATAATGAAAAGAGCGATAACAGCTACTGGACTTGAGAAACCTATTTTCCTAAAAAAATGTTTTCAGAGAAAGATTGCATGAATTTCAGGCAAATGAAGTACTAACTGCTCAGTGAATGAATGCAAAATGTTTCCCTATAGGGAAACGGCTAATATTACCATTACCCTTTTTACTATCTTCATTTATTTTTCAGCTACAATCTCCAAGAATTTAAATGTAAAGTCAATAATGATCTCCTATCTCACTAACCTGCATCCCCCCTCTCTCTCTCTCTCTCTCTCTCTGTCATACTCCTTTCTTCGTCCACTCCACTCTCATCAGTATTCTCATCCTTCTCTTACGCACTTCCTGACACTCCCTATAACCTGTCACTCTTTCTCATAACTTTCTTCCTATGTAACCCCCTGTAAAGCAGTGGCAGTAAAATGCCTTGCTTGGGGCGATATGATTAAAAAAAAAAAAAAAACTAATTTTTCACTAAATCCAAGTACTGCCACTCTACAACAGCACCGAAACCCGAGCTTTCCACTATTTACACTGTCTTCAGGGTGTGAGGTCGGAATTAGGTATCCTTGGTATTTTCCAGTAACCTCCCCACAGAGGCCAGATGCGGCAAAAGACCGGTTATTTAATGTGGAAACTCCAAGCCCTTAAACACTTCAAAACATTTCCGTAAACCTTACATAAGGCAATTCGGGTTTTTCTCTGTTTTTCCTCCCTGCCCGCAGACAGAGAGGCCAACAAGTAGTGTTCCGGTTATACGGACATACTATAAAGAAGAACAAGTTTATATGTTGTACATAGACACGTCATCTTAACGTAACCAAACACCCGCTCAGAAAATGTTACCTGATTAGACAACCAGTTCTCAATGTGATTTCAACTGACTTACCTTAATCTTTTCAGGTTGATGTTACTCCAATTCGACAAAGATCTGGTGTTTTTGTTCCGTTTTACAATCTTTAAGCAAAACTCATTAATTTTCTGCATATTCATGAGACTGATTGACATGTTAACCTATAAAACTCGATAGCTAACTTTTACATTAAAGAAAGACACAGAAACTGTGCTAACATTTTTCCGTTTCATTTTTCCAGTGTTTTCTCTACTTGTGATTTTTTCCTTGGGAATTTTTCATGTGACTTTTCCCCTAACGTTTTTATGTAACTTTTTTGCCTGTGACATTTTCCTGTAAAATTTCTTGTGAAATTTTCCAAGATTTTTTTCCTGTAACTTATTCTACCTGTTAATTTTTTCCTAAAACTTTTTTTACCTGTGACATTTTTCTTAACATTTTTCCTGCATTTATTTTTTTGTTCTGTGACTTTTTCCGGGATTTTTCCTGTAACTTCTTACTGTGACTTTTTCCTCTAAATTTTTCCAGTTATTTTTGTTTTTTTACCTGTGACTTTTTCTTGTAACATTTTTACCAGCTACATTTTCCGGGTTTTTTCTGTGACTTTTTTCTGTAACTTTTCTTGTGACGTTTTTTGACTATTTCCTATAATTTTTTTTTTTTTGACCTGAAACATTTTCTGTAACATTTTTCCGTAACATTTTCCCTGGAATTTCTTTATGACGATAATTTTTGAAATTTTCTTAACTTTTTTCTGTCAGTCAGCCTGCAACTGGTAAGTTTTAGCCAGTGTGATCTTATTTTTTGAATTTTTTATTTATTTATTTAATTTTTTTTTTTTTTAAATTTTGGTTCTTATCTTTTCTGCCTAATTTTGTTCCTGTTTTGTTACTAACCTAAGTTCTCTACTTGTCGCTCTTGTAATGCACTGCGACTATGTTTGTGTAAATTGTTTTTAATTATCAAATTTAGGTTTGACTTATACTAAGTTGAAACTTAGTTAACTTCAGTCACACATTTATTTTTTTTATTTTTTTATTTTTTTAATTGGAGTAGATAGTACCTTCTATCGCCCGGTCTCACACTCCACCCCCTTCTTTTGGACAGGAGTAGAGGTGATCGCCTTGTTTCTTGTTTAGGAAGGGGTTCCCGGTTGATCTCTCTCTTTTTCGGTCTTTATGTCGGTTCGGCTGGAAGCTTTTTGCAGTTGGTGAGTATGGTGGCAATGTCTCTTCATTCTGAGGGTACCGGGTTGGCAGTTTCCTGGTTGCTGCTTCCGACTGGTAATTAGGAGCCCGAACTCTTGCGTAGCGTCTTGAGAGGCTGCTCTGATCAACAGTTGAATAATATCGGGGTTCCTGTAGTGCCATTTCGCGCATGGACGGGCGTCCCTGCATGAATTTCCGATGGGCAACCCCGAGGCCACATTATGCTGCAGGCGGCACCATTCACCATCCTTCACCTGCTGCAATTAACGACCATCAGACCCTACTCTAGACCTCTCTCTATCCACAACTATAACCAGCATGAAATTAAACAAACAAAATAGCAAGCCTAAACCAGCTAGTCGTAAATCGCCCAAACCTATCTTCGTTACCTTCACAAATATATGAGGTATTCGCAGTAACTTTAATAGTGTAGAATCTTTCCTTCTAACTAACTCACCCGATATATTAGCTATATGTGAGACTAACCTTGACCCTTCTATCCTCTCTTCAGAGCTGTTCGTTCCTGGTTACCTTCTTCTCTTCAGGAAGGACTCCAATGTCCATATGCACGGGCTTGGTGTATATGTCAGCGAACAACTCCCTCTAGCCAGGGTCACATCTCTTGAATCCCTTGATCATTCCTTCATGTGTTTCCGTCTCTCACTTCTAAGCTCGGTTAGCTATCTCTTCTTCCTCTACTGCTCCCCCTCCTCCTCTGACTGTACGGTACTTGATTGCATCTCTACTAATATCGACAGGGCCATTTCTTCTCACCCATCTGCCCATATATTTGTGTTTGGCGATTTTAACGCCCACCACACCAAGTGGCTTGAAAACTCAGCCACCGACCTTGCTGGGATCCGCACCATGCACTTTTCAATAGCCCAAGCTCTAACGCAAGTGGTGGACTTCCCCACGCGTTTCTCTAAAAACCCTAACGGAAGGGACTCTTTACTCGACCTTTGCTTTACCTCCATCCCAGACTCCTGCACTACCAGGCAACTCTGCCCCCTCGGAAACTCTGACCACGCCGTAGTCTCCGTAAACATATCAATCCGCACTAACTCTACCCAAGAAAACCAGACCAGCAGAATATCATACTGCTACCAAAGAGCCGACTGGGACTCGTTCAGGGACTTCCTCTGCGACGTCCCCTAGAACAACGTCTTCGATCTTCCTGTCGAAGACTGTGCCTCCGAAGTCTCCTCTTTGGTTAAGGCTGGCATCGATGCTTTTATCCCGGCCAGGAAATTCCAACTAAAACCAAATTCGTCCCCATGGTTCTCACCCGCTTGCTCGGCCGCCATTGCCCACCGGAACCATTTCTTCCGGCTCTATCGAAGCTGCTCGTCAAACCAAAACAGGCACCTTTTCACCTCAGCACGGAACAAGTGTAAAAAAGTACTGAACGAAGCCAAGAGGGCGTTTGCTACCAGAATTAGGCAACGCATAGCATCCTCTAAGTTTGGCTCCAAAGATTACTGGCGTCTCTGCAAAAGCGTGCTCAGCAGGAACAAGACTTCAATACCCCCACTAATCAATGAATGTGAAGTTCTCACCTCCCCAGCCGACAAGGCTGAATGCTTTGCCCGTAGATTCTCAACCAATTCGACACTGGACTCTTTAGGAATACCTACACCAGACTTCCCACCCAGAACTAAGGCTCAACTAAATAACGTCCACATTACACCCTCGCTGGTCGCCAAGATAATTGCACAACTTGACCCACACAAAGCGAGCGGCGGTGACGGAATCCCAGTCATAGTACTGAAGAAATGTGCCCCAGAACTCTCCTCTGTCCTCTGTAAACTCTATAACCTCTGCCTATCTGCTTCCTGCTTTCCTGCCTGTTGGAAGTTCTCCTGCATAGTTCCTATATTTAAGAATTCTGGCGAACCCTCAGACCCCGCCAATTACCGTCCTATTAGTCTCCTTCCAATCTTTGGCAAAGTTTTCGAAGCCATTATCAACGCTGAGGTGATTCAGCATCTTTTGGCCAACGGGCTTCTCTCTGACAAACAGTACGGGTTTCGCTTCACCAGGTCTACTGCTGATATGCTAACGACCATTACCGAGTACATATACCAGGCACTCGACAAGAATGGTGAAGCCCGAACCGTTGCCTTGGATATCTCCAAAGCATTCGACAGGGTCTGGCATGCTGGCCTCTTGTGCAAACTGCGGAGGTATGGGATAACTGGACATCTGTTTGACCTCATCCAGTCTTTCCTCTCTAACCGCACATTGAAGGTGGTATTAAATGGGCATGCCTCCCAAAACTACCATACGAACGCGGGCGTCCCTCAAGGTTCCATCCTAGGTCCCACGCTCTTTCTGATCTACATTAATGATCTCCCCGAAACTATTAGATCCCAAGTTGGCATGTATGCCGACGACACAACAATCTACTCTCGCATCGATCAGAAACCAGGTCTGGACAACAAAGTGAACCTCGCTGTCGTACTTGAAAGGGACCTCCAGTCCGTAGTGGCCTGGGGTAGGAAATGGTTGGTAAATTTCAATGCCTCTAAAACAAAGCTGTTATCAACTAATCACCATAGACAATCGCATCTACCTCCCATTAGCATGGGACAGGCTAGCCTCCCAGAGAGTAAAATACTACGCCTCCTTGGCCTTACACTCTCGGCGGACCTCAAATGGAATGACTATATTGAATCCATTGCCAAATCTGCTGCTATGAAAGTCGGCTCCCTGTGCAGGGCCCGGAAATTTTTCCCACCTGAATCTATTCTGCACATATACAAATCTACCATCCGCTCGTGTATTGAATATTGCTGCCATATCTGGTCGGGTGCCCCGGCTGCTATCCTTGGGCTTCTTGACAAAATACAAAGGAGGATCTGTAACGTGGTTGATATTGACTTGGCAGACCGGCTGCAGCCGCTCTCTCACCGGCGTGATGTGGCTTCCCTGTGCCTCTTCTACAAGTACTTTCATGGCTTCTGCTCCGATGAGCTTAGATCACTGGTGCCGCCTAAGCACGAATTTACACGAGATACTAGATTGGCAACTAGGTCCCACCCTTTTACAGTTAAACAAATAAGATGTAACCGTAAATTCTACTCCAACAGTTTCTTTTCTCGCGCTTCCCGCCTGTGAAACTCCCTTCCACAAGTCTGCTTTCCCGACAGTTACAATCTCCAGGTGTTTAAATGTAGGGTCAATAGACACCTCCTATCACACTAACTCCCAACTATTCTCAGAACACTCTCATCTACCCAACCCTCATTCTCGGTATCCTTACCCGCCTATCACCCACCCTCTGATATTTCCTATATTTAATCAGCCTTTCTCCACTCTACGTAGCCCCCTGCGCAGTAGTGGCAGTGACATGCCTTGCTCGGGGTGAAACGCTTATAAAAAAAAAATCATCTAGACTTCTTGAAAAGCTTAAAAATAATAAAGAAATGGAAAGCCGTGATGTTTTTTGGATTATTATTTTATCTTCCCAATATGACATCAGTCAGTGTATATTGCATCATGTTTTTGTACTTGGAATGTTTGTTACACATGGTTTTAATTGGTTTTCTATCAGCAGTAGTATTTGACAAGGCACAAGAAAACATTCCCTATAAGCTCAGTAGATTTTCATATCTCAAGAGTTCATATTTTAAATTATCATTTCCCAAGCGTAGGCAGCTAAGTTAAAAGCTGTATCGTAATAAAACAGTTTTATTGCATCATATTGAACTACAAGTAATCTTCGAGCTACGCTAGTTGTGTAGAGAGTGAAGATAACCCAAAGTTAATATTTATTTGAATATCTATTGTAATTAACCATGAGTCCTTACATAAATTAGACAAAAATGTCTTTCAAAATAATTTAGTTTATATAGATTAAACAGTAATAATAATAAAAATGGTAATTTTATATGTACTATAAACCAAAACTTTCGGCCCACCCTCTGGAATTTTAAGAATCGCCTCAAAAATTATGGTAACGTGCATTTTCCAAAATTAATTTACTAGCTCAGTTTAAGCCAAGGGCTTTTTTCTTATTAGTGGGTTGTATCATATAAATAATAATAATAATAATAATAATAATAATAATAATAATAATAATCGCGATTAGAATTACAACGAGAATGATGTGTTTTTCTGAGACTCCTGAAAAACGTAACATTTTTTTAATGAAATTTTGTTCTACTATTTTAAACGTAAACATTAATTTTTCTTCGTATATTATTTAAATTATTTGTTTCTTCTTTAAGTGTTCCTAATAGTTTGATCAACTAGTTTTCTTATTGTTCATATTTCTCTTAGTTGTCGATATTTCGAAATATTTTTAAACGATCATAATCTTTCTTAAAAACAAAAAATAAAACAAGACAACAGAAAAATACGATGAAAAACACTAAAAACAGTTTGATACAATTAGAAAGAAAGAATACATCATGCGAAATAACCGATTGACAGAGGCTGAAATGAATGAGATAAAAAGAATTGCAACAAGAATAAACGAATCAAAAAAATATGAAAAGGAACCGGAATCAGAAATAAAAAGTAGTAACATCAAACAAGCCACAGGTCATCATGTAGAAACCGTGATACACACAAATCACCGTGATCACACAAATAATGCTGTAAGTTTAGAAGTGCTGGAAAGGTGTGATCTGAGTCAGTTACAAGACGACAATAAAACGAGTTCATAATACATTGAACAGAATTATTTTACGGAAAACAAGAACAGTATACAAGAAGCCAAGGAAGAAATCAAGAATCATATAAGTCAAATACAAAATATTGCAATGGAGGAACGAGAACAGCTCCTAAAATTACAACCAACAAAGCATAACCTCCGAACTATTAAGCTCTACAATGCAGCACTCAAATTAATTTTGAATGAAGAAGACACTCATATAAATCTCAATGAAGCAATATATGCATCGGCAGTAGCAGCAGCCAAAATCTTGAACATCAAATAAAAAACAAGGCAGTCTAGCAGACATGAAGATCCACCTTGGAAAAGAAAATTAGAAAAAGAAATCGAACAACTTAGAAGTGAATTATCAGTACTCGATGAACTGACAAGAGGAATAAATGTAAGAACTAGAAAAGCAGAAGAGTCGAAAGAAAATACAACATTAGAAATGAAAATGAAGTCCTATCAACTAAGGAAAAAATAAAGCAAACAATGCAACTGAAGGCTTAAAGAATAAGACGCTATGAAAAAAGATCAAGATTCTACAGACAAAAAAGATTTTTCAAACCGATGCAAAGAAATTTTATAGGGAAATAGGTAAAAAAAGAATTGAAGTGACAGTCCCCATCAAAATGGAAGAAGTTATACAGTTCTGGGAAAAAATATGGGCTCGACCTAAAGAACATAACAAAGAAGTAGATTGGATTGCACAAGAGATAGAACGAATCAAAAATAGACAAGAACAGACATGGGCTGGAATCACACAAGAGGATGTTAAATGTGCACTGAAAAAAACACACAATTGGAAATTTCCAGGTATAGATAAAATTTCTAACTTTTGGCTAATATTATTTTAATACAGCTCATAAAAATCTAGCCAAAGAACTTCAAGAAATGGTTAACGATACCACTAAAATTCCTGCATGGGTGACCAAAAGAATTAAATTTCTTCTACTCAAGAATAGTGACACAAACAACCCGAAAAAACTACAAACTAATTACATGCCTTCCGACAACAAACAAACTATTAACATCTATTTTAACAAAACAGACATATTTCTTCTTGGAAAGAAATGACATATTACTGCTTGAAGAAAAAGGTGCAAACGTGGCTGTTACAGATTTAAAGACCAATTGCTTATTAACAGAATGATCCTGGAAAACTTCTACAACGCAAAGAAAAATCTTAGTACTACCTGGATAGATTATCGTAAGGCATTCGATAGTGTACCACATTCCTGGATCTTGAAGACTTTAAATATATACAAGATATCCCCTGTCATTATCAATTTCATCAAACAATGTATGTCGATATGGAAAACAACCCTTTACCTCAATCATAAAAATGAAACCTATAAATCTGGTGAAATAAACATCAAAAGAGGTATATTTCAAGGTGACTCTTTGTCTCCCTTACTATTCTGCATAACACTAATAGCACTAACCAGCCAACTTAACAAGACAGAATGTGGTTATAAAATAACCCAAAAGACAATAAGCCATCTATTGTACATGGGTGACTTAAAGTTGTATGCTAAGAATGATAACGAGCTGGAACTATAAAATGCTTCAGCGAAGACATTGGAGTGACATTCAATTTGAATAAATGTCCTAAAGCTACAGTTTTACGTGGATCGCTACAATAAACATCCTCAATTATCTTAGACCCTGCTGTAACAATAAAAGAATTAAAGCCAGAAGAAGTTTATAAATACCTAGGTGTAAATGAGAGTGAAAAACTTCACCATAAAAAATGAAAGAAATAGTGCGTAAAGAGTACTATAGAAGGCTACGACTGATATTAAAAACTGAATTGAATTCTCAGAACAGAATTATGGCCATTAATAGCCTTACAATTCCAGTTGTCCAATGTAGTTTCAACATCTTAAACTGGACTCTAAACGACATCAGGCGAATGGATTCTAAAACAAGAAAGCTTCTTTCTAAGCATAAGATGCATTATCTAAAAGCTGATGTAGACCGTCTATACATACCCCGTAAAGAAGGTGGAAGAGGTCTTATTCAGCAAGAATTGTCATACAAGACAACAACTATTGGCTTACTAGCATACATAGAAACAATAAAGGACTGGATGATACAATTAGTCAAGCAACATGAAGAAAGAAAAAAAATTCAATAATAAAAAAAAGGCAGTAAATACAAACAAGATTTACATTTAGTAGGTTCTGTAAAAAAGCAAAATAGAAGCCAAGAACCAACTATTGCGGCAAAAAGGATAATGCTCTTGAACAGATGAAACAACGCTGGCAAGAGAAACCTCTGCATGGCCAACATCCAGAACGTGCCAATAAATTCAATGTTGATAAAGTTAATACTCATCTATAGTTACGTGCATCTGGATTAAAGTCTGAGAATGTAGGCTTTATTCTTGCAGCGCAAGACCAAACTCTTTTCACTAAGTACTTTCAGGCAAATATTATACATAATAATGTGGATCCAAAATGCTGGTTCTGTGATAAACACCAAGAAACAATAGACCATCTAATCTTAGGATGCTCTGTACTTGCCCCAAATGAACGATAGAGTAGGGCAATATTTACATTGGACAATGTGCAAACACTATGGAAAATCTGTAAACAAACACTGGTATGAACATCACCCAGCACCGGTTACAGAAATAGATGTCACCATTCTATGGGATTACACCATCTACACAGACAGAAAAATTGAAGTAAATAGGCCGGACATTATTGTTAAAAACCAGAAAGAAAAAACTTACCTATTAATTGATATGGCTTGAAAAATGTAGAAATTGAAAGCAAGAATCGTGCCAGTGATAGTAGGTGCACTTGGAATGATAAAAAAGGCACAAAACAACACATTGAAAGAATCCCTGGAAACCCAAGCTTAAGAGATATTCAAAAAATTGTCTTATTAAGTACAGATCACACACTAAGGAGAATTTTGTCTATGTAACGCTAGGGATGATAGGGGAGATGGACAAAACATGAAATGGAGCCATAACGACACACCACGACCTGCCTTAGTTCTTTCCGCAGACTTGGTAGGTAGTGCGACCATAGCAGAAATCGAAATATGATGAAAAATGACAAAAATTACCATGGACCAGGTTTGCCTCCCAGAGAGTATAACACTACGCCTCCTTGGTCTCACACTTTCAGCGGACCTCAAGTGGAATGACTATATCGAATCCATTGCTAAATCCGCTGCTATGAAAGTCGGTTCTCTGTGCAGGGCCCGGAGGTTTTTTTCCGTCTGAATCTATCCTGCACATTTATAAATCTACCATCCGCCCGTGAATTGAATACTGTTGCCATATCTGGTCGGGTGCCCCTGCTATTCTCCTTGGGCTTCTAGACAAGGTACAGCGGAGGGTCTGTAATGTGATCGATACCGACTTAGCAGAAAGCCTGCAGTCTCTCTCACCGGCGCGACGTGGCTTCCCTGTGTCTCGTCTATAAATACTTTCACGGCTTCTGCTCCGATGAACTTAGATCACTGGTGCCCCCTAGGTTCGAATTTGCACGAGATACTAGATTAGCAACTAGATCCCACCCTTTTACAATGAAACCGATAAAATGCAACCGCAACTTCTACTCCAACAGTTTCTTTTTTCGCACTTCCCGACTGTGGAATTCTCTTCCACATGACTGCTTCCCCAACGGCTACAATCTCCAGGAGTTTAAATGTAAGGTCAATAGACACCTCCTAACAAACTAACTTCCATTTTTTCAAACACTCTTCCCACCCACCCAACTATATATCACCCCGCTTCTGACATTTCCTATATCTAACCACTCTTCCTATTTACCTTTTCCTATGTAGCCCCAAGCGCAATAGTGGCAGTGGAATGCCTTGCTTGGGGTGAAATGAATAATAATAACGAAAGTAACCAATTTCTAAATATGATGTCCTAAAAAGTCTAGATATTTTTGCCTAATCTATCTTTCTGGTTAATCGTAAACATATGTCTGGTGGGATTTTCTTGCCGATGTGACTTGGCTTCCAGCCTATCATTTTTAAAAATGTTTTTATGGCAACTGATTGCTATGTGATGTCAGTTCATATCAATATAGCAGTGAATGCTGGACAAAGATGAAGGAAAAAACTTGAAGCAACTGAAATGTGGTTCTGCAGAAGGATGCTGCGAATATCATGGATCGAGCATGTGAGCAACGATGGGGTTTTAGAAAGGATGGAAACGAAAAGGAAATTAATACTGAGCATCAGGAAGAGACAGTTAAAGTTCCTGGGACATGCAATGAGGAAGGAGGGCTTGGAGAACCTAATACTAACAGGCCAAATAGAAGGGGGAAAGAGACAGGGGAAAGCAGCGGATAACATATTTGAAGAACCTGATCAGGTGGATGACGGTACGAGGGTTACGTGGTGTAACAGGAGAAAGCGTGCTAAGAGCCACCAGGGATAGAGAGATGTGGAAAGCAATGATCGCCTACGTCCTGAAAGGACAGGGCACATATAAGAAGTAGATCTGACGTGCTTTTATTCTGTGCCAATTTAATGCATGAATTTAGACGTACTACTAGATTGGCAGCTATGATTCACCGTTTTACTCTTGAGTTAGTAATTAGTAATTAAATTAATTACTAATTAAAATTAGTAATTACTTATGTAACCATGTGTTCTACTTTGACCGTTTCTTCTCTCGCATTTCTCGTATATGGAAATCTCTTCCGATTTATTTATTAATCTATAATCTATACATAGATTCAGTTAGTCCGTTCGCCCGCCCGCTTTCATTGATTGGTTTTCGAAATTAAACGAAACGTATAGTTTGTAAATCTCGACAAAAAAAATATTAGCGATAACTTCAACAAGACTAATTATTGTGAGGAATTCAAAACGCGTCAAAAATTTTCTCGTCTTGAAAAATTTAAATGCAACGTCAATTGCCATTTTTTGTATTCTCAATATTTTTTATTGTCCTTTACCTTACTGACTGAAGTCTTCTCATTCTCTTCCCCTCCCTGTAACCACCTGCGTCCTAGTGGCATTATTGCGTTGCTTAGGGGGAAGTGCTTTTTATAAAAGATAAATTTTAGGTACCCCCAGTCTAAAAAGTTAGGCTCCCATAGTTTAAATAGTTTCATCTTACTAACTTAGTAGGTGTTAAACTAAATTATGAAACTTATTAGCTATTTCGCTTAATCTGACTAATGGTTATTTTAGGTTGATTTGTTTTTGACGGCCTGTCAACCTTTTGTACGTTATTAAAAGCCGAAACATATTTTTTTTTAAATTTAAGCGTAATGATAGTTTTTTTTTTTCGAGGGTAAATATTGTAGTAACTTATTTTTTCGACATAATAATGATCACTTCAATTTTAGGATACCTTCTCTCTAAAAGCGGTTGTGCGTGGGTGGTGCAGGGGATATCAACTGGGTATGCAGAGTTCGAATTCCAGTTGGATTCCTTGCATTCACTTACGCACACATACCCTTGGGAAAGGTATTAATCAGTCTCTTTCTAAGACTCATGATTTACGACCCTTTGATTTCTTCTCTCTGCATTTTATTATTTTCTATTTTGATTTGATTTTAATTTTAATTTAAAATTTAAATTTAAAATTTTTATCCACATGTAACCGTAGAATATTTAAATTTTTAATCTTGTTATTGAAAAAGTAGTAATCTAAATTTATAAGATTTAACTCCCATGAACATTGAGTGAACTTAACTTCAAATCTATTAAACAGTCAGTTTGAAATATGCATCTTCAAGAAAACAACAAAAGCAAACTACAGATTCTCGAGGCAATATTCATTAAAACACTTCATCAGTCAATTAATAGAATCAGTTATAAATACTGAAGTATTGTTCTAAAATGTTTGTAAAAAGAACAGTTTTTTCATGCTTTAACACGTGCATGACCATGACATTACAACATATAAAAAAATTCCAATTTGGGTAATTTTCACGTTCTAATGAACGCTAACAATTTGTCAACCGTTAAATTTGAAGCAGGAAAAAATTACAGTAATTTTTAGCAACACATTTTTGCGGTTAATTTTGGAACTATAACTCACACCCCTGAAGATGATCTCGGAAAGAGATTGAAAGTACTTAGGTACCTTGAGAAATGAATGATAATAACATTTGTCAACTTTGCACCTCATTTCTGACATCTTTAAATAATAATACGCGAAATATTATCCGTGATTATAAAGGGATTGTATTTAAAATAAGTAGACACAATGTTTGCAATTTATTTAATATATATATATATATATATATATATATATATATATATATATATATATACATATATATATATATATGAACATTATTTTTAATCGCTACTCGTATTTGAGTAGATATTTTGTTTGTAATTAAACAGTATATTCATGGATATATTTTTACCGGCCTCATTATTTATGAGATATTTCGTTAGGAAAATGTGTGCTATTCAGCTGGATTCGGATCTGCGACTCCTCCAACATAGGGGAAGCCACCAATTGGTCTGGTGTGTCGTAGACCACTCAAACACGAGTGATTCCACACTGTAAATATAAGGCTTGATTTGACTTTATTTAGACGGTGGTATCATTTGTACGCACTGCAAATCCGATCCAAGTGCTGATTGAAAAAGCGATCCCCTCCCTGTTATATGTAAACTAAGAACGAAACTACGAAAGTTGAAGAAGCTTAAGGCAGCACCCGAATTGCAATATAGGAGACTCCTGAACCACCCGAAAATTATATGAAAAGAATGAAGAGAAGTTACGAGAGACAAAATGAAAACTCAAAATGAGGCACATTAAGAAAAGCTGTAGTGACATCAGCAAACGAATTTATTTCAAAGCAAAATGGAGGAAGAAGCAAAAAAAAAAAAAGATGGACGACTTTGACATTCTTGACAGGATGCAAAGGAGACAGAAAACAATACTAAGATATGAAGCGGAATACAGAAAACTACACAAATAAGTATAAAAAATTCAGACAGGCTAAGGAATAAGGGGTCAACAAAAAATGTGCAGAAACAGAAAACATTTCTCAGATAAAGAAGCCATGATTTAAAAAAATATGAGAACAGGATAAAATACATACTCATCAACCGACTGCATAAAATCCAAGGACAGAACGCTGACATAAGAGAAAGAAAAATACTTCAGAGATAGAATCCATGCATCGGGGATCTCTTTCACGGTGAAAGAAGACAACCGGCGATACACATATATATTGACGGACTAGAAATATCGAAAAATTTAGTGGAAGCTGTACTGGCTAAAATGAACAGAGACAAAGCAGCAGGAATAGACAAAATTGTAATAGAGATGCTGACAGCCTTAAACAATTTCTGCATAGACAGGATCATAGAAAAAAGTAAAAGAAATCTACAACAGCACTGGTATACCAGACGACCTAAGCATGTCTCTTTTCATAGCACTGCCTGAGAAACCAGGCGCAAATGTAGGCAAACTCAACCGGACAATCAGCCTCATGAGTCGCGTAACAGAACTCATCATCCGAATCCTGATGAATGGAGCTCACAGCAGAATCAGGCCAGAGATAGGATAAGAACAGTGTGGATTAATGAAAGACACTGGAACCAGGAACACGATATTTATGCTCATAATGTTATCAGAAAGAGCAATACAAATGCAGAAGGATGTGTCTCTGCGTTTTATAGATTATGCAAAGGCGTTCAACAAAGTCAACTACAAAGGTCTGTTCGGGCTACTCAGCAACCTTGGAATATTCGGGAAAAATATTAGAATAATCAAGAATCTATACCGGCAGCAAACGTCTTGCGCCCGGACAGGAAATGAGTTCAGCAGATATACAAAAATGAAAAGAAAATTCACCATGAACAGAGTGCACAACAGAATCAGGCTATACATAGGACATGAACAGGAACGTGATATTTATGCTCAGAATCTTACCAGGAAAAGCAAAAAGAAATGCAGAAGGTTGTGTTCCTGGGTTTTATAAACTACGCGAAGGCATTCCACAAAGTAGCCAACAAACATGTTAGAATTGCTCAGTGACCTTGACATATATGAGAAAGGCATTAGAATAATCAAGAATCTTTTGAGAATCTATTGAATATATTGAATATTGAATATATTGACAATATTTTGAATGTATTGAATATTGAATATATTGAAAATCATTTGAATATATTGAATATTGAATATATTGACAATCTTTTGAATATATTGAATATTTAATATATTGACAAACTCTTGATTATATTGAATATTGAATATATTGACACTCTTTTGAATATATTGAATAGTAAATATATTGACAATCTTTTGAATATATTGAATATTGAATATATTGACAATCTTTTGAATATATTGAATATTGAATATATTGACAATCTTTTGAATATATCGAATATATTGACAACAAACCGCCAATATACGGATAAAAACAACTTCATCAGATATACAAAAATAAAAATGGATCTAAGACAGAGATGTGTCTTCTCACCAGATCTATTTAACCTATAAAGCGAGGCAATTTTGAGAGAATTAGAAGTTCTACCAGGATTCGTTATATTCGGATGACACTGTGCTGATATCAAACACAGAAAGAAAACCTCCTACATAATGTAACGAAGAAAAGACAGAAGAAAGAACTAAGCACAAACTACAAGAAGATACAATGCATGGGTATCCGAAAAAGGTTATCAGGAAAAGTTTATTAAGAGCTGTAAGGAACAGGAACTTATGGAGAGCTATGATCGCTTACGTCTTGTAGGGACTCATAAAGAAGATGTGTCCAATACTTTTGCGTTCAATTGTATATTCATATTAAATGTCCATCAGCGTTTTTTGAGGTGATATTTGATTGGCTAGGGAAATAAATGCAAACGTTATTGCATCAGCTAAGCGGACAGATATGAAAACAATTATAAAGCACTCTAAGTTAAGATATTATAATTGTGTGAGTGTAACGTTTCTTTAATTAATTTTTGATTAGATACATGAGGTTGATATTTAAAGTACCTGCTGTAAGATATTTCAGATGTTTGTCTATCCGGTTAGAAAAGCGACAAACGCGAGACATACTAAGCTTAGTAGATGATATGGGAGTGTGACAGTCAGAATTTCATTTCGAACGAAACGACCCGACCAGCCCAAATGATAAATGGTGCTGGTAATCATGGTGGTTCTAGTTATTATTATTATTATTATTATTATTATTATTATTATTATTAGCAGTATTTATTTTTATTTCTATTGTATGCCTCCAAAAACTACCACACGAACGCAGGTATCCCTCAAGTCTCTATTCTAGGTCATACGCTTTTTCTGATCTATTGTAACAATCTCCCCGATGTAATAAGATCCCAAGTAGGCATATACCCTGACAACATCACCGTTTACTCACACCTCAATCAAAAATCTGCTGAGGTTGACAAAGCGAACCTCGCTGCCGAGCTTGAGAAAGACCTTCAATCCGTGGTGGACTGGGGTAAGAAATGGCTCGTAAATTTTAATGCTTCCAATACGAAGCTGCTATCTATTAACCATTATAGACAATCGCTATAGCATAGATCAGGCTAGCCTCCCTCGGAGCAAAACGCTACGCCACCTTGGCTTAATCTCAGCGGACCTCAAGTGGAATGACTATATCGAATCCATAGCTAAATTCTCTGCTAAGAAGGTCATTTCACTGTACAGGGCCAGGAAGTTTTTCCGTCTGAGTCCATCCTGCACATATATAAATCTACCATCCACCCGTGTATTAAATACTGCTGCCACATCTGGTTGGGTGCGCCTGCTATTCACCTCGGGGTTCTTGACAAAAGCCAACGGAGATTCTGTAATGTGATCGATACCGACTTGGCAGTTTGGCTGCAGTCGCTCTCTCACCGGCGTTACGTGGCTTCCCTGTGCCTCTTCTACAAATACTTTCACGGCTTCTGCTCCGATGAACTTAGATCACTGGTGTCCCCTATGTATGAATTTACACAAGCTACCAGACTAGCAACTAGGTTGCGCCTTTTTACAGTGAAACCGATAAAATATAACAGCAATTTCAACTCTAACAGTATTTTTCTCGCACTTCCCGCCTGTGGAATTCCCTTCCATATACTTGCTTCCCCGACATCTACAATCTCCAGGAATTTAAATGTAAGGTCAAAAGACATCTCCTATCTCACTAACTCGCATCCATTCTCTCAAGCCTTTTTCTCCATCCACTCCACCCCCATTACACCGGTATCCTCATCCGTCTATTACCCTACTTCTGAAATTTCCTATAACTAACCCAAATTTCTCATCACTTTCTTCTATGTAACCCCCTGCACAACATCGGCAATAAAATGTCTTGCTTGGGATGAAATGATTAAAAACATATATACATTTTCTTCCGTGTCCTAACCAGAAATGCCTTCGAGACATTTTCTCCTAGTCATTTTTTACCAAAAAAAAAAAAAAAAAATAAGATCAAACACATTTTACAAAAATAAAGTTCTTCCTAATGTATGAGCTCTACTTGTGAGTACATATATTTTGTATTTCTTTAAGGTCTGGGCTACCAGGAACCCCTTCCATTAGTCTATCGGAACCTTTTTTAATCAAACAGAGGACTCCAACTAGAACTGGAATTATAGATATACTCATGTGTTAAATTTTTGAGATTTCCATTTCAAGATCCTCGTATTTTAATAGCTTTTTTTTTTTTGGAGATCTTCAAAGATACATTACTTCTGCAAGAACTGCCATGTCAATAAGCTTTCACATTCATTTCTGTGGTCTTTGATCACAATGTCTTCGCGATTAACATTTATTGTTTTGTATTGTATTGTAAAGGCCTGTTATTTGTAACAGCTTGTAATTTTCTCGACCACATGCTTTGTTTTATTTGTGTCATTTTCGTATTGCATCATAAAAAATATGACAGTTCTTGGTGTCATTATTTTGCATAATTATATCCGGATGGCGATGATGTCCAACACTGTCTGTTTGAATCACTGTCTCTCTGAAATTATTACTATTGTATTTTGATAGTTTGAGAAGATTTTCAAATATACAATACAATTTGCAGAGACCGCCGTTTTCTGTTTTCTGTTTTTGTGGTCTTTAATCCCCGATGTCTATGCAATTAACTTTAATTGTCTTGTTTGTGTGTAAATTCCCATAAAATTGTTACAGCTCCTATCTCTGAAACTGGGTCTAGGTGATTTTCATACATATTTCTTGCAGTTTCCTTCCTGTGAAACTTACATATTTTACAATGCAGATATTGACCCATTCTACCACCGAGTTTGCATTTCGGTTACCCACTTTTCCAGTGTGTATGCTTGGTAATTTCTATTTAACAAGCATTGGCCCGTCTGTTGCCAAAATAAATCCTTCGATTTCAGCTTTTTACCTTGCTCTACGAAACCACTGATGGGTTAGAGTTTGTTTACACCAGCTTGTTTAATACGGGTAGAGTACTACGAAGAGGCTTATCTTGCCATCGTTTCTGCATTTGGTAAATTGTATTTGCTTTTTGCTTTGCTTGCTTTGTTAGGTATACTGCAATAAGCGTCGTATGGTTTATTTACACTTCTTCACCAACATGAATTTCCATTGTGATTTCTTTTTTTTTATTATTGAATAAAATTTCTTATTTCTTTCATGTTCTTTGTCACAGATCATCATCCAGTGTTCTGTAGTTTCTATGTATCTTTTAAGACTGATTGTTCTGTTTTTGCAAATCGATTCTAGTTGAAGTAATCTTCTGTCTCATTCGGATCTGAACACAGACGGGCGATCAATAATAATTTCATGATGATGCATGCAGTGGCAAGTGAGTGGGAGTTAAGAGAAGTTCATTTGCAAACATAATTCTATTTCGATTTTTTTCCGGCTAGAATCGACTTGGATCTGCCAAAAAAGATATCCCGTTACTAACCGCATCCGGCCCTTCCCAAGCCAAAGGAGACAGTAAAAAAATAAATAAATAAAAAATTAAAAAGTTTTATTTTTAATGCTGTTATCTGCGGTAGATCTTCCAACTTGAACCGAATAATAATCATCTTGAACTAACCCCAATAAGCACATATCTCGTTTAGTCAATATCAAATGTCGGTCGGCTGGAAAATGAGTCATCGATGGTGAGGATTCGGAGTCGTTATTTTATTACGTTTTCGGAAGTGTTGTGATTATTTTAACGAGTTTTGGATATTTGTACATCTTTTCCATTTTTATTTCAAACATACGCGCCGTAGTGGGGGCGCTAGAGGGTGTCGTTAAGTGATGTCATTGCGTGGATCACTAGGGGGTTTCGGGTCTCTCAACATCATACCCCCTCACCGCGCCGACCCGACCAGAGATGATCAGTTTCTGGTCCACCCTCGATAATCGCCCGGTTCACACTCCACCCAGGTCTGAAGGTTTGAACAGGTTAAGAGGCTCATCCCTTGTTTCCTGTTTAGGATGTGGTTTCCGGTTTTCTCTTTTCCAATCATTTCACTAATACGTAGCCCCCTGCACATCAGTGGCGTTACCGCCTTGCTCGGGGTGATACGATTAAAAAAAACGCTTTCAGAGACTGGAAAAATTTATAACGTTTGGGCCCGGTACGAAACCTTGCAAATGCATCTGATTGGCGACAGTCAGAGCCACTTTCCATTTAGAGGTGAACTGTACATGAGCTCGTCCGAAAATATGAAACAATTTACCTATTGTACGGCTATTAGAAAAAAAAACTCGACTAAGAATTAATCACAATACATTAATTTAAAACTGATTTATGCATTTTATCTCATTTACGAGTACTAATAAAATGAAGAGAAATCAGAAATGCAGAATTTCGGGGAATTTTAGCTAACAATTTATTTTGAAATCCAGGCACTCGCTCTTTTGATCCATAACCAATTAGCTGTTCTTTCCACTGTTTCAGTTATGGACTTGAGTGTTTTCCTTTTTTTTACTCCCACTATCCCATAATAATAATAATAATAATAATAATAATAACAAACTCCTACACAAAGAATGAATCTTCAGGTCCCCACAACCAGGATAATCCTAACGTTGGTCCTGTAAATTCACCAGCTAGATCTACAACCGTATATTTAAAGAAAGAAAAAATAAAATGGTCTCGTGAGGAGTACAAAGTCGTTATGACTGTATTTCATGAAGCGTTACTCAATCCTCAAAAAAACGTGACTCGCCAAACATATGACATTTGGCGTGAAAAAGTTGGTCAAGCAAATAGAAAGTATATTGACGAAAATAAATTAGCCAATGTACGTAGGTACATTATTCGTAATAACCGACTAACAGAGGCTGAAATCAATGAAATTAAAAGAATTGTAACAAGAAGAGACGAATCAACAAATTATGAAAAGAAACCGGAATCAGAAATAAAAAGTAATAACATCAAACAAGCCACAGGTCATAATGTAGAAACCGTGAAACACGCAAATCATTGCGAAGATAATGCTGTAAATAACAAAGTGCTGGAAAGGTGTGATCTGACTCAGTTAAAAGACAAAAATAAAACGAGTTCAGAACACATCGAAGATAATTATTTGACGGAAAATAAGAACAATATACAGGAAGCCAAGATAGAAATAAAAAACCATCTAAGTCAAATACAAAATATTACAATGGAGGAACGTGAACAGCTCCCAAAATTACTACCAACAAAACATAACCTCCGTACTATTAAACTCTACAATGCAGCACTGAAATCAATACTGGATGAAGACCCTCATACAAATCTTAACGAAATAATATATGCATCAGCAACAGCAGCAACAAAAAAATTAAATATCAAAATAAAAACAAGGCAGTCTCGTAGACGTGAAGTTCCACCTTGGAAAAGAAAAATAGAAAAAGAAATAGAACAACTTAGAAGTGAATTATCAATATTGGATGAACTGAGTAGAGGAATAAATGTAAGAATTAGGAAAAGCAGAAGAGCCGTAAAAAAATATAACATCAAGAATGAAAATGACGTCTTATCAAATAAAGAAAAAATAAAGCAAAAAATCCAACTGAAGGCTCAAAGAATAAGACGCTATGAAAAAGGAGCAAGATTTTACAGAGAAAACAAGATTTTTCAGACTGATACAAAGAGATTTTACAGGGAAATAGGTAAAAAAAGAATTGAAGTGACAGTACCCCCCAGAATGGAAGAAGTCACACAGTTCTGGGAAAAGATATGGGCTTGCCCTAAAGAACTTAGCAAGGAAGTACATTGGATTACGCAAGAGACAGAACGAATGAAAAATAAACCCGAACAGACATGGTCTGGAATTACAGAAGATGATGTTAAATATGCACTAAAAAAAACACACAATTGGAAATTCCCAGGCATAGATAAAATTCCTAACTTTTGGCTATATTATTTCAGCGCATCACATAAAAAACTAGCCAAAGAACTTCAAGAAATGGTTGACGATCCCACTAAAATTCCTGCATGGTTGACAAAAGGAATTACATTTCTTCTACCCAAGAATGGTGACACAAAAAATCCGAAAAACTACAGACCAATTACATGTCTTCCGACAACATATAAACTATTAACATCTATTTTAACAAAGCAGACATATTTATTCTTAGAAAGAAATGACATGTTACCGCTTGAACAAAAAGGGTGCAAACGTGGCTGTTATGGTTGTAAAGACCAATTGCTGATTAACAAAATGATCCTGGAAAACTGCTACAGTACAAAGAAAAATCTTAGTACAGCCTGGATAGACTATCGAAAGGCATTCGATAGTGTGCCACATGACTGGATTTTAAAGGCTTTAAATATATACAGGATATCACCCGTCATCATTAATTTCATCAAACAGTGCATGTCTATATGGAAAACAACCCTTTACCTCAATCATATAAATGGAAGCTATAAGTCTGATGAAATAAACATCAAAAGAGGTATATTTCAAGGTGATTCTTTATCTCCCTTACTATTCTGCATATCATTAATAGCACTAACCAGTCAACTTAATAAGACAGAATGTGGTTATAAAATAGGACAAAAGAAAATAAGCCATCTATTTTACATGGATGACTTGAAGTTATATGCTAAGAATGATAATGAACTGGAAGGTCTTCTGCAAACTGTAAAATGCTTCAGCGAAGACATTGGAATGAAATTTAATTTGAATAAATGTGCTAAAGCTACAGTTTTACGTGGATCGATACAAGAAACATCCTCAATTAGCCTAGACCCTGCTGTAACAATAAAAGAATTGAAACCAGAAGAAGCTTATAAATACCTAGGTGTAAATGAGAGCGAAAACATTCACCATAAAAAAATGAAAGAAATAGTGCGTAAAGAGTACTATAGAAGGCTACGAATGATATTAAAAACTGAATTAAATTCACAGAACAGAGTTATGGCCATTAATAGCCTTGCAATCTCAGTTGTCCAATATAGCTTTAACATCTTAAACTGGACTCTAAACGACATCAGGCGAATGGATGCTAAAACAAGAAAGCTTCTTTCTAAGCATAAGATGCATCATCCAAAGGCTGATGTAGACCGTCTATACATACCCCGTAAAGAAGGTGGAAGAGGTCTTATTCAGCTGGAATTGTCATACAAGACAACAACTATTGGCTTACTAACATACATAGAAACAACAAAGGATTGGATGTTACAATTAGTAAGGCAACATGAAGAAAGAAAGAAAAAATATTCAATAATAAAAGAAGGCAGTAAATTCAAACAAGATTTACAGTTAGTAGATTCTGTAGAAAAGCAGAACGGAAGCCAAGAGCGGACTATTGCGGCAAAGAATATGAAAATGAAAGATAAAGCTCTTGAACAGATGAAACAGTGCTGGCAAGACAAACCTCTGCATGGCCAATATCCAGTACGTGCCAATAAATCCAATGTTGACAAAGTTAATACTCATCGATGGTTACGTGCATCTGGATTAAAGCCCGAAACTGAAGGCTTTATTCTTGCAGCACAAGACCAAAGTCTTTTCACGAGAAACTTTCAGGCAAATATTATGCATAATAATATGGATCCAAAATGCAGGTTTTGTGATAAACACCAAGAAACAATAGACCACCTAATCTCAGGCTGTTCTGTGCTTGCCCCAAACGAATATAAAAATCGCCACGATAGAGTTGGGCAATATTTACATTGGGCAATATGCAAACATTATGGAAAAGCTGTAGGCAAACACTGGTATGAACATCACCCAGCACCGGTTACAGAAATAGAAGATGTAACCATTCTATGGGATCACACCATCTACACAGACAGAAAAATTGAAGCAAACAGGCCAGACATTATTATTAAAAACCAGAAGGAGAAAACCTGTCTATTAATTGATATGGCTTGTCCAGCGGATTGTAACATAGCAATCAAGGAATTTGAAAACCTGTCAAAATATAAAGACCTGGAAATTGAAATAGAAAAAATGTGGAAATTGAAAACAAGAGTTGTGCCAGTGATAGTAGGTGCACTTGGAATGATAAAAAATGGAACAAAACAACACATTGAAAGAATCCCTGGAAACCCCAGCTTAAGAGATATACAAAAAATTGTCTTATGAAGTACAGCCCACACACTAAGGAAAACTTTATCTATGTAATGCTGGGGATGATAGGGAAGATAGAAAAACATGAAATGGAGCCATAACAACACGCCACTACCTGCCTTAGGTCTCCCCGCAGACTTGGTTGGTAGTGAGACCAAAGCAGAAGTCGAAATATGATGAAAAATGACATAATAATAATAATCCAAGGACTTCATTTAGTAAGAGTGCTTCAGACAGTCACAAATATTGTTCTTGTTGCTTATACTGATCTTCATGAAACAAAGGAATAAAACCCACTGATTCACCAGTGGTGTGTTGAAGTTGCGATGCAATAAGATAAAATAAATGATGGTGGAAAAAAAGGTTAGTGACTTTTGGCTCTTAATTTTGTTAAATACAGAGTACAAGGTTTTGGCCGAGATCTTAGCGGCGCCATTTCCGTCTGTGCTAGGTTATTTGTATTAGAAAAATAAGTTATGAGTTAACCGCTTGTAATCGCGAATGTTTACGGCATTTAGGGAAAAGTACGACATGAAGGTTAGAGTTCAATGTAAACAATGCAGCTAAGGAAAAAGATGCCAGTGCCCGAATTTGATGGAAATTAGTAAGACAGACTTTATTTGTAATAAAAACCACGTAAAACAATAATACATGAGAATTGTACCAATAATATTTTTCTTTTTTCTTCCCCCAGCCATTGAACAGGAAATAAAACAAGTGATTGTTTTTACTTGTAAAGATCTTGTGAAAGAAGCAGACAGTAATCAACTAGAATAGAAGTTGTGTCTGACTGACCAAAAAACCACCAGGGCAAATTGGTAGGTGGTTTAAATAATAACCTGGGAGATTCCATTCTGTTACAGGCAAGTCTATTCCGTAAGCAGTGATTGGCTGATAATTTCAGTGTGTACATTGAGCTTCATAAATATTCAGCACAATATCCACCATTTGTCTTTGGGCCGCATAGGGACATGTATTCAGTTATAACCCTGATTATTTTTGTCTGCCAACTGGACGCTAGTTGGAAACATCAGGAAGGCAAGTCTCACACTCTTGAATGTTCACCTTCCAACAAGGAGACAAAAGGAGACAGCCATGTTGAAAGGTAAGTTATTTGACTTCTACATTACTTACATTTTAATTACAAGCAGCAGAAAAGAAAAAAGAAGGATTGCTTATTCTTAACTGCTAAAGAGGTGCAAGACAAGGATGTGTCTTCTCACTAGATTTATTCAGCATATATAGCGAGGCAGTTCTGAGAGAATTAGAAATCCTGTCAGGATTCATCATTGGCGGCCATTATCTTAACAATATAAGATATGCAGATGAAACAAGGTTGGTAGAAGACACAGAAAGAAAACTACAAAAACTTTTACAGAATGTAGCTAAAGAAAGCGAGAAGAAAGGACTAAACAAACTATAAGAAAACTGAATTCATGGTCATCAGCGAAAAGGGGAGCCCAAAATGCCAGTTACAGGTTGAGGATATTAAAATCAAGCCGGTACCGAAATTGAAATACCTGAGAAATGTTCTGGGGACGGGAAATGCTACACTGAGAATCAAGACGTGTTGCGACGGTCAAAGATGCATTCCAAAAGCTAAGCAGAGTATTATGAGACACGAAAATTTTGTTGGAATTAAAAAAATGAATACTAAACTGTTATGCGGTATGTCTTACTGCATGGTAGCGAATGCTAGACAATATCCTCAAAGATGAAGGAGAGACTCGAAGCAGTATAAACGTGGTTCTACTGAAGGATGCTAAGGATACCATAGGCCGAACGTGTAAGCCACGATGAGGATTTGGAGAAAATGGACACAAGAAGGAAACTTTTACTTAACATCAGGAAGAGGCTATTGAAATTACTGGGACATATAATGAGGAAGAAGAGCATTGAGAATCAGCTAACCCCAAGGCGGATGAAGGGAAAGAGGAATATGGGAAAACAGTACGTGCCATACTTGATGGGCTTAAGCACATTGATGTTAGAGTAAGGGAGCCGAGTTCAACTTTTAGTTGAATTCCTTGCATTCACTTACGCGCAAATACCGTTAGGGGATGTATTAATCCGTCTCTTCCCTCCAGTTATGGGTTAAATAACAGGACAGATTAGGTTCTATAACCTTGGTCGGGAACCAGTCTATCGTAGAAAGTAATGGCAACCTACTGTGGGATAATCTTTTACCCAGTCTGTCATGTCTCTTTCAAGACATGATCGCCCAAAGCGTGTATCACGTATGGCATTTAACTGACTGAAACTAAGAAGTTACCTCTTTTTCCCGCCAAATCAACTAAAGATATGGTCATTAAGACGTCTGTTAAATTTTGATATTCGTATTTATTATTTTTTTTATTTTAAAATATAACGCAATGTGTTAATAAATATATAATCATAAATATGACAAATTGTTTATCTTTATTATTCTAATTTTAATTTCAAATATTTGACAGCATCCTCATCAACAGATTCGCACTGTGAAATATGGGGCTATTCAGTATAGACTGCATCTAATGTACTTGATCACTTATCAAGTTAAGGATTCGATTGGACTATGCTTATCAGTTTCAATCTGTTCAAGTTATCTGGATTGAACGTCTTTGTCTGGGGTCAGTCTCAGCCATATTGAAACCGGACCTGAATTTGTCTGTTGTGTGTGGCTCTCGGTGCACTGATGGAAGTGAATGAAATAAGGGCAAAGGTCTTATGCTGTCCAGATTGATTTGTCAAATCTGTCCACGATCATCCATGATGTATGTCCTCGACCCGGAAGTTTACCGGCATAAGTTTAATGTAAACCCAGAATTGTAAGGAATATGTTATGTGGGGCCACCACATCATTTATACGCACTGCCAATGCCAACTGTCTCCATATTTGTAATAAGCAATACCTTGATTGAGGTCAAGACAGAAATTATATGAGATAATAGAAAGAAGAAGAAGAAGAAGAAGAAGAAGAAGAAGAAGAAGAAGAAGAATTGGGAAAAGAAAAAAAGAAGAAAAAGAAGAAAAATGGAAGAAGAAGAATATCGTGCCAGTGACAGTGGTTACACTTGGAATGATAAAAAATAGAACAAAACAACACATTGAAAAAAATCCCTGGAAACCCCAGCTTAAGAGCAATACAAAAAATTGTCTTGTTAAGTACAGCCCACACACTAAGGATAATTATGTCTATGTAACGTTAGGGATGTTAGGGAAATATGAAAAAACATGAAATGGAGCCTTAGGTCTTCCTGTAGACTTGGTAGGTAGTGCGACCATAGCAGAAATCGATTTATAATGAATAATAATAATAATAATAATAATAATAATAATAATAAAGAGGAGATTAAGACAAAGAAGAAAGAAGAAAGAGGCACCTAAATCCCAAATGAGTGAGCACAGATTGACGTTGTACGAAACGACGAAAATGACGAGAAATTGCTGTGAAACAACAATAACAAACAAGACAAATAGAATGAGCTCATTCCAACACGGAAGTTTGTCACGCGATGAGTAATCAACGACAACAAGCGATTAAAAATTCAAACGCAGATTTTCATCCACAATTAAAGTTTCAAGTGGCCAGTCAAATCCTCACCCTCGCCTCCAGACATTATCGTGTCTGGAGGCGGGGTTAGAATGAGGGGACCTAAATTAAATTTATATCTGTTTATTTGTTTTACTGGAAACATTCATTCATTTTAACAGAGAAATTGTGTACAGAAGCAATAATATGAATAAATGTGATCGCAAATTGTCTGATAAATTTTACACCCAAGTAAATTCTATCATTTCCTACACACACGCACACAAGCGCACACACACACACACACACACACACACATACACATTTACATATATATATATATATAGAGAGAGAGAAAGACACAGAGAGAGAAAGAGAGAGAGAGAGAGAGAGAAAGATAGAGTGAGAGAGAGACACTAATTTACAGAATCATCATAAATATATAGAAAAGTATCCATTCAGAAAGGCATTAATCCATCTCTTCCCTCTAGTTATGGGTCAAATAAAAGGACAGATTGGGTCCTATAGCCTTGTTCGGCAACCAGTCTACCGCAGAATACAATGGCAACCTACTGCGGGATTATCATCTGTCCAGTCAGTCATGTCTCTTTCGAGACATGATCGCCCAAGCGTTTATCACGTCTGGCACTTAACTGACTGATCCATTCAGAAATAGTCGATGGAGGGATTCACAGATTAAAAAGAATTGTAGGACATTTACACATAGATATACACCTATATGAATACAGAAATTCATATATGAGCATGTTTGTATGTGAGTTTATGCAAAAGGAAAAGAGTGGCGAGCAAAGTATTCATTCCCTCTAATGATTACATATATAACGGATCGGATTTATCAAACAGGCCCACTAGAACTTTCAATCCCTCTAATAATTGTTTATAAAAAAATAGGATTCATTTTTTAAAAAATCCATCAAAACTTTCATTCCCTCCAATGATTCATTTAAAACGGACAGAATTTATTAAACAAATACATTAAATTTTTCGGATCTTCCAATGATTACAAATAGAAAGGATACGTTTTCTTAAACAACTCCACCAAAATATTAATTACCTCTAATAATTACATATAAAACGGATAGGATTTATTAAACAAATCCAACAAAATTTTATTACCTTAAATGATTACATATATAATCGATAAGATTTATTTTTTAAAAATCTATCCAAACTTTAAGCCCTCTAATGATTACATATACAAAAGATTATTTAACATATCCATCAATGTTTATTTCCTTTAAAGATTGCATATGTAACGGATAGGATTTATTAATCAAATCCATCAAATCTTTCATTCTCTCTAATGACTGCATATGTAACAAATAGGATTAATTAAACTAATCCGTCAATAACTTCCATCTCTCTAATGATTACAAATATAACAGATAGGATTTCTAAAGAAATCCATCAAATCTTTCATTCCTTATACTGATTACATATTTAACGGATGGGATTTTTTAAACAAATCCATCCAATATTTAATTCACTCTAATGACTGCTTATATAAAGGATAGGATTTATTAAACAAATCCATCAAATCTTTCATTCCTTATACTGATTACATATCTAACGGATAGGATTTTTTAAACAAATCCATCCAATATTAAATTCATTCGAATGACTGCTTATATAAAGGATAGGATTTATTAAACAAATCCATCCAATCTTTAATTCACTCTAATATCTGCTTATATAAAGGATAGGATTTATTAAACAAATCCATCAAATCTTTCATTCCTTATACTGATTACATATCTAATGGATAGGATTTTTTAAACAAATCCATCCAATCTTTAATTCACTCTAATGACTGCTTATATAAAGGATAGGATTTATTAAACAAATCCATCAAATCTATCATTCCTTATACTGATTACATATCTAACGGATAGGATTTTTTAAACAAATCCATCCAATCTTTAATTCACTCTAATGACTGCTTATATAAAGGATAGGATTTATTAAACAAATGCATCAAATCTATCATTCCTTATACTGATTACATATCTAACGAATAGGATTTTTTAACCAAATCCATCCAATCTTTAATTCACTCTAATATCTGCTTATATAAAGGATAGGATTTATTAAACAAATCCATCAAATCTTTCATTCCTTATACTGATTACATATCTAATGGATAGGATTTTTTAAACAAATCCATCCAATCTTTAATTCACTCTAATGACTGCTTATATAAAGAATAGGATTTATTAAACAAATCTATCAAATCTATCATTCCTTATACTGATTACATATCTAACGGATAGGATTTTTTAAACAAATCCATCCAATCTTTAATTCACTCTAATGACTGCTTATATAAAGGATAGGATTTATTAAACAAATGCATCAAATCTATCATTCCTTATACTGATTACATATCTAACGGATAGGATTTTTTAAACAAATCCATCCAATCTTTAATTCACTCTAATGACTGCTTATATAAAGGATAGGATTTATTAAACAAATGCATCAAATCTATCATTCCTTATACTGATTACATATCTAACGGATAGGATTTTTTAAACAAATCCATCCAATCTTTAATTCACTCTAATGACTGCTTATATAAAGGATAGAATTTATTAAACAAATCCATCAAATCTATCATTCCTTATACTGATTACATATCTAACGAATAGGATTTTTTAACCAAATCCATCCAATCTTTAATTCACTCTAATATCTGCTTATATAAAGGATAGGATTTATTAAACAAATCCATCAAATCTTTCATTCCTTATACTGATTAAATATCTAACGGATAGGATTTTTTAAACAAATCCATCCAATCTTTAATTCACTCTAATGACTGCTTATATAAAGGATAGGATTTATTAAACAAATCCATCAAATCTTTCATTCCTTATACTGATTACATATCTAACGCATAGGATTTTTTAAACAAATCCATCCAATCTTTAATTCACTCTAATGACTGCTTATATAAAGGATAGGATTTATTAAACAAATCCATCCAATCTTTAATTCATTCTAATGACTGCTTATATAAAGGATAGGATTTTTTAAACAAATCCATCCAATATTTAATTCATTCTAATGACTGCTTATATAAAGGATAGGATTTATTAAACAAATCCATCCAATCTTTAATTCACTCTAATGACTGCTTATATAAAGGATAGGATTTATTAAGCAAATCCATCAAATCTTTCATTCCTTATACTGATTACATATCTAACGGATAGGATTTTTTAAACAAATCCATCCAATCTTTAATTCATTCTAATGACTGCTTATATAAAGGATAGGATTTATTAAGCAAATCCATCAAATCTTTCATTCCTTATACTGCTTACATATCTAACGGATAGGATTTTTTAAACAAATCCATCCAATCTTTAATTCACTCTAATGACTGCTTATATAAAGGATAGGATTTATTAAACAAATCCATCAAATCTTTCATTCTTTATACTGATTACATATCTAACGGATAGGATTTTTTAAACAAATCCATCCAATATTTAATTCATTCTAATGACTGCTTATATAAAGGATAGGATTTATTAAACAAATCCATCCAATCTTTAATTCACTCTAATGACTGCTTATATAAAGGATAGGATTTATTAAGCAAATCCATCAAATCTTTCATTCCTTATACTGATTACATATCTAACGGATAGGATTTATTAAACAAATCCATCCAATATTTAATTCATTCTAATGACTGCTTATATAAAGGATAGGATTTATTAAACAAATCCATCCAATCTTTAATTCACTCTAATGACTGCTTATATAAAGAATAGGATTTATTAAGCAAATCCATCAAATCTATCATTCCTTATACTGATTACATATCTAACGAATAGGATTTTTTAAACAAATCCACCCAATCTTTAATTCACTCTAATATCTGCTTATATAAAGGATAGGATTTATTAAACAAATCTATCAAATCTATCATTCCTTATACTGATTACATATCTAACGGATAGGATTTTTTAAACAAATTCATCCAATCTTTAATTCAGTCTAATGACTGCTTATATAAAGGATAGGATTTATTAAACAAATCCATCAAATCTTTCATTCCTTATACTGATTACATATCTAACGGATAGGATTTTTTAAACAAATCCATCCAATCTTTAATTCACTCTAATGACTGCTTATATAAAGGATAGGATTTATTAAACAAATCCATCAAATCTTTCATTCCTTATACTGATTACATATCTAACGGATAGGATTTTTTTAACAAATCCATCCAATATTTAATTCATTCTAATGACTGCTTATATAAAGGATAGGATTTATTAAACAAATCCATCCAATCTTTAATTCACTCTAATGACTGCTTATATAAAGGATAGGATTTATTAAGCAAATCCATCAAATCTTTCATTCCTTATACTGATTACATATCTAACGGATAGGATTTTTTAAACAAATCCATCCAATCTTTAATTCACTCTAATGACTGCTTATATAAAGGATAGGATTTATTAAACAAATCCATCAAATCTTTCATTCCTTATACTGATTACATATCTAATGGATAGGATTTTTTTAACAAATCCATCCAATCTTTAATTCATTCTAATGACTGCTTATATAAAGGATAGGATTTATTAAACAAATCCATCCAATCTTTAATTCACTCTAATGACTGCTTATATAAAGGATAGGATTTATTAAACAAATCCATCAAATCTTTCATTCCTTATACTGATTACATATCTAACGGATAGGATTTTTTTAACAAATCCATCCAATATTTAATTCATTCTAATGACTGCTTATATAAAGGATAGGATTTATTAAACAAATCCATCCAATCTTTAATTCACTCTAATGACTGCTTATATAAAGGATAGGATTTATTAAGCGAATCCATCAAATCTTTCATTCCTTATACTGCTTACATATCTAACGGATAGGATTTTTTAAACAAATCCATCCAATCTTTAATTCACTCTAATGACTGCTTATATAAAGGATAGGATTTATTAAACAAATCCATCAAATCTTTCATTCCTTATACTGATTACATATCTAACGGATAGGATTTTTTTAACAAATCCATCCAATATTTAATTCATTCTAATGACTGCTTATATAAAGGATAGGATTTATTAAACAAATCCATCCAATCTTTAATTCACTCTAATGACTGCTTATATAAAGGATAGGATTTATTAAGCAAATCCATCAAATCTTTCATTCCTTATACTGATTACATATCTAACGGATAGGATTTTTTAAACAAATCCATCCAATCTTTAATTCACTCTAATGACTGCTTATATAAAGGATAGTATTTATTAAACAAATCCATCAAATCTTTCATTCCTTATACTGATTGCATATCTAACGGATAGCATTTTTTAAACAAATCCATCCAATCTTTAATTCACTCTAATGACTGCTTATATAAAGGATAGGATTTATTAATCAAATCCATCAAAACTGACATTCACTTAATGATTACATATATCAGATTATATTTATTAAAACAAATTAATGAAATCTGTCATTCACTCTAATGATTACAGATATAACTAATGGGATTTATTAAACAAACCATATCAAAATTTTAATTACTTCTAATTATTATATATATAATAGAGTGGATTTATTAAACAAATCAGTCAAACTTTATTCCCTCTGATTTTAAAGATATGATTGATAAGATTTATTAACCAAATAAATAAAATCATTTATTCATTCGAATGATTATCTATGTTACGGATGGATTTTATTGAACAAATCCATCAAAGCATTCATTCTCTCTAATGATTACATATTTAACGAATAGGATTTCTTAAACAAATCCATCAGAGCTTTATTTTCACAAATGATTACAAATATAAAGGATAAGATTTATTAAAGAAATTCATCTAAAACTGCTTTCCTTCTTATGGTTACATATATAACGAATAGGATTTCTAGACAAATCCCTCAAAATATTATTCCCTCTAATGATTATATATATAACAGAAAGGATTTATTTAAAAAAATCAATTCAATCTTTCATTCCCTCTAATGATTACATATATAGCGGAAAGGATTTATTAAACAAATCCATCAAAACTTTATTGCATTAATGATTGCACATATAATGGATAGGGTTTATTTTTTAAAAATCCATCAAAACCTTAATCCCTCTAATATTTCCATACATAACGGATAGGATTTATTAAAAAATTCCATCAAAACTTTCATTCCCTCTAATGATTACATATATAACGGATAGGATTTATTTCTCAAATACATCAAAATTTGATTTCCTTTAATGATTACATAAAACGGATAGCATTTATTTTTAAAAATACTTCCAAATTTGATGCCCTCAAATGATTATATGTATAAAAAATAGGATTTATATAACAAATCCATCAAATTTTTAATTCCCTCTGATGATTACATATATAACGGATAGGATTTATTAAACAAATTTTAACATAAAATATTTAACACACTGTGTCACATTCATAGCGGGGACGGCGTTTAATCAATAGGTTTCTCTAATAGTATAATGTCGATGATTACGCTATTTAAGAAGGATATATATGTAATCAACTAGATTATTCTTTTGGGGGTCTTGTAACTTATGGGTTAGTAAATGCTTTTTAATTTGACTTTGATTCGTCGAATGACATGTAAGGCATTTGTATTTTTTTATTTAATCATTTCACCCAAAGCAAGTCATTCCAATGCCACTATTGCGCAGGGGGTTACATAGGGGAAAGTGCTGAGAAAGAGTGGTTAGTTATAGGAAATGTTGGAAGGAGGGTGGTAGACGGATGAGGATTCCGAGGATGGGGGTTGGGTAGATGGGTAGAGTCTTTGAGGGAATGGATGCAAGTTAGTGCGATAGATGTCTATTGACCTTACATTTAAATTCCTGGAAATTGTAGCTGTCGAGGAAGCAAGTATATGGAGGGGAATTCCACAGGTGGGAAGTGCGAGAAAAGAAGCTGTTAGAGTAGAAATTGCAGTTACATTTTATCTGTTTCACTGTAAAAAGTTGGGGCCTAGTTGCTAATCTAGTATCTCTTTCAAATTCATACCTAGGGGGCACCAGTAAACTAAGTTCATCGGAACAGAAGCCGTGAAAGTATTTATAGAAGAGGCACAGGGAAGCCACATTACGCCGGTGAGAGAGTGACTGCAGCCAGGCTGCCAAGTCGGTATTGATCACATTACTGATTTTCCGTTCTATTTTGTCAAGGACCCCGAGGAGAATAGCAGGGGCACCCGACCAGATTTGGCAGCAGTATTCAATACACGGGCGGATGGTAGATTTATAGATGTGCAGGATGGACTCAGGCAGGAAAAACTTCCGGACCCTGCACAGAGAACCGACTTTCATAGTAGCGGATTTAGCAATGGATTCGATATAGTCATTCCACTTGAGGTCCACTGAGAGTGTAAGGCCAAGGAGGCGTACCGTTTTACTCTCAGGAAGGCAGGCCTGTTCCATGCTAATGGGAGGTATGAGTGATTGTCTATTATGGTTAATTGATAGCAGCTACGTTTTGGAAGCATTATTGACATAATTGTATGTCCGATATAGGTAATTGATTTGTGACAACAAACAGCCTTGTACTAACATTGAAATTGGTACACTATATTGTTAATCGGTAGTTTTGATTTAATGGGCTTATTTTAGTAAGGACTAGGTTAGAGGTTTTCTATTTCTGTTTTCTAGATATAGAAGTGACCCTCACGTCAACCTAGCCGCGCCTGGCACGCGACTGCTGAAGAGAGTCATTCTTCCACAAGAATTTTCACACAGTAAAAACTACTATATAGTAAAACATAAAAAGAATAAATATATCGAATGCAGCAACGTTGAGAATGGCTAAAGCGCTGGCCAGAACCGCTAGGAACAATAACAACTATGGACAATTTTTATTTTCTTTGACACCAAAAAACGGAAAATATTCCAATGCTGGAAAAACTTAATAAAAGATTGATTAAATCGTTTTTTTTTTCGGCTGTATTCTACGAAAGATGCTTATATATAATTTATTTTGGTCTTTTGAAAAGGAGGGTACTTTAAAAGCTGTCACATGACACGCGCGACTGGAAATCGAACGAGCGTCTCTCTATTTAAAAAAGAAAACTTTAAAACTCTATTTCCACTCTTTAATAATATAAGGTTGATAGAAGGAGAGAATTGGTAGATATATAGTTCCTCTGTTATAGTAAGATGCTTTAGATATTGCAATTTAAATAGTATTTTCGTACTTTCTTTAAGGGTTCTTGTAAATTATGAGTTAAGAAATTATTTTTTTTATATTGCCCTTTGATTTGATAGGTGGCATGAAACAAATATACTCAAAGAAGTGGTAGAAAGGCCAGTGTATGATATTGATTTATGACAAGGAACGCAGTCTTGTACTGGATATTGAAATTTATACACTATATTAGTTATCGCTAGTTCAGATTTGATGGTGTTATTTTGATTAGGAACAATATTTTCCGTAATTTATCTAAACTTATTTATCCGTTACCTATAGACTTCGAAACGGCTGAACCGATTTTCTTGAAAATTTACACAGTTGTACTATAAGCGTCTGCGAGTGTTTTAGCTAGGTTTTGCGTCGAGGTACCCCCGATAAATATCGATAATCGAAAAAGTAAGGTATGATTGTAGTTCTTAGTCTCAGCCATGATACCATTTACTCAGAGGACTTATTTAGCCTTCAAGATTCAGTTTACGACGAAAAAAACTTATTTGATATCGATAGCAGGAAATCAAAATTTGACTTACATCCATTCATTTTTCTTTCAGTCTACGGTTTTGCTTTAACTGGAAACAACTATTGCTTTTTAGTCTTTCGTTCCAACGTCCAAAGAGTTTGAGCTCCAGAATCATGGATTAGTTTTAAAGCTTTCATTACACCCGAGCAACGCCGGGCTATACTGCTAGTTTTCTATAATTCATTTTAAATTTTACATGTTTTGTGAACTTATGGAAGAAATATAGTGTTTATAATTTTTCGCATAGTGAATTCGTTCTGTTTATAATTATTTTGCATTTGATTGCAGTAAATTATGTTTTTTGCGTGTTATTTTTAATACTCGTGCCGCGTAATCTTTATAATAATAATTTTATTTGTTTATCGATGATATATTTGTCAAAATTATTGTTGTCGAATGTTTGTTTTATGTTTTTTAACTCGTTCTAAAATATTCTTTTGAAGAACTTCGTTATTACTGCTATTTTAAATATTTCCGGGCATTGGTTTAGAAGACATGTGTTTTAATTGGTGTTTTTATAGAGGTAAGTGATATATTCTTTGGTTTTCACCTTTATGTTTACACTTTGTTAATATTATGTATATATAATCTTATTTTTAATCTTACATATATATACCGATCGCTCAGAGGTAGAATCGACGACTAACGCTAATTCGGTCGGGTTTCAATCCTGGGTAAAAGCAATCGGATGTCTGACCAGCAAAACAGATCTCTCTGCGGATGATTCTCTATATATATATTATACATTAGAACATAAACAAATTACAAGCAACTACAAAATTGTACATTTTGTTTTGACATGGAAAAACAACGTCTCATCTGGTAATAGACGTTATTTTAAGAATAAAAAAATTGAAAAAAAAAACACTTCCTTTAATCTTTGTAAATATTTTTGTACGAAGAGGATATTAAAAAATAGGGGGAAAAGAAACAGGGCGAAAAAGATGAGAAAGCAAAAAGAGAAATCAAAAATTGAAAAGAAAAAGAAAATACAAAGCCAAAAGAGGAAATAAAAAGCAAAGAGGAAAACAAGAGAGAAAAAACCAAGAGGAAAGAGCCAATGAAAACGGCTAAGAGAGAGAAATTTTAAATTTAGGTAAGAAGTAAATTATAGACAGATACAGATATCTTCCACACGATATCTGGGCTTAACAAAGAAGAAAAAGTGAAACAATGCTGGAGTCTAATGTTGACTCTCTTCAGGCGAATTAATTTGTGACTTTACATATCGAGATCCGTTTAGACTTGAAACACGTTTAGCAACACAAACACCATTATGGACACTTAATATATCATACAAAAAGCAAGTAACAATAATAATAATAATAATAATAACAATAAATCTACACTTTAAATAAAACGTTCACGGCTTCTGCGCACTATTTTTCTTCTATACCAATTTCTTTCGTTGGAACAACCCCTATTTCTGCTTTTAATATATATATATATATATATATATATATATATATATATATATATAAACCTAGTCATCCACTCTAGTGCAAGTTAATTGAAACAACTACTTTAGTTTCCTTTCTTTCAACATACGGTCTGCTTTAGACCTACCGGAGTGACAGAGTGTAATCGATTTCTTTTTTGTTTTTCTTGATCATTTGCAGTGGTGTGCAGTAATATGAATCTATTCTTGATGTGTATGGTGAAATTTACTCTGCCATTAAAAATATTGTGTCACCCGTGATTGCATCAGATTTTATCACGCCCAGACATTATTGTCTCGATTGTTGATTACTTGTCCTACGGCCATTTTCTGCGATAAACGTTATTCCAAGGAAGCGTACGAAAACTGTAACGCTGCACGAACACACTGGCAAGCCTTATAGAAAAATCACAGATATTGTTGATATCAGCCTTTCAACTGTCAGTCGTGTCATCAAGGCGAAGAAACAAAGTGGATCCATCAGCCCATAACGTAAATGAAAATGAGGTCGAAAAAGAAAAACAACGCCAAGAGATGACGTATACGTGATCTGGTAAAGTGTGAAAGATCCTAGAAAGACATTATTCGTTTTGTTTAAATTAATTTGCACAAGATTGTATGTTATGTGCATTAAAAATATTTTTCATACGTTTAGGTTTTATTACAAGTTTTCTCATCGCTTTTTAAAATATTATATATGGCCGAGGAGCGAAGGTAGTTAAAATAATTGCAGTGTCAAGGAAAAGATAGCCAATTGAGACTAAATCTTTTTTGCGGGCTCGTATAAGAGTGTTTTCCAAAAAAATGTATTCATTATTACAGAAAAATGGTCGGCTCATTCTATCGTTCCAGAAAATTAACTGTGTAAAGATACAACGCGATCCTCACCCAAGATTTTCTCCAGGCCAATAATCACCTGAAGTTGTATTTCATTCCTCGATCTAGTCGGTGTATGCGAAAGCTTGGAAAGGGCGCGATGCACGCTCACAATATGGTACAAAGAGAGAAAAGAAAAACGTCACATTAAGAAAAACGTACAAGAACCCTGTTTACCATATTATATATATAGAGATGTTTTATTCAGCGCTTCGCCTGCTCGTCCGCGGGGATACTTGGAAAACTGTATAAGCTCTTCCCGATACCAAAGAATTAGTTCTAACTTGCTAAAATTATAGTTTTTAGTCTCAAACATTAGTAGATCTTCTCAGACGACTCATTTTCTCCGATATCAGAAATCGATACCCCCAATATTCTATCGAATCTGATCAAAAACCGATATTCAGCCATCAATATGGCTCATTTTCTCCAATTTTACTCCCGATGAGTACGATAAGTTTTCATGGACTTACTTAGATTAGTTTATCCTCTGATGACTTATTTGACTCTGATATTGGAAATCGATACCCCGATATCTTATCGGGTTTGATCAAAATCAGGTTTTCAACCGTTTTATTTTGGTTTTTGCTTCGGGTTTTGCTCAAAGTAGGTATAATTGTAGTTCTTAGTCTTAACAACATACGTTTTTCGTGCCAACGTCCAAAGAGTCTAAGCTCTAGGGCCATGGATTAGTTTTAAAGCTTTCATTACACCCGAGCAACGCCGGGTTATACTGCTATAAAGTAATCAAGTAATCAAATAAGCTAGTTAATATCAAGTAAACTTAGTGGCAGATACAGTTGATGACGCAATTAATAAACATATGTGATCGATATGATCGAAACCTTAACGCTGATCTCTCATCTCATATAGTTCTTGCAGATCAATATGAAAAATAAAACGGCTTGTAACTTTCAATACCTTAACCCTCTAGGGCCATTCGTATCATATTTGATACAGTATGAAAACAAGCCTTGAAAGAAATATTTTCCTGAAAAATTTTTTAAGAGAAATATTTTATAAATTTCAAATGAAAGCAGTACTGACTGCTCAGTCAATGAATACCAAATGTTTCCTTATAGGGAAATACTGTATCAAATATGATACGAATGGCCCTAGAGGGTTAAGAGAAATATTTTATAAATTTCAAATGAAAGCAGTACTGACTGCTCAGTCAATGAATACCAAATGTTTCCTTATAGGGAAATACCAAATGCTTCCTTATAGGGAAATGGCCCTAGAGGGTTAAATATCTAGTATGGATTCATAATAACTCTTCAAATACTGATATTTTTTCCCAAAAGAGAAAAGAAATCTCCAAACCCCGAACTAGTAACAATTTATCAACCGGTTTTATCCAGTCACGATGAATGTTTGTACTATTAATAAAGATCCATGTTTTGTACATTTGCATTATCAATGGATGTCCATACTTTGAACATTTATCAAGCCTCAGGTTCATTCCAGACCTCATGTGACCGATATAGAATCCATTGTTAAAGACGATGGAGAATGATCAGTTCATTTTGCTGCTTCAGAAAGTACTGGGCTTCTCTTCCTATGGTTTATCTTTATGATAATCAAATTAGACCAAAAAGAGAGTACTGCTGGGGCTAAACAATCCTCACTTTTCAGATCTAACAAAGATCAACATTCTTTTGCGAAAGGCTTATACTCCATTCTGCAACCATTTTCCCAAGAGAAGCAATATCGCAACCCTGTCGCGTCTATCTAGCTATTTCTAAGACAAATGTTAAGACGAGTTGTTTTGATTTAAACATCAACACTTTTAAATAAAATTAAAACACTTTATATAATCATGAATATTTTTAAATGCGGAGATCTTTCCTTCAAAATGTCTCTTTTAAATGTTTACTGCCATGATTTATTGGGTAAATATATTAAAATGTGTTTTCCATTGCTTTTTATACAGTTTTGAATGCAACATTGTCTTTCTCCTAGACTGGCTGTTACATAAACGGTCCATTCTAACCCGCTATTTAACTCATAGCTGGGGAGAGAAGAAATGAATACAAAAAACAAATCCTAAAACTAATCTGGTAGCGTTTCATCACCAAGGTTGTTTTTTCAGTCATGATCAGTTAAAATTTCAACAAGCTTTAAAAGTTTATTTAATTTCTACACCTATAACGTCTGGCATATTATCATATTTCTTATTTTCTTGATAAGATGCTTTCAATTTCTTTTTTGAAAAATATGTCTGGAGTCTTCATCAAAAAAACAGTAGAAGAGTCAATCGTAATAAGCATATAGGGGTGTTTATCATAGATATTTCCTTGAATTTCTTGTCGATTTTTATTTGTTTCTATGCTGTTGGAGAAAGAGGAAATGCTCGAACGATGGGAAGAATATATAAAAGATCTTTTCCACGACAAGACAGAACAACCAATAATGCGCAAAGATGATGACGGACCGTAAATATTAAAGTCTGAAGTGGAATCTGCAATATCCAAACTGAATAGAAACAAAGCAGCTGGACCAGACGCCATAGTCATAGAGCTGCTGATAGCCCTGAAAGAATTTGGTATAGAAAGAATTACTGAAATAATAAATGAAATTTATAATAGTGGGGGTATACCAGATGACCTCATCAAGTGGATTTTCATAGCACTACCTAAGAAGCCAGGAGCAAACGAGTGCGAACTCCACAGAACCATCAGTTTAATGAGCCATATAACAAAACTGATCGTCCGAATCCTTATGAATAGAGCGAGAAGCAGAACAAGCCAGAGATAGGACAAGAACAGTGCGGGTTCGTTAGACACAGAAACAAGGAATGCCCTATTTATGATTAGGATGCTCTCCGAAAGGGCAATACAAATGAAGAAGGACTTATATCTGTGCTTTATTGATTATACGAATACGTTTGACAAAATACGCCACAAAGAACTGATGGAGATGCTCGGCAGCCTGAACATATTTGGGAAAGACTTGAGAATAATCAAGAATCTTCACTGGCAGCAAACCGCTTGCATACGCACAGGTAATGAATTGAGTATATATACAAAGATAGAAAATGGCGTCAGACAAGAATATGTCTTTTCACCGGATCTGTTCAACTTGTGCAGCGAGAATATTTTGAGGACCCTAGAAGTTATGCCTGGATTCGTAATCGGAGGCCACAATTTAAACAACCTAACGTACGCAGATGAGACAGTACTGATAGCAGACACAGAAAGGAAACTACAAGACCTCCTACAGAAGGTAGCTGAAGAAAGTAACAAGAAAGGACTAGAAATAAACTGCACGAAAACAGAATGCATGGTCATCAGTAAAAAGGTCAGCCCAAAATGCCAAATACAGGTCGGGGATACTAGAATCAAGTATGTACAAAAATTTAAATACCTCGGAAGTGTTATAACAGAAGCTGGAAAGTGCTACACAGAGATCCGAAGGCGAATTGGATGGCGAAGGAAGCATTCTAGAAGTTGAGTAAAGTATTAAGAAACAAGACAATTTCGCTAGAAACAACGAAGAGAGTACTGGATTTCTACGTGCTGTCCGTCCTTCAATATGGCATGAATGCTGGACAATACCATCAAAGATGAAGGAAAAACTTGAAGCAACTGAAATGTGGTTCTGCAGAAGGATGTTGCGAATATTATGGATCGAGCATGTGAGCAATTATGAGGTCTTGGAAATGATGGAAACAAAAAGGAAATTAATACTGAGCATCAGAAAGAGACAACTGAAGTTCCTGGGACATGCAATGAGGAAGGAGGGCTTGGAGAATCTTGATACTAACAGGCCAGAGAGAGGGAAAAAGAGACACAGGAAAGCAACGGATAACATATTTAAAGGATCTAATCAGGTGGATGATGGAACAAGGATTGCATGGTGTAAAAGGGGAAGGCGTGCTCAGATCCACTAGGAATAGGGAAACGTGGAAAGCCATGATCGCCTACGTCCTGAAGGGACAGGGCACATAAAAGAAGAAGTATGCTGACTTTAAATAAATTTTTGCAAAAATTACTCTACTTTTGCTAATTCGTGGTTTGCGGTTTCGGTATCTGCCAAAGGAAACGAGTGTGAACTTATCTGGTAATGTACCCCTACTTTGTAATCTATCTATCTATCTATCTATCTATCTATCTATCTATCTATCTATCTATCTATCTGTCTATCTATCTATCTATTTGTCTATCTATCTGTCTATCTGTCTATCTATCTATCTGTCTATCTATCTCAGTCTGTTCATTATCTATCTATCTATCTATCTATCTATCTATCTATCTATCTATCTATCTATCTATCTATCTCAGTCTGTTCATTCTATCTATCTATCTATCTATCTATCTATCTGTCTATCTATCTATCTATCTCAGTCTGTTCATTATCTATCTATCTATCTATCTATCTATCTATCTATCTATCTATCTATCTGTCTGTCTATCTATCTATCTATCTATCTATCTATCTATCTATCTATCTATCTATCTCAGTCTGTTCATTATCTATCTATCTATCTATCTATCTATCTATCTATCTATCTCATCTGTCTATCTCGTCTGTTCTTATCTATCTATCTATCTATCTATCTATCTATCTATCTATCTATCTATCTCAGTCTGTTCATTATCTATCTATCTATCTATCTATCTATCTGTCTATCTATCTATCTATCTATCTAAACTTATTTATAAATGGAATTTTGTCTGTCTGTGTGTGTGTCTGTGTGTGTGTGTCCGTTACATATAGACACCGAAACGGCTGAACCGATTTTTTTAAAAATGTACACAGTTGTACTATAAGAGTCTGCGAGTGTTCTTAGCTAGGTGTTGTGTCGAGGTACCCCCGATAAATATCGGAAAATCGATAATCGAAAAAATCGGGATATAGAAGGAGGGGTCCTATTGTAATCAAATTTGATACGCTCATAGACATAGACATAAGAAACGATATTCAGAAGTTTCGAGGTTGCTGTTCTTACAATAGTGCAGAAAATCAATAATATATATAGATAAAAAAGGCAAGATGTTTGTATGTGTGTCTGTTTATCTGTCTGTATGTCCTTTATACAAATCCACAATTTTTATCCGATTCTCACCAAACTTTACATAAATATTCTTTAGGCTGAGTCTGAACTCCAGGACCATGGATTAGTTTTAAAGTTTTCATTACACCCGAGCAACGCCGGGCTATACTGCTAGTCACTATATATACTTAAATCTCTGTTAGTTTTACTTTATCGCTACTATCGGTGACGCCCAATGACTGCCACTTTAAAATACACTTTCTAGTATGCCTTGTTGCATGATTTTCTAAATTTGTTTTATTTGGATGCTAGCAAAGATAGGATATGAATTGGAAAGTTTCTTGACTATATATCATTTGGGTTATAGAGTGCCTTTAGTCGAATGCTCGCTTTTTAGCCTTTCAATAATCCTACTTCATTTCCTTCTGCTTCCATAGAATTGATTAGTCTTGCGGAATCTACTTTAAATTCATCATTCCCTAATAATCCGTAATCATTTTTGCATAACACAACTGTAATGGGAATTATTTCAAAACGCATGTCGGTTTCAAAATTACCTTGAAATGCACCATTGTTTTTATGGTCGTCGCATCAAATTGCTTTAATTGTACGCTGCTTGTATTTGTCTTCTCTTGTCCTAGAAAGTAATTGACACCCTAAATTATGCTTTATCTTCACAAGAGTGAGATTAGTCTAAAAATGTATCTTGTCTAGAGTTACTCAATTTTCCACTTCAAGCCACAAAAGAGCTCAAAATCACGTCTGCTGGAAACGACTTTCTCAAATCTAAAGTCTCTTAATTGCGGGCGTCAAGCATCAAGTCTATCGCTATTTCCATTGTAAATGTTCAGATGAGCTCTATTCTTTAGCTCCCTTTTCCTGATTTTCATCAATGATCTTTCTGATGTAATCAGTATCTCAAGTAGGCATCTTTGCAAATGACACCATTATTTACTCCCATTTCAATAAGAAATTTGCCAAGACAAAGTAAACCTCATAAAAAGAACCTCGAATTTGTGTTGGATTAGGATAGGAAGTGGTTCGTGAATTTTATTCCTTAACGAATCTGTCCACCTTTGACCATCATGGAGAAACCTTCCTACCTTTTCTCAGTATAAATGACGCTAGTCTCCTAGAAAGCAAAACATTGCGCCTCATTGGCTTCAATCATTCAATCAAGTTTAAGTAGAACGCATACATCAAATCTAAAGCTACATCTGCTACTAGGAAGTTTAGGTCACGCTCTCTGGCCAGAATTTTCCTATCAGAATCCATTTTGCACATTTATAAATCTGTCATTCGTCCGTGCATTGAATACTGATCTCGTATCTGTTCGGGTGCTCCCGCTATTCCTCTTGAGGTTCTCGACAAAACCCAAAAGAGGATATGCAATATGAATCAATCATATCTCGTCGTCGTTGGCAGCACTAAGCCCACAACCAACAATACTTTCACGTAGCCCGGCTGTTGAACGTCCGACCACGGCGTACCGGTTCTCCTGCCTGCCTGCCAGTACCGGACGCCGTCGCCACGCGCTCGCTTGCCACCAGCCAGCCCGCCTGCCGTCCGACACACGCCTGCGCTGCGGGTACTACGGCCATCCCCGCACACAGATGTCAATCGCTCTATTTCGTGTAACAACCTTTGCTTTTTTCTCTTCTGTCTGTCCGTGTGTGTTTTCCCGTTCGACACGCGTCCGATCACGCCAATGTGTGGTATCCCGATCGCGTCCGCACTTAGTGTCGAGGAGAAGTGCCACCACGACTACGCAAGTCGCAAGTTATCGAACAGAACACGCAAAGACGACCTCAATATGTGTTAATGAAGAAAGAGAGCGACGACAGCAAGTGAAAAGGTTGTGAGGCTGTCAGCGTGTAACCCAAAAACCCAAAAGAGGATATGCAATATGAATCAATCCTGACTTAACAACCTGCCTTCAGTTACTTTCTCACCGACGTTATGTGACTTCCCTGTGGCTTTTCTACAAGTATTTTCATGGCAACTACTCTGACGACCTTTTTTTTCCTTGGTTCTTCAACGACACGTATTTACTCATGCTACTAGATTGGCCTTAAGGTCCCAGTCTTTTACCGTCAAAATGATTAAACATAAACGCCTCTTCTTCTCTAACGTTTCTTTTCTCGCACTTCCCCCTTGTGAAATTGATTCACATTTCCTTGCTTCCCTGATAGCTACAATCTCCCAAGGTTTAAATGCAATGTCACTTGCCATCTTCTACCTTCCTAAACCTCATCCACCTCCCCAAATCTCATCAACCTTCCATTCTTTCTTCGGCTTCACCTGTGCTCTGTTTTTCTCTCACTGTAACCTCCTGCGCACCAGTGACATTCCTAGTTTGCTTGAGGTAAAATGATTATAAAATAAGAACTAAAAAAAAAATAGTCTAGTCCTTTTACAAGGCATGCTACTTCCATAGTGTTGAATCACCCTCATTTACCCCATATTCGTAAAGTTAGAGGAAAGTTCCACTCGGCTAGCATTTTTCCCTTAAACTGTCACCCTGCGAACAATCCAGAACTCTAAACACAGAACACTGAAGTTTTGTGTCTGATGGAATATTAAATGTGCCGTGTCTCTTAGAATGCATGAGATCATGGTTCTCCACAATTTCCTGTGGCTCTTATTAAATGTTGTATTTTTGTTAATACTTCTAAGTCTTGTTCAGTCATCCATTTACCCAAGCTCACCTTATGCATTGTTCACACTGTTCACATTCCTTTCAATCTTCACATAGAAGAAGAAATTCTCTGTCGCATTGTTTTGGCTTCTGGATATTTTGGGTTTTTTTGTATTTTTTCTTCTTTTTTTATATTATTTACACTGTTCGGACTATTTTCTTTATCTTTATTGACATGTTTATGACGTTTCGGGCGTTGTACGCTCCGGCCTTCTTCAAGTGCTAGGAATTTTTAACAGAAAATTTTATTTCGATTAATTGGGTATATATTTTTCATTCCATATGCGATGTCAATGCTGGATATAGTTATCTCTCTTAAACTCGCCTCAAGTTATTTGTTGACCGCTGCTATAGCCAGGTATTGAACTCACAGCTTATTGGGTTAAGTCACTGGAAGCAACCAACGCTTCTATCCACTGGGTCATCTGTCTTTGCATTTCTTTTTTTGTTTTTGGTAGTTTGTCTTCATTTTTTCTTTCCTTTTTCATCTGTGGTGGATTACATGAGCTTGTGAATAATTCCCTGAAGAAGTGTATTTTTATGAAACAGCAAAAATATGCAAACTGGCTAACAAAAAAAAATAGACATTGTTTTGATAAATATTTCATCGTTATCAAAATGAAGAATGCAGGCAAAATTCTCCATGTCAGGAAAATATTCGATTGTTTTGAAACCAGTGTAGCCAAGGTCAGAAATTATGGGACTTGGAATTATGTAAGCAATGTACTGAAAGATGACGCAGTTGCTTAATTAAGAAACAGATTGCTGGTATTAGTTAGCTTTTGAGGTTTTGAGATCAGAACCGAGAAAGACACATGGAAAATAACGGACGAGCGCGGCTTCTGTTCCTCGATGCGTGTGTGCTGATACCTCCGAGCACACCTCCTACTCTACGCCACGTCACCTGATGAGCGAATGAATGGTATGCTGTCTACATTTGTTGATATATACGTGTTACAGTCGTCATTTTAATAAGTGAGAATATCGTCATGGAAAAGACAAATGGTTTTATAAGAGATAAGATAATAAGTTTTGAGACCCAGTCGTCGAATTAATAATCGTCGTTCCATATATATCGTTTTGGTTGCAGTTTAAATTTCGTCATCCTTGGTAGAGGTTATACAATATTGGTCGTTAAAGATGCGGTTATCGAGGGCAATACAATATTGGTCGTTTTGGTTTTCAGGTTATACAGCATACGTCGCTCTTCTATATGTCCCTGCTATACCACACATCCATCTTTTCTTTCTTTAATATTTTTATTTTTGCGTTTTTATCTTACACTTATTTCAGTCAGTCAGTCAGTCAGTCAGTTAAGTTCCATACGTGATACACGCTTAGGCGACCATGTCTCGAATAAGTCATGACTGACTGGGCAGAAGATTATCCCGCAGTAAGTTACCATTACTTTCTGCGGTAGACTCGTTGCCAGCCAAAGCTATAAAACCCAATCTGTCCGATTATTTAACCCGTAACTGTAGGGAAGAGACGGATTAATAGTTTTTCCCAAAGGATTTCTCAATTTATTTCTTTCCTCGTTCATCCTTTCTTTCTTTTTTTCTTTCTTTGTTCTTTTTTCTTTCTTTCTTTCTTATTTGTTTATTGTCTTGAACTTTTTGTTTATCGTTTTTTCTTCTTTTTACTATTCTTTCTTTTTCTTCATTCATCTTTGTTTTAGTTTGTCTTCACTTTTTACTTCTTCTTCTTTTCATTCTTTTTGTCTTTTTGTGTGTTTATCTTTCTTTTTTTGCAAATACTTTCTTTTTTCTTTCTCTCTGTTTTAATGATTATTTTTCTCATTGATTTTTAATTTTCTTTCTCATTTTTATCGCTGTTTTTCCTTCCTTCCTTCCTTCCTTCCTTCCTTCTTTCTTCAGCCTTTCCTTCCTTCATTCGGTCTTTCCTTCCTTCCTTCCTTCCTTCCTTCTTCAGCCTTTCCTTCCTTCATTCGGTCCTTCCTTCCTTCCTTCCTTCCTTTCTATCTTCAGTCCCTCCTTCCTTCCTTTCTTCCTTCAATACTTCTTCCTTCCTTCAGTCCTTCCTTCCTTTCTTTCCTTCCTTTAGTCATTCCTTTCCTTCAGTCCTTTCTTCCTTCCTTCAAATCTTCCCACCTTCAGTCTTTCCTTCCTTTCTTCCTTCAGTCTTTCCTTTCCTTTCCTTCCTTCCTTCCTTCCTTCAATCTTTCCTTCAATCCTTCTTCCTTCCTTCAGTCCTTCCTTCTTTCTTTCCTTCAGTCCTTCCTTCCTTCAATCCTTATTCCTTCCTTCAGTCATTCCTTCCTTTCTTCAATCCTTCTCCCTTCTTCTTTACTTCAGTCCTTCCTTTCTTCCACCCTTCAGTCTTTCCTTCCTTCAAACCTTCCTTCCTTCAGTCCTCCCTTCCTTCTTTCCTTTCTTCTGTCCTTCCTTCTTTCTTCTTTCAGTCCGCTTTTTCTTTCTTTCTTTCTTTCTTTTCTAATGATTATCTTTCTCATTAGTTTTTAATTTTCTCATTTTTATCTCTTTTTCCTTCCTTCCTTCCTTCCTTCAATCATTCCTTCCTTATTTCCTTCCTGCAATTCTTTCTTCCTTTCTTCAGCCCTTCTTTCAGTCATTTTCCTTCCTTCCTTCCTTCCTTCCTTCCTTCCTTCCTTCCTTCCTCCAGTCCTTTCTTTCTTTCTTTCTTTCTTTCTTTCTTTCTTTTCTAATGTCGATATTTCTCTCTTGTTTTTAATATCCTTTCATATTCGTCTATGTTCTTGCTCTGTCGCCCTTCTTTCTTTCCTTCCTTTCTTCTTTTCTTCCTTTATTCTTTCTTTCTTTCTTTTGGCCGTTTTTCTTGTCTGTTTTTCCTTCATTCTTTTTTTTATTTTTCGGCTGATTTTATATTCATTCTTTCTTTTCCTAACATTTTTCTATATTTTTTCATTTATTCATTCGATATTTATGTCAATTTCTTCTTTTTTCTCGCACTTTTATTTTTTTACTATTTTTCATTCAATCGTTCATTTTTATTCTTTTTATCTTTCTTTCTTTTCACCAACTTATCTTTCTCTCTTGTTTTTATAATTTTTGTTCTTTCTTTCTCTATCCATCTTTTCCTTCTTTTCCTTTTTCATGATTATTGCTCTCTAAAATTTCAATTTCTTTCTCTCTTGTTGTTTATCATTTATTTTTATTTTCCTTCGTTTTTTCATTCTTTCCTTCTTTTTGACTGATTTTTTATTCATTCATTCATTATTCATCTCATATTTTTGCTTTTTTTATTATTTATTAGTTACTTTCTTGCTTTCTTTCTCCCTTTGATATATTATTTTTTATTCATTTTTCATTTATTTATTTCTTTTCTCGTGTTTATCGTTCTCTCTTATTTTTACTAAGTTTTCTTTTATTCTTTTCTTCTTTCTTTCTTTCTTTCTTTCTTTATTCTTCTTTTCTTTTCTTTCTTTCTTTCTTTCTTTCTTTCTTTCTTATTTGTTTATTTCCTTGCTCTTTCTTCTTGATGGGTTTTTATTCATTCCTCCTTTCTTTTGCTTACATTTTTTTAAATTTTCTTATTTATTCATTCGTTTTTTCTTACTATGTTTTTTATGTGTTACGCAGATTTTTAATATTTTTTCATTCTTTTATTTTTCTTTCTTTTATCTTTCTTTTGTTCCAATGATACAATATTTATATATGTAATTAAAATGGAAATTTTGAAAAAAATAGATACATCACAAGCCTTGTAATTAAAAAAAAATAAAAATACAAAATAAATTGTAATATTATTTGCACTCTCAAACCCCAGTAGATTAGGTCGGGATCAGTCATCCATCATTTAAATGCGTCTGAACCAGCAAAATAGTACAATTCGGCCCGAGAGTTTAACAAATAAATGTATTCTACTCGTACTAACCATAACTAAAGAAAACAGATATTGTACTAGTTGTTACAATGGTTTATAAATTCATAGTATCACTACACAAAAATTTTCGCGTTTCGAAGCTAACCATGCATTCTGGTTGCTCCTTCTTCGGGTGATCAAGTTGGTATGAACTTTATCTGATGGAAAGAGCCGTTTATTTGTGGTGGATTTGTTTTTTTAAGTGAAAGTGGGTTTGGGACGTGATTTGGATTATGTTGTCTTTTGTTTCTACGTTTTTTGTTCTGTTTATTAATTGGGTTGGTTATTGCATTTGGGGGGGGTCGTATGGGTACAACAAACCCCACACCACACCAACAATAAGTCCAGCTACCTGAAAATAGTAGAAAAATAAAAGAAAATATCGACACTGCAAAAAACAAAAAAACACATACCCCAATACAAAATAACCAAAATTAAACGAAGAAGTGACAAACCCCAAAAACAAAACAACACATACCCACCCCTAAACCAAATAACAACACCCACGACGCCACCAAACTACGTCTAGACAAGATAAATAGGAAAACCTATCCTGAACTAAGCCGCCTCCCCACAAACACCTAACCCTAAGACTCTAATAGAATCAACTGAATCCAAATCACGTCCCAATCCCACTTTCACTTAAAAAAACAAATCCACCACAAATAAACGGCTCTTTCCATCAGATAAAGTTCATACCAACTTGATCACCCGAAGAAGGAGCAACCAGAATGCATGGTTACGCGAAAATCTTTGCGTAGTGATACTATAAACATACTAAGAGCCACAAGGGATAGGGAGACATGGAGAACCATGATCGCCTACGTCCTGAAGGGACAGGGCACATAGAAGAAGATACTATGAATTTATAAACCATTGTAACAACTATTACAATATAAAGCTCTACGTTTGTATCGAGCACTCTTTATAAAAGTAAATGCATGAACAAAAGGTTAAAAAAAACCACGAGTTCTACAACTCTGTTACAAAACAAAAGATATAATGTTTTGTTTGTCGAAATTCAGATTTTAAAAAAAAACTCCACACCGCCGTAAAGTAATTGCCCTGTGCTGTATCTTTGAGTTGTTCAGATGAGCTATCCTCTTTAGTACCTCTAATTTACGAATTCAAGAGTAGTACTAGATTAGCAACTAGGTCTCATAGTTACACTGTTCACATTACGAAAAGTAACCGTTAATTAGGATCTTCAAAATTTGGAATACAAGGTCAATCAGGGCCGGTAGGTACTACTCCCGAACACCGAAGCTTCAACCTCCTCACTGGAGGCCCAAAGCAGGTTGGGGCCCTCGGGAAGTGCTTTGTGACTCTCCCTAGCTTATCAACGTTTGCTTTTTTCAATTCTTCTTCTTCTTCTATGTGCCCTGTCCCTTCAGGACGTAGGCGATCATGGATCTCCACGTCTCCCTATCCCTTGTGGCTCTTAGTATGTTTGTTCCTGTTGCTCCTGGCAACCCCCGTTCCGTCACCCACCTGATCAGACCCTGCAAATATGTTATCCGCTGCCTTCCTCTGTCTCTCCTTCCTTCTATCTGTCCAGTCAGTATCAGGTTCTCCAGGCTCTCCTTCCTCAATGCATGTCCCAGGAACTTCAGTTGTCTCTTCCTGATGCTCAGCATCAATTTCCTTTTTGTTGCCATTCTTTCTAACACTTCGTCGTTGCTTGTATGCTCAGTCCACGATATCCGTAGCATCCTTCTGTAGAACCACATTTCGGCCGCTTCCAGTTTTGTCCTCATTTTCGATTATATTGTCCAGCATTCACAGCCGTATTGAAGAACTGACATCACGTAGCAGTCTTCGTTTCTATTGAGATTTTCCTGTGTGTTAGTATTTTGCTCATCTTCTGGAACGCGTCCTTTGCCATGCCAATTCGCCTTCGGATCTCCGTGTCGCACTTTCCATCTCCTGTTAGAACACTTCCTAGGTACTTAAATTCTTGGACTTGTTTGATTCTGTTATCCCCCACCTGTATTTGGCATTTTGGGTTGTATCTTTTGCTGATGACCATGCACTCAGTTTTCTTAAAGTTTATTTGTAGTCCTTTCTTGTCACTCTCCACTGCTACTTTCTGTATGAGATCTTGCAGTTTCCTTTCCGTGTCCGCAATCAGTACTGTATCGTCCGCATATCTTATGTTGTTCAGGTTGTGGCCTCCAATAACAAATCCTGGTGTGTCATCTAGGGTCCTCAAAATATTCTCGCTGTATAGGTTGAACAAATCCGGTGAAAAGACACATCTTTGTCTTACGCCTTTTTCTATCTTTGTGTATCTACTGAGGTCGTTACCTGTCACATATTAAACTGAGCACAACTGACTGTTAAAGGATGAACAAATTTACGAATTTTGATCTTATTCTGGGGTCATTATTTTGTTAAAACCTGTAGATTTGTTTTGTTCGAGGTAAATCTAAAAAAAAAAACACTATACAGAATACATTATATTTTATCTACAATGTTGAATAATTTAAATTAATCAAGTCTTTAACAAGAAATGTTAAACATGGCCGCAGGAACACTGCTGATTTATTTAAGACATGATCTATTATGATATCTCGCAAATTTGCATTTAGATACAGTATATTTATTTTCGATTTTTCGAGATCAATTATTCAACTTTATTGTATATGATCCATTATTGTAGATAATTAGTTCTCAATCAAATTTGCACTTTATATTAATTTTATCTTATGAAAATTGATATGTAGTAAAATGAGGGGTTGGGTATCATAGTAGTGTCTTAGATTCAAATAATTGAATTTCTTCTTTTATTGTTCTTTTTACTTAATAGAGATATGCGCTGTGGTGCAGTAGATATCGACTTGGAACGACAAATCGAGTTGCCGAGTTCGAATTCCAGTTGAATTCCTTGCATTCACTTACGCACAAATACCCTTGGGAAAGGTATTAATTCGTCTGTTCCCTCCAATTATGGATTAAATAATAGCACAAATTGGGTTCTATAGCCTTGGCTGGCAACCATTCTACCACAGAAAGTAATAACAACCTAGTGCGGGGTAATCTTCTACCAAATCAGTCATGTTTATTTCAAGACATGATCGCCCAAAGCGTTTATAACGTATGGCACTTAAATGACTGACTGAATATAATAGTTGAAAACATGATTAAAGCTTCTACTGATCATAAAGTGTGGGATCAGTTTTATATTGTTTTGAAGTAATAAACTGATTCCTCACTGATTACTACTTAATAATATAATGCTCCTCTTCCCCTTCTAACTATGAATCAAATAACAGGACAGTTTGGGTTCTTTAGCCTTGGCTCGCACCCAGTCTACCGGACAAGGTAATGGCAATCTACTGCGGGATAAATCGATTGCCCAATCAGTCATGTCTCGCAAGAGACATGAACGCCAAAAGCGTGTATCACGTATGGCACTTAACTGACTGACTACTCAATGTACATATTCAGAGATTACTCGTCTAATTCTTATTTAGAGGCAATCAGTTCCAGAACTGATTGCCTTGATTCCAATTTAATGTACATAGTCATAGATTTCTCGCCTAATTCTTATTTAGAAGTGCTCAGTAAATGATCGCCTTGATTCCAATTCAATGTACATAGTCATAGATTTCTGGTCTAATTCTTATTTAGAAGTCCTAAGGAATTGATCGCCTTGATTCCGAACCAATGTATATATTCATAGATTTCTGGTCTAATTCTTATTTAGAAGTGCTCAGTAAATGATCGCCTTGATTCCAATTCAATGTACATAGTCATAGATCTCGAGTTTAATTCTTATTTTGAAGTGCTCAGAAATTGATCGCCTTGATTCCAATTTAATGTATATATTCATAGATTTCTCGAGTAATTCTTATTTTGAAGTGCTCAAAAATTGATCGCCTTGATTCCAATTCAATGTATATATTCATAGATTTCTCGAGTAATTCTTATTTTGAAGTGCTCAGAAATTGATCGCCTTGATTCCAATTCAATGTATATATTCATAGATTTCTGGTCTAATTCTTATTTAGAAGTGTTCAGGAACTGATCGCCTTGAGTCCAATTCAATGTCCATAGTCATAGATCTCGAGTTTGATTCTTATTTTGAAGTGCTCATAAATTGATCGCCTTGATTCCAATTCAATGTATATATTCATAGATTTCTCGAGTAATTCTTATTTTGAAGTGCTCAGAAATTGATCGCCTTGATTCCAATTCAATGTACATGGTCATATATTTCTGGTCTAATTCTTATTTAGAAGTCCTAAGGAATTGATCGCCTTGATTCCGAACCAATGTATATATTCATAGATTTCTGGTCTAATTCTTATTTTGAAGTGCTCAGAAATTGATCGCCTTGATTCCAATTCAATGTACATAGTCATAGATATCGAGTTTAATTCTTATTTTGAAGTGCTCAGAAATTGATCGCCTTGATTCCAATTCAATGTATATATTCATAGATTTCTCGAGTAATTCTTATTTTGAAGTGCTCAGAAATTGATCGCCTTGATTCCACTTCAATGTATATATTCATAGATTTCTGGTCTAATTCTTATTTAGAAGTGCTCAGTAAATGGTCGCCTTGATTCCAATTCAATGTACATAGTCATAGATATCGAGTTTAATTCTTATTTTGAAGTGCTCAGAAATTGATCGCCTTGATTCCAATTCAATGTATATATTCATAGATTTCTCGAGTAATTCTTATTTTGAAGTGCTCAGAAATTGATCGCCTTGATTCCACTTCAATATATATATTCATAGATTTCTGGTCTAATTCTTATTTAGAAGTGCTCAGTAAATGGTCGCCTTGATTCCAATTCAATGTACATAGTCATAGATCTCGAGTTTAATTCTTATTTTGAAGTGCTCAGAAATTGATCGCCTTGATTCCAATTTAATGTATATATTCATAGATTTCTCGAGTAATTCTTATTTTGAAGTGCTCAAAAATTGATCGCCTTGATTCCAATTCAATGTATATATTCATAGATTTCTCGAGTAATTCTTATTTTGAAGTGCTCAGAAATTGATCGCCTTGATTCCAATTCAATGTATATATTCATAGATTTCTGGTCTAATTCTTATTTAGAAGTGTTCAGGAACTGATCGCCTTGAGTCCAATTCAATGTCCATAGTCATAGATCTCGAGTTTAATTCTTATTTTGAAGTGCTCATAAATTGATCGCCTTGATTCCAATTCAATGTATATATTCATAGATTTCTCGAGTAATTCTTATTTTGAAGTGCTCAGAAATTGATCGCCTTGATTCCACTTCAATATATATATTCATAGATTTCTGGTCTAATTCTTATTTAGAAGTGCTCAGTAAATGGTCGCCTTGATTCCAATTCAATGTACATAGTCATAGATCTCGAGTTTAATTCTTATTTTGAAGTGCTCAGAAATTGATCGCCTTGATTCCAATTTAATGTATATATTCATAGATTTCTCGAGTAATTCTTATTTTGAAGTGCTCAAAAATTGATCGCCTTGATTCCAATTCAATGTATATATTCATAGATTTCTCGAGTAATTCTTATTTTGAAGTGCTCAGAAATTGATCGCCTTGATTCCAATTCAATGTATATACTCATAGATTTCTGGTCTAATTCTTATTTAGAAGTGTTCAGGAACTGATCGCCTTGAGTCCAATTCAATGTCCATAGTCATAGATCTCGAGTTTAATTCTTATTTTGAAGTGCTCATAAATTGATCGCCTTGATTCCAATTCAATGTATATATTCATAGATTTCTCGAGTAATTCTTATTTTGAAGTGCTCAAAAATTGATCGCCTTGATTCCAATTCAATGTATATATTCATAGATTTCTGGAGTAATTCTTATTTTGAAGTGCTCATAAATTGATCGCCTTGATTCCAATTCAATGTATATATTCATAGATTTCTCGAGTAATTCTTATTTTGAAGTGCTCAGAATTTGATCGCCTTGATTCCACTTCAATGTATATATTCATAGATTTCTGGTCTAATTCTTATTTAGAAGTGCTCAGTAAATGGTCGCCTTGATTCCAATTCAATGTACATAGTCATAGATCTCGAGTTTAATTCTTATTTTGAAGTGCTCATAAATTGATCGCCTTGATTCCAATTTAATGTATATATTCATAGATTTCTCGAGTAATTCTTATTTTGAAATGCTCAGAATTTGATCGCCTTGATTCCACTTCAATGTATATATTCATAGATTTCTGGTCTAATTCTTATTTAGAAGTGCTCAGTAAATGGTCGCCTTGATTCCAATTCAATGTACATAGTCATAGATCTCGAGTTTAATTCTTATTTTGAAGTGCTCAGAAATTGATCGCCTTGATTCCAATTCAATGTACATATTCATAGATTTCTCGTCTAGTTCTTATTTAATACTGCTAATATATTGCTCGCCTTTTTTCATAGATTGAGAGCCTCTTTGTTCAACGAAAGTCTATTCCGGCGGGCTGTGAACATGTAATGCCTTATCAAACGATGGTTTCCACTATGATAGGGAACGCTGCTTCACACATTGCCAGGGAGAACCTGTTTTTACCAAATCTCTGGAATGCATAATCCAGTAGACGCAATTTACACTGTTTAGAAAAAAGTGTATCCGCTAAAATAACACTTTAAATTATGAAGAAATAATGTCGGAGTAAAAATAAAATACCTCAGCGTCTGTTGAAATACACACAGACACACACACCCGTGCGCGCGCACTAACACACACACACACACACACACACACACACACACACACACACTAATGATTATATATATAACCAATAGGAGTTATAAGAAAAAACATCAAAACTTTCATTCCCTCTTATGATTACATATATAACGGATAGTCGCCGTTTATTGACTATGTTGATTATAAATAAAATTGACACTGAAAATTCTCATTTCTGTTCCACTGGGAAATAATCTTAGCGCCTTCCTTACAAGGTGTCGTTCCACATTGAAGACGATAAAACCTACTAGACTGAAAGCAAATTATATTACCGATTAATGTTTTTTGTCATTTTCAATTCTATTTTTACCCTAATGTAAATTGCTTCAGTCTTGTGTACTTGCGATTCCAATAGCTTCAAGCCAATGAATTACAGTTGATAGTGTGATCCAGCTAGCCACAATTCGTTATCTCCATGTCTAATCCAGCATTTTGGAAAACTTTAATTTAGAGTTGTAGCATAAAGGCAATAGACACCATCTTGTTGAACAAAACGGTAATAATTAGTTTATCGGCATCTAAGCTTAATGAAATTGTAACAACAATCAATATTATTTGGTTCTGTAGCTCTAGATACAAACGAGAAATTAGAGACGCCAATATCAGTTAAGTGTAAGACTTTCAACTTTCAGGGAAGTGTTTTATGAGACGACGGAGCACGTGACGCAGAAATTCAATGGTTCATTGACGTAGCGAAAGATACCTTCCAACGCGAAGCAAAGTATCAAGAAACAGAAAAAAGAAATTGTTAGAAGCAAAGGAAATAGCCAAACGGCTGTGTAATATCAATCTTCTTTCATGACCGTGAATTCTGGAAGATTTTCTTATAGATTGAGTGGAAACTTGAGTCTCGTGAGATGTGATTCTGCAGGAGGCTGCTGAGGACATGTGAGCAATGGGGAAGTTTTCTTTAAAAAATGGAAACAAAAGAAAACCTGTTATTAGAATTAGAAACATTTGAAATTGCTTGGATACGTTATGACGAAGAGGGGGCTTGGAGAATTAGGCACTCACAGGCGATATTGAAAGCAAGGAGTACAGAGAAAAGCATCGAGCAACCTTCTTAACGTGCTTTTGTAGATGATTGGCAGAACGGTCACCGATGAATATTAAGTAGGCAAACATTGCTTACTAAAAAGTAAGTTGTAAGGAGCTATGATATCCCATATCCTGAAAGGAAATGTATATACATGAAATACTGTAGCTATGAGAAAGATCCTTAAATTGTAGATTTTTACCAAATTCGTCAAAGGGTAGATAGTTTCATCTACCATGCGTTTCACCCTCCTCCACGGTCTCTTGAACAGATGTAGAGTTTTTCCTATGTTTCCTGTTTAAGATTGGGTTTCCAGTTCATTCTAAGGTTTTCTTATTCTTTTTCTCTCTCAGTATTTTCGCCTTAATGGCATTATCGACTTGCGTGGGGTGAAATGATTTAAATTAAAATAAAAATGAAAAACGACATTAGCCTAGATGAGAACCTTTCCAAAGGTTGGACCACTTACTTGGCCATTTATATATATTTAGTGTATCGAGGCAACAGAATTTTTTTCTAAACATATATTGTTAAATGTCTATTATGTTTAATTATGAGCCGTTATAAACATCGTATTTTGGCTTTAATTTCAGTTGAAAATAAAGACAAATATCTTCCAACATTTGGATAATTTTTTATTAAGTTGGTTTTAAGCTTTCGGCTCACATAAGCCATCTTCATAGAGGTTACAAGGACGTTAACATAAAAACATCCACCATGAAAAATGATTTTATCTTGTGTTGACATAGAACTTTGCTAAGCAACGATAACAGTTACCAAAAATAGCAAACGAAGTTTGTAAATTTGTAATGCGGTTCTATGACGTCACACTGCGTGAGAGCTCGAAATGATAACAGAACCATATATTTAAATGCAATGTAATGTGTTATGACCGGATTTAAATGTGATTTTATTGAGTGTGGGTTGTTTTGATTTAATGTAGATGGCCTTCAATATCTAAAGGTTCTTTTTACTGTGTGTATGAGTGAGGATTATTGTATTGTTTACTAAAATCTTATATATCTGATATTACCTACATGACTATGTTTTTCTAAGAAATTTTGTTTAATTGAACTCTGATCAGAAAGGAGAAGGGTAAGTCTACGGGAGAGGCGTGGTCGTAGTAAAACCAATATATGTAGACTTATCTGCCCCCTTTCTGATCAGAGTTCAATTAAACAACATTTCTTAAAAAAACATTGTCATGTAGGTAATATCAGACAGATTTTAGTCAACAGTGCAATAATACTCACTCATACACACAGTAAAAAGTACCTTCAGATATTGGAGGCAATCTACATTAAATTAAAACAAATAATAAAATCACGTTTAAATTTGGTTATAACACATTACATTAAATTGAATATATAGTTCTGTTAACATTTCGGGCTCACGCGTGGTGTGACGTCATAGAACCGTATTACTAATTTACGAGCTGCGTTTGCTATTTGGTGACTGTTGCCGTTGCTTAGCAAAGTTTTATGTCAACACAAGATAAAATCGTCTTTCATGGTGGATGTTTATATGGTAACGTCCCTGTAACCTCTCTAAAGGTGGCTCATAGTACTTTTATAAAGAGTGCTCGATACAAACGTAGAGCGTTATATTGTAATAGTTGTTACAATGGTTTATAAATTCATAGTATCACTACACAAAAATTTTCGCGTTTCGAAGCTAACCTTATTTTTGGTTGCCTCTCTTCGGGTGAAGAAGTTGGATTCCAAAGTTTTTGTGTAGTGATACTATGAATTTATAAACCATTGTAACAACTATTACAATATATATATATATATATATATATATATATATATGGATGTATATTCAGAATTCTGTACATTACACAATCTTGGTTTCAAGCTTTCGGTCTCTTCAGGCGTCTTATATCAACTGATTTTCCAACGTTTGTTTTTGAACGCATAACTTTCAGAATGCATAACTGGAAGTTTTAATTAAAGCCGGAGTTAGTCAACAATTGTAAACATTTTAATCCGGGTTTGTATGATTATAAAATATATTTTCTGATATGTTTACATCCGCACAGTATTTCAGACCTTTCATTTAGCAAATTTTCTCGTTCTGGAAATTCCACTATGGCTAATATCTTTATTATCAGTTATGATCAAATATTTAACCTCCAAACTGGGAACAGAACACTATGAAAGCATAAAAATACATTAATATAGTAAAGATAAAGCAATACATTAAAAGAAAATATAGCAAAATAGCATTTGACTCTCGACAAAAAGAAAACACCTTTTTACTAAAATACATCAATAAAACCTAATCCAGAAACTGATTTCTTACAAAGAATACATATTCTATTCGTAGGGACCTATCCTAAAAATGTTGTTGGCTTTAAATAACCCTTTGAGGTTGATATGCCGTAAAAGAACAGAAAGTAATCCAGTCAATGAAACCTGATCTACAAACTGATTTCCTACAAAGATTACATATTCTATTCGTACGAATCTATTCGAAAACCCTTATTGGGATTAAATAACCCTTTGAGGTTGATATGCCGTAAAAGAAAAAAAATAAACCAATCAATGGAAATTGATCTACAAACTGATATCTTACAAAGAATACATTTTCTATTTGTGCGGACCTTATAGTGGGGGTATCTATTCTTTTCCCGTTTGTAGTGGGAGTCCGTTCTAGTGAAGGGTAGTTGTATACTGTTGCAGGTTAACGGAATTTGGCCTTGTTGTAGATAGCCCACTATAAGTCATAAAATGATTACAAATCAAGAATGGCAATTGGAGTAGAAAATTAACATTTTATATATACACATATCAATTAATATTTTTACAATTGAAGTAATATTTGAAGTATAGGTCCAACGGAGATTAAAATGTTCATGGCAATAAAATGCTGAATGACAATTAATGCTTAGGAATTTGGGAGCGTGTAAGTAAGGAATGTCTTTGATGTAGTCGCTCCTTAGGTCAGTAAGTAGGGGAGGCGAGCATAGTAGCCGCCTGACTTAGGTCAAGGGCGATACTAATTACTCTCTTCTCTTTCGAGGTGTCGAAGCTTTCTGTATCCGCTTTTTATATCTTCATTTTGGATCACAGCAGCTCATTTGGGATTTCACACTTGTATTTGATTCTAGGCTTCCCATTGGCTGATAAAAAAAATTCGCGTAGGCTCGCGAACTGGAAATTTAATATTTAATTAATTTTTAGTTTTTAACCAGAACATCTACGCGGAGCCGGCGGCGCACGGACGACTTTTGGTCATTTGCTTTTTGGTCGTGAAAGCGCTAACATCCGGTCCATCGCTTTTGTTCGGTATCACCACAACCTTTCCTAAAACTCTTGTCGGCTTTAAATAACACGTTGAGGTTGAAATGTCATAAAATGAAATAAACCAAACCAATCAATGAAACCTGATCTACAAACTGATTCCTTACAAAGAATACATTTTCTATTTGTACGGGCCTATCTTAAAAATTTTGTCGGCATTAAATAACCCTTTGAAGTTAAATGCCGTCAAAGAAAAGAAACCAAACCTCAGTGAATTAGAAAAACATTGATAAAAGTCACAAAAGATAAGAAGCTGGGAAGAGCCATAATCGGCCATGTCCTGAAGGAACGCGGCATATAGAAGATGGCCATAATATTAGATCGTCTGTCTTTCTGGCACGTCATTCATTCATTAATAACTTATTTCAACCATTTATCTTTTTCGTTCACAAACTTTCTTTTCGAATTTTTTTTTTTTCGTCCATTGTTGTATAGCTTTGGAGAAAAATAAATCAGAATATTTTCTTTCGAGGTGTATATAGCTGCTGCTGATGAACAAGCGTAGATCAATTTTCATCCGGCTCGTTTACAGCAACTCATAAAGCTAATCAATCCATTGAAATTAATTTGATAGTGTTTTTTTTTTATTATTATTGTTTTGTGCACTGAGACGTTTTATTTTTCATTCTGTGTGTGTCTTCCAAATTCATTTCGATTTTTTTTTTTGTTATTGTTATTATTTAGTGTTCAACTTTGCGAAAAACTCATTTCTTAGTGGTACGGAAAAGAATCTGTTCCCGCCCGAAAAGGTCAGGCGTATATTCTGCAGCAATATTTCTAATTGATATTTTCTGTGAGAATGGAAAGAAAGAAAGAAAGAAAGAAAGAAACAGAAAGAAAGAAAGACAGAAAGAAAGAAAGAAAGAAAGAAAGATAAAGATAAAGACAAAGAAAGATAAAGACGAAGAAAGAAAGAAATAAAGATAAAGATAAAGACAAAGAAAGATAAAGACAAAGAAAGAAAGAAAGAAAGAAAGAAAGATAAAGACAAAGAAAGATAAAGACAAAGAAAGATAAAGACAAAGAAAGAAAGAAAGAAAGAAGGAAATAAAGATAAAGATAAAGACAAAGAAAGATAAAGACAAAGAAAGAAAGAAAGAAAGATAAAGATAAAGACAAAAAAAGATAAAGACAAAGAAAGAAAGAAAGAAAGAAAGAAATAAAGATAAAGACAAAGAAAGATAAAGACAAAGAAAGAAAGAAAGAAAGAGAAAGAGAAAGAAAGATAAAGACAAAGACAAAGAAAGATAAAGACAAAGAAAGAAAGAAAGAAAGATAAAGATAAAGACAAAGAAAGATAAAGACAAAGAAAGAAAGAAAGAAAGATAAAGATAAAGACAAAGAAAGATAAAGACAAAGAAAGAAAGAAAGATAAAGATAAAGACAAAGAAAGATAAAGACAAAGAAAGAAAGATAAAGATAAAGACAAAAAAAGATAAAGACAAAGAAAGAAAGAAAGATAAAGATCATGACAAAGTAAGATAAAGACAAAGAAAGAAAGAAAGATAAAGATAAAGACAAAGAAAAAAAGAAAGAAAGAAAGATAAAGAGAAAGAAAGATAAAGACAAAGAAAGAAAGAAAGAAGAAAGGAAGATAAAGAGAAAGAAAGATAAAGACAAAGAAAGAAAGAAAGAAAGAAAGAAAGAAAGAAAGAAAGAAAGAAAGATAAAGAGAAAGAGAAAGGAAGATAAAGACAAAGAAAGAAAGAAAGATAAAGACAAAGAAAGAAAGATAAAGACAAAGAAAGAAAGAAAGAAAGAAAGAAAGAGAAAGAGAAAGAGAAAGAAAGATAAAGACAAAGAAAGAAAGATAAAGACAAAGAAAGATAAAGACAAAGAAAGAAAGAAAGATAAAGATAAAGACAAAGAAAGATAAAGATAAAGACAAAGAAAGATAAAGACAAAGAAAGAAAGAAAGAAAGAAAGATAAAGATAAAGACAAAGAAAGATAAAGATAAAGACAAAGAAAGATAAAGACAAAGAAAGATAAAGATAAAGACAAAGAAAGATAAAGACAAAGAAAGAAAGAAAGATAAAGATAAAGACAAAGAAAGATAAAGACAAAGAAAGAAAGAAAGAAAGAAAGATAAAGATAATGACAAAGAAAGATAAAGACAAAGAAAGAAAGAAAGATAAAGATAAAGACAAAGAAAGATATAGACAAAGAAAGAAAGAAAGAGAAAGAGAAAGAAAGATAAAGACAAAGAAAGAAAGATAAAGACAGAGAAAGAAAGAAAAAGACAGAGAAAGAAAGATAAAGACAAAGAAAGAAAGAAAGAAAGAAAGATAAAGATAAAGAGAAAGAAAGATAAAGACAAAGAAAGAAAGAAAGATAAAGACAAAGAAAGAAAGATAAAGACAGAGAAAGAAAGAAAGAAAGAAAGAAAGATAAAGAGAAAGAGAAAGAAAGATAAAGACAAAGAAAGAAAGAAAGATAAAGACAAAGAAAGAAAGATAAAGACAAAGAAAGAAAGATAAAGACAAAGAAAGAGAGATAAAGACAAGAAAGAAAGATAAAGACAAAGAAAGAAAGAAAGAAAGAAAGAGAAAGAGAAAGAGAAAGAAAGATAAAGACAAAGAAAGAAAGAAAGATAAAGACAAAGAAAGAAAGATAAAGACAAAGAAAGAAAGAAAGAAAGAAAGAGAAAGAGAAAGAGAAAGAAAGATAAAGACAAAGAAAGAAAGAAAGATAAAGACAAAGAAAGAAAGATAAAGACAAAGAAAGAAAGAAAGAAAGAAAGAGAAAGAGAAAGAAAGAAAGATAAAACAAAGAAAGAACGAAAGATAAAGACAAAGAAAGATAAAGACAAAGAAAGAAAGAAAGATAAATACAAAGAAAGAAAGAAAGATAAAGACAAAGAAAGAAAGATAAAGACAAAGAAAGAAAGAAAGAAAGAAAGAAAGATAAAGAGAAAGAGAAAGAAAGATAAAGACAAAGAAAGAAAGAAAGATAAAGACAAAGAAAGAAAGATAAAGACAAAGAAAGAAAAGAAAGAAAGATAAAGAGAAAGAGAAAGAAAGATAAAGACAAAGAAAGAAAGAAAGATAAAGACAAAGAAAGAAAGATAAAGACAAAGAAAGAAAGAAAGAAAGATAAAGAGAAAGAGAAACAAAGATAAAGACAAAGAAAAGAAAGAAAGATAAAGACAAAGAAAGAAAGATAAAGACAAAGAAAGAAAGATAAGGACAAAGAAAGATAAAGACAAAGAAAGAAAGAAAGAAAGAAAGAGAAAGAGAAAGAGAAAGAAAGATAAAGACAAAGAAAGAAAGAAAGAAAGAAAGAAAGAAAGAAAGAAAGAAAGATAAAGATAAAGAGAAAGAAAGATAAATACAAAGAAAGAAAGATAAATAGACAAAGAAAGAAAGAAAGATAAAGACAAAGAAAGAAAGATAAAGACAAAGAAAGAAAGAAAGAAAGAAAGATAAAGAGAAAGAGAAAGAAAGATAAAAACAAAGAAAGAACGAAAGATAAAGACAAAGAAAGATAAAGACAAAGAAAGAAAGAAAGATAAATACAAAGAAAGAAAGAAAGATAAAGACAAAGAAAGAAAGATAAAGACAAAGAAAGAAAGAAAGAAAGATAAAGAGAAAGAGAAAGAAAGATAAAGACAAAGAAAGAAAGAAAGATAAATACAAAGAAAGAAAGATAAAGACAAAGAAAGAAAGATAAAGACAAAGAAAGAAAGATAAAAAATGCGAGAATAAATAGAAAATAAATAAATAAAAAGCAAGCAAAACAAAGACTGAAAAAAACAGAAACAGAAAGATAAAGAAGTGTGAACAAATACAAAATAAACAAGCAAGCAAAGAAAGAAAGAAAGAAAGAATAAGAAGCGAGAATAAATGCAAAATAAATTAACAAATAAGTAAGCAAAGTAAGAAAGAAAGACATAAAGAAAGAAGCAAAAGAAATAACAAGAGAGTAAAAAAAAGAAGAGAAATTCAAAATAACGAAAGATAGAAAATTACTACAGAAAAATAATAAAGGGAAAAGGAAATGAAAAAGAAAAGAAAGGGGAAAAGATAATAAATACAAAAGAAAGAAAGACAGAAAGATTACAAAAGAAAAAATGCAAAAAAAAGTAAGATAAAAAAAGAAGCAAAATAAATCAAAAACAGAAACAAAAAAGAAAGAACAATGCAAAAGAGCGAAAGAAAAAAAAGTTAAAAAAAGAAAGGAGAAAGAATAATAAATACAAAAGAAAAGAAAAGAACGAAAGAAAAAGCAAAAAAAGAAAAGCAAAAAAAGAGGAAAAGCAAGTAAAATAATAGCAAAGAAAGTAAGAAAGAAAAGGCGAAAGAAAGAAAGTCAATAAACAGTCGTAATGGTCAACCAGACAGTTACTGATTACTGTTTAACTCAAACAAGTTTTGTGCACCTGTCTCCCAAAAGAATAATTCCCCGCTCACCACAATTTTAACCCGTTCAAATCTAGAATTAACAGTTACTTACCCAGATATACTTATAAACACAATGCCCCTTACCTTTTACACTGTAACCCACTACCTCGAGTAGCTCTTGGGGTTTTTATAGGCAGAACATCATGGCACAAAACAGAAACCAAAGAATGTTATATATTAAGTTATATATTATATAATATATATATAATATATTATATAATATATTATATAATATATTATATATTATAAAAATATATATTATATATTATAAAAATATATGTTATATATTAAGTTTAGTTTTAATACAGGGTGGGGGCAGAGCAACTTGCTTATTTGGAATAACAAATAAAACAAAAGTAATGCAAATATACATTTAATTCTTTAAACAGCATCAATTACACTTAAATTTTATGTTTTACAAGCTTTAAAGATGATGTCCATTCTGATCAATACACTAGGTTAATCGTACAATCGCTTCAGGGCGCCAAATTCAAATAAAGTTGCTCTGCCTCGCCATGTACAAACAAGTACAAGTACAATACACCCAAAGAGGATCGAACTCAGTACTCTGTATCAACCAGGCTTAATCTATAACCACTAGTCCAATGTGAATTGACTCTATTTATTAGGTTTAGTTTACGTTTAGCGCAAGGGTACACGTATGGGCACCCAGTGACGATCAAACTCAATAACAATATTAATGCTCACCAAGACGAGTTCGTTAACCTTTAACCCAGGATAAGGGACCCGACTATCTTTTTTTTTTTTTTATCATGTCACCCTAAGCAAGGCATTCCACTGCCACTATACCGCAGGGGGTTACATAGAGCGATTGGGTATAGGAAATGTCAGAAGGAGGGTGATAGACGAGTTAGGATGTACATACGGAGAGAGTTGGAGAGAATGGGTGTGAGTTAGTGTGTTAAAAGGTGTCTATTGACCCTATATTTAAACTCCTGGAGGTTGTAGCCGTCGGGGAAGCAAGCATGCGGAAGAGAATTCCACAGGCGGGAAGTACGAGAAAAGAAGCTGTTGGAGTATAAATTGCGGTTACATTTCATCGGTTTCACTGTAAAAGGGTAAGACCTAGTTGCCAATCTAGTATCTCGTGAAAATTCACACTTAGGGGGCACCAGTGATTTAAGTTCATCAGACCAGAAGCCATGAAAGTATTTGTAGAAGAGGCACAAGAAAGCCACGTGACGCCGGTGAGAGAGTGACTGCAGGCGGTCAGCTAAGTCGGTATCAATCACATTACAGATTCTTCGCTGTATTTTGTCTTTTAGAACTCCGAGGAGAATAGCAGGGGCACCCGACCAGATGTGGCAGCAGTATTCAATACACGGGCGGTTGGTAGATTTATATAAGTGCAGGATAGATTCAGACAGAAAGAATTTCCGGGCCCTGCACAGAGAGCCGACTTTCATAGCAGCAGATTTAGTAATGGATTCGACGTAGTCATTCCACTTGAGGTCCGCTGAGAGTGTCAGGCCAAGCAGGCGTAGTGTTTTACTCTCTGGGAGGCAAGCCTGTTCCATGCTAATGGGAGGTGCGGTTGTCTGTGGTAAGTGCAGTTGACGTTTACTAATCTGAGCCTCGTTGATATGCCGCTAAACAAAAGTAACCAACCAACTTTGTTTGCTACAAGGCTACATGTATGGAGCCTAAAACCTAACTAGCTTATTAGAGGTGCCTCAAAAAGTTTCGCTTAGCTTTACATAAGTATATGGCACCCAGTGAGGATCAAACTCGCTACTAAATAGTAATGGTCAATCAGACAATTTCAATTTTCAAAATGATTAGCAGATCCTCCTGATCATACGAAAGACACCTGAAAAAGGCCGTAGAATACCACAGTTAAAATGTTATAATGATTGGTCGTTTGTTGAGCGGCACATCAACACTTTATGGGTCATTTAATGCCGAAATCTAATTTTATTGGGAACATTAGTAATTTCTTTCACAAAAATTTATTGTTGGTATTTTTTTTTTTTACTTTGAAAATGTATTGCAAGTATTTTTACGATATTTTTTATACTTTCATAGTTTTTTTTTTATCCTACTTTGGCGATTACCTATTTGCCCATAGCTGGGACCCTAACAAGTGCTACCAACCCTGGTTAGGATGGACCTTGGAACAATAGCAGTAGAGAGATGTTTTCACAATTCTCAAAACTTCCTGATCATAAGCCTTGCTGCCGGATGTAGTTTATCGTCGTACCCAGGACGGTTAAAATGTTACAAAAAACAAAACAAGATGTGATTACTAGTTCAAAGGTAAAGAAATGTAATAATTTTTCATCTAAATAGTTCCACCGCTATTCTATTTAACAATGCCCCAAAGACTAGCTTGTATCATTCAATACCTCCAATACCAAACTAGTGTTCTATGTCGTATCTGGATCCCCAGGCTACGACATTAAACGGTATCAACGAAAAGGCTCATTCATTTTAGGTATTCGTTTTATTTGGACTGACAGTTTAGATTCTAAAAGCAGTAGAGAAATGACGTCACAGGAAGACATTCGCACGTAGACTCAGCGTCCTTCGCTTTCTGCTGCTGCTTTCTTTACCTCTCCTTCTTCCTCTTCACCTACTCGCCGTTCACAAAAAGAAAGAAAAGAACAAAGACGTCGCTACAACTGTTGATACACACAGCGAAACACAGAGTTATGTTTTCTGCACAAATCACATTTCGCTAAAACAAACGAACTCTTAATTCTTTAAACTTTTTAATACTCGAACTGCTGCTTTCTTTATCTTTCCTTCTGTCTCTTCACCTACTCGCCGTCCACAAAAAGAAAGAAATGAACAGAGACGTCGCTACAACTGTTGATGCACACAGCGAAACACAGAGTTATGTTTTCTGCACAAATCACATTTCGTTAAAACAAACGAACGCTTGATTTCTAAAACTCTTTATTACTCGAACTTTCTCTTAGAATATTTTCAGTTTGATAATTTCATACATACAAATTCGGTGTTATTCTGTTCGATAAATAAATTTACACTTATTTATACAAAAGAGACAGTTTTATCTTTTCAATGTTCTGATAATACTAAATTCTGGGAAGTTTGGTTATGTTTGACACAAGGCCAATTTGACAAATATAATAGAGATCCCTACAAATAAAAACCCTTCTAGTGTATCCTTATGAAATGTATAATTGAAAAATATTTAATTAGTTGGTTTGAAGTTAAAATGGATAAAATTGAATGGATACAAAATTTCACAACTAACAAATGTATATCTTCAACAAGATCTAAACAATAAAATAACAGTGGACAGACAAAAAAAAGATGTGGTGTTAAAAACTTCACAGCAAAATGCTTTCGTTTTTCCTCCCAGAAAATATTCTTTTCTCAATGTTGAAGTTAGATGAATTGCCGGTGAGTGAAGAGACTATAAAGATTTAGTTAATTAGATAAGTATATATATATATATATATATATATATATATATATATATATATATATTCATACTTAATTAGTTATGTCAATTTACAAGACTAATTTAAAAATTTAATTCAATCTGCATCACAAAAATATAACCAAATATGAATAAAGTTTCAAATAAAAATAGTTTTGTTTCAGAAATAGCGAGCCACCAAAGAATATATTACAAAAAATACATTCATCGACCTTGAAGCGATCTTCTTCTTCTTCTATGTGCCCTGTCCCTTCAGGACGTAGGCAATCATGGCTCTCCACGTCTCCCTATCATTTGTGGCTCTTAGTATGTTTGCTCCTGTTGCTCCTGGCAACCCCCGTTCCGTCATCCACCTGATCAGTCCCTGCAAATATGTTATCCGCTGCCTTCCTCTGTCTCTCCTTCCTTCTATCTGTCCAGTCAGTATCAGGTTCTCCAGGCTCTCCTTCCTCATTGCATGTCCCAGGAACTTCAGTTGTCTCTTCCTGATGCTCAGCATCAATTTCCTTTTTGTTGCCATTCTTTCTAACACTTCGTCGTTGCTTGTATGCTCAGTCCACGATATCCGTAGCATCCTTCTGTAGAACCACATTTCGGCCGCTTCCAGTTTTGTCCTCATTTTCGATGATATTGTCCAGCATTCACAGCCGTATTGAAGAACTGACATCACGTAGCAGTCTAGCACTCTTTTCTTCGTTTCTATTGAGATCTTCCTGTGTGTTAGTATTTTGCTCATCTTCTGGAACGCGTCATTTGCCATGCCAATTCGCCTTCGGATCTCCGTGTCGCACTTTCCATCTCCTGTTAGAACACTTCCTAGGTACTTAAATTCTTGTACTTGTTTGATTCTGTGAAGCGATACACAGGTCAAATTTGATTAACCTCTCACAAAATAGAATTTGTGAACCTGTGCATGTAGAAGGTTTTTCAAATAATGAACTGCAAGAGGTTCTAATAAATGGAACGTCGTTAATATTGCCGAATTTACACGCACATTTGCAAAGTGTAGAATGAGCAGTTCAGTTAACTACTGAAGCTTTACAAAGTGTATATTGACAAGAAGCAAGACATAAGCACATTATTACTAAATTATTGTGCGATCAAATAAGACTTTCATTTATTTCAAAGGAAAATTAAACTCAAAAATTTAGCTATATTATTATTTATTTGAACATTATTTTTGATCGATACTCGTATTTAAGCAGATATTCTGTTTATAATCAAATAGTATTATATATTTATTTCTAACGGCCTGATTGTTAACGATAAATTTTTGTTACGAAAATGCGTGTCATTCGAACCTGCGACACCTATCCACATAGAGGAAGCCACTAATTGATCTGGCGCGTCTTAGACCTCTCGACCACAAATGAGGATCAGTCTAAACGAAGTCAAATTAAACCTATAACACAATTTTTGAGTTCATCGTAATAACCATATCTGTTCCGAAATGTATCGTAATGTCAACAAATGTAAATAATCAGGGCGGTAAAAATAAATATATAATAGTGTTTGATTATAAACATATCTACTTAAATACGAGTATCGATCAAAAATAATGTTCAAACAAATAATTTCAAAATTGTCGGCTGTTTATAACCAGCTTCGTTAATTTCCGTAACATGTTTGCATTTGCTGACATTACGATGCTATATTATGATGCTATATTACGATGCTATATTACGATGCTATATTATGATATATACGATGCTATATTATTATGTAATATGGTAAGAAGTGTAATAGTTTTCGTGTGATTTTCAATAAACACTGCAAACGTAAAACATTTTGCCTTATAATTTTGCCTTATACATTTTATTTATACATTTTGCCTTATAATTTTGCCTTATACATTTTATTTATACATTTTGCCTTATAATTTTGCCTTATACATTTTATTTATACATTTTGCCTTATAATTTGTACCCCACATTATTATGGCGTGATATATACTTTTATTGAAACCAAAAGGTGTAACAGGGTAAAAAATATAAAACGCCTAATTAGAACCTAATAAAAGTTTCCTACCTCCAATCCGTGGCGGACTGGGATAAGAAATGGCTCTTGAATTTTAATGCTTCCAAAACGAAGCTGCTATCTATTGACCATCACAGACAATCGCTCCTTCCCCACTATTAGCATGGATTAGGCTTCTTCTTCTATGTACCCCATCATTTCAGGATTTAGGCGATTATGGCTTTCCACGTCTCTCTATCCCTAGTGGCTCTTAGCACGCTTTCTCCTGTTGCACGATGCAACCCTCGTTCCGTCATCCATCTGATCAGGTCCTTCAAATATGTTATTGGCTGCTTTCCTCTGTCTCTTTTCCCCTCTATCTGGCCTGTTAGTAAAGGGTTCTCCAAGCCCTCCTTCCTCATTGCATGTCCAAGGAACTTCAGTAGTCTCTTCCTGATGCTCAGTATGAATTTCCTTTTCGTTCCCATCATTTTCAAAACCTCATCATTGCTCACATGCTCGACCCATGATATTCTCAGCATCCTTCTGTAGAACCACATTTCAGTTGCTTCAAGTTTTACCTTCATCTTTGATGATATTGTCCAGCATTCACTGCCATATTGAAGAACTAACAGCACATAGCAGTATAGTACTCTCTTCTTCGTTTTTAGCGAAATTGTCCTGTTTCTTAATACTTTACTCAACTTCTGGAAATGCTTCCTTCGCCATGCCAATTTGCCTTCAGATCTCTGTGTCGCACTTTCCGTCTTCTATTATAACACTTCCCAGGTATTTAAATTTTTGTACCTGCTTGATTCTAGTATCCCCGACCTGTATTTGGCATATTGGGCTGCCCTTTTTACTGATGACCATGCATTCGGTTTTCTTGCAGTTTATTTGTAGTCCTTTCTTGTCACTCTCTTCAGCTACCTTCTGTAGGAGGTCTTGTAGTTTCCTATCTGTGTCTGATATCAGTACTGTATCATCTGCGTACCTTAGGTTGTTTAAATTGAGGCCTCTGATGACAAATCCAGGCATAACTTCTAGGGTCCTCAAAACATTTTTGCTGTACAAGTTGAACAGATCCGGTGAAAAGACACATCCTTGTCTTATGACCCTTTCTATCTTTGTATATCTGCTGAATTCGTTACCTGTCCGTATACAAGCGTTTTGCAGCCAGTAAAGATTCTTGATTACTCTTAAGTATTTCCCAAATATGTCTAGGCTGCCGAGCATCTCCATCAATTCTTTGTGGCGTATTTTGCCAAACGCCTTAGCATAATCAATGAAGTACAGATATAAGTCCTTCTTCATTTGTATTGCCCTTTCAGAGAGCATCCTAATCATAAATATGGCATCCCTTGTTCCGGCATCTTTGACGAACCCGCACTGTTCTAGTCCTACCTCTGGCCTGTTCTGCTTCTCGCGCTGATGTTTCTGTGGAGTTCGCCAATTCTCTGTTTGATGTTGCCTACTTCCCAGAATGTAATGTTGTTTTTGTAAGCCTTAAAAAGGACTTTGTCGACAGGATTAGCGTATTTCTTAGGGAGTGAGACGGTTTTCTTGAACTTCGCTTGCCGTAGAATGAGTTTATCAAAGACGGACTTGATTTTTCTTGTGAAAATTGTTTCTCTGATGGTAGTAATGATCTAGATGCGTGTGTTATGGCTTTTCGTGAACCATCTGGTAGTTTATGGAGAATGCAAGCACCGATGCCGTATGGGCTTGCATCACTTGCGATTATGATGTCGAGATTAGTGAATGAGGGAGAGATCCGAAGTAAGTGTTTTCTTGATCTTCTCGAATTCGTCTTGGCATTCAAGGGTCCATAAACATGCTTTATCCTTTTTTAAGGGTTTGTCGAGAGGTCCTCTCAAATTCTGCATGTTCTTAATGAAACCTTGGTAGAAGTTAGCAAGGCCGAGGAAGCTTTGTAACGATTGAACATTAACTGGGGCCGGCATATTTCTGATCGCATTAGCTCTTTCTGGGTCCGACCGACGACCGTCTCTATTTATAATGTGACCTAAGAATTTAATCTCTGGAAAGAAAAAGTCATACTTTGCTTCCTTAACCTTAAGCCCGTATTCTTGTAACTTCTCGAATACATTTATTATATGGTTCTGGTGCTCTGCCGTCATTTTACTATTCACCAGTATATCATCCAAATAGGCTGTTGCGTAGTCAAGGTCGCCCAGCATGGCGTCCATGACCTGCTGAAAAATTGCAGGCGCAACCTTGACCCCAAAAGCCAGTCTGTCATATTTTTACAGACCTTTATGAGTGTTTATGCAGAGCAATTTGGAACTTTCTTCATCCACCTTTCTCTGAAGGTATGCGTCTGAGAGGTCTATTTTGGGAAAGATTTTTCCGCCATTCAGTTTGTTGAAGATTTCTTCAGGGCTTGGGAGGGGATAGTGGTGATCCTGCAAGGCATCGTTTAGCCTTGTGGAAAAATTTGCACTCGTATTTGGGTGGACTTCTTTTTGACATAGACCGTAGATGCTTCCCATTCGCTAAAATCTGTTTTTGATAAAATACCCGCTTGTTCGAGTCTATCTAATTCTTTGTTGATCTACTCTAGCGAAAGGGACATTCCGTTTCTTTTTGAAAACTGCTCTTGCACCGTCCTTCACCTTGAACTTAGCTTTTAATTTAAGACATTTCCCAAGGCCGCCAGAAGAAACCTGGGGAAATTGTTGTTTGAGTTCCTTTTTGAGATTTTCCGAATTGGACGTTGTACTTTCTATTTTTCGGCAAAAAGTGCTCATTGGGCAATCCCATAGATTGAATTTTTCTATCCAATCTGTTCCGAATAGGTTATCCGAATTTTTTAGTACGTAGGCTTTCAGCTTTTTTGGTAACATCATTTAGTGTTACTGTAAGGATCACCTCGCCTAAGATGTTAATATTCTCGCCAGTTACGGATTTTGCTGTTTCATCCGTCTTTAATAGGGTCGGCTTGTTGTACGCCAGTTGATGATCGATAGGTCAGAACCCGAATCAAGCTGGAATTTTATAGAGTTATTGAAAACATCAGCAGTCACATATTTTCTTAAATTCTTATCGACTATGTTGTCTAATTGGGCTTGCTTAATTTTACTTTTGTGTTTCCTCCTTTTGTTGGCTTTCAGCACTGAGTTAAGTTATGACTATTTTTATTGCAATTTTTGCAATGTTTTCTTCTTGGATGGACAGAATGCCATTTTCCACAATGATAACATGGTCCGGGAGGTTTCTTTAGCCTATTCGTGTTTTGTTTATTGCGGGATTTAGAACATGAGATTTGCCTTTTGTCTTTTTGCGGGGAATAAGAGTTTGGGTTGCTTCTGATTTTTTAATCTGAGCCACACCTGATTCCTCAATCGTTTTTTGAGTCACACTTGACAGAAATTACTCTTTGACAATCCTCTGCCAATTTTTGGAGAGTCAATCCCTGTTCGTTTTCGCGTTTGGTAACTACCCGACGTCTGACCTCGGCGTCTTTTACTGATACAAATACTTTTACTTGTGCAAATATTAAGCACTTAAAATCGTCGGCAGTCAGCTCGGCCAGTTTGAAATCATTACAGAGCTTGTTTAGCGACGCTGCAAACGTTAGGAAATCTTGCTGGTTGTCCTTGACTGTGTTCAGGCATTTCCAACGTTTGTGGAACAAGGTTATGTTAGGCCCGAATAGTTCCGAAAGGAACTTAATAGTCTCTGGAAAATTCAGGTCCGTAGTTTTCTTGGGTAATATGTAGTCTACGAACCTATTATGTTCGATAGTCCCCAGTTTTCTTAACAACAGACATACCTTTTTCTCACTAGGCCATTGTTTACAGTCTACGTTGAAAATATCTTCATAGCGCTTGTAAAAAGCCTCGAATGTTTGTCTTTCTCTGGTACGTATTCGAATGTTTCAATCGAGTTGTAGATTTTACTCTGGGAAAATGTATCTTTTTCAGAGTTTTTAGAGCCGTTAAATTAATTTACAAGTAATTCTTCAGGTTGTTTTTGCTGTAGTTCTGTTTTATGAAGTGTAAATTGTTGGAATTCTCTTTGTTGTTTATGTAACTCCATAAACAATTGTTGCTGTCTTTTGTCTGATTTTTGTTGGTAGAGTTTCTGTCTTTCTTCGCTTTTTTGTTGTTGAAGTTTCTGTTCTGTTTGTTGGTCCGACTGTAATTTGAGGAATCTTTCTTCCAATTTCTGATATCTTTCTTCTGATTTTTGTTGGTGGTCCATCTGGACCTTTAACATTTGGACAATTATTTTTTGGAATTCTTCCATATTTAGATAAAAAAAAAATGACAGCGATTTTATAATATGTAGAATAAAGAGATGAAAGATCACAGAAAAAAAATGACAGCAATTACTGTTGCTTTGAAAAGCCGTGTACCAAGGGGAGGGTACACAAGGAAATCTAGACAGATTTTTTTTTCTTTTGTAAAAAAAAAAATGGACAGACAATAAAATTAAGAACTACTTACTGGTTTAGATCTTTCGAGATAACGTTGTTCCTTTAATTTCAATGTGACCATTTAAATTTTCTCCACACTTATTATTTTTTCCTCTAGCAAAAAAAAAAAAAAAAAAAAAAAAAAATTCAGCTAGAAAAAGGAAAGAAAAAATTTCTTGGTAGGCGCTCAGCAGTTCATTTACATGAGTGAGATTAGAGGGCAGCGGATTAGAAATGTTTGTAATCTCCAGTCGGGAGTATTAATATTTATGGGGGGGATTTTTAGTTTCTTCTGAAGGGATTCCGATAAGTCGTTGTTCTTTTACGTTAGTTTCGCTTTTATTGTTTACATTCATTCTGATTTCATTAAAAGGGATTCTGACAAGGAATTGAATGAGTTTTCCAACAGATGGCGTTCTCAGAACTTCATGCGTGTAGTTTCAGATAGTAACACATCTATAAGGAAGTACTATAAGCAAGCTTGAAATTCAGTGTATGTCATTTCGCCGAAGTGTAAACAATTTTGTTTTTATAGTGTTAAGCATGTTGGATTTTGTGCCAAAGAAAGTGTATTTGCGGAGAATTTTACTGCACTACTTTATTCAAAAGAAATCTTGTTTTGACTTACGAAAACCATCTTCTGTCGGAAACAATATGCAGAGATTGGTTAAGACGCTTCAAAAATAATGATTTTGATGTTAAATATAAAGAACGCTCTGGCGCAGCGAAAAAGTTTAAAGACGAAGAATTGGAGGCATTACTGCATGAGAACTTATGTTCGGCGCAAGCTGAACTTGCAGAATCATTAAGAGTTGATCACACAACAGTTTCGAAACATTTAAAAACATTAAGAACGATTCAAAAGCAAGGAAATTGCACGCCGTCCCTGTTGAAACCGAGAGAAGTCGAACGGCGTCTTGTCACTTTTGAACAGCTGCTTCAGTGACAGAAAAGGAAAGGTATTTTGCATCGTAATGTGACCGGCGATTAAAAATAGATACACTACAATAACCCTAAACGTATAAGAACATGGGTAAGTCCAGCCATGTGTCAACATCGGCGATAAAACCGAATATCTATGGTTCGAAATTTTTATTTTGATTTTGGTTGGATCAGCTGTATTTAGTTTATTATAAGCTGCTCAAACCGACCGAAACTATCAAGGGAGATCGCTATCGTTTACATTTGATGTCTTTGAGCCGAGCATTCAAGAGACAACGGCCGCTGCACGAACAGAGACACAACAAAGGGACTTTGCAACAAAATAACGCTAAGCCACATATTGCAAAACGGGTGAAAACCTACTTGGAAACACTAAAATGGGAAGACCTACCCCAATTGCCGTAGTTACCAGATATTGCCCCGTCCGATTATCACTCGTTCCGATCGATGGCACATGGCTTGGCTGAGCAGCACTTTCATTCTTATGAAGGTGCTAAAAAGTGGATCGACCCGTGGTTAAGAGCGTGTCATTTTTCCGACGTGGAACTCAAATGTTGCCAAAAACAGTGGGGAAAGTAGTGGTTAGCGATGGACAATACTTTCATTGATAAGTTTCTTACTAATTTTTGTAAATAAAACATTATTTTCTATTGAAAAATCAGCGAGAATTTATTCAAGGTTCTAAAAATTTCCAAATATATACCAAAACCTATTTGAACTTATTAGATAGATTTTTGTCGGTTTTTATTTTCTCACGTATTCGAACCAATCCATAAATCTTTCTTGGGATAAAGATATGTTTCTTTTTTGTTTTTTTAGGGAGATAATAAAGAATTTTCTAATATGTTCTAAAAAAATACATCTAGGGGAGGGGGTGCAATAAAAAGAATATATATAAGAACGCATTGATTGATCCAGGCTTCAAATTGATTCGAGCAACATATTAGAAAGGAGGCGTTGAGAGACACTGCACTTAGTTTAATTAAACTTCTGCGTCGACATCTCAATCCTTTCTCTCCCAAAACTCAGAGACGTATTGGTATGAACTGGTTGATAAATGGAGACAGCGACGAAGTGGGGGTCAGTAGAAGACCGCCCCGCATACCGCCATCTTTTGAGTTGCATATTCTAATCCATGATGCTCGTTGTGGCGCAATGGTTACAGAATCGGAATGAGAAATCGTAGAGCCGTGTTCGAAATCCAGTTGAATTCGTTGCATTCACTTACTCGCAAATATACTTGGGAAAGGCATGAATCCAACTCATGATAATTAGATAGAACAATTCTTACTTAAAAATTTGGGTAACCTCAGACATTCGTTTATAAAAAAAAAAAGCGCCTTTTTTCCTTGAAACCAATCTAGTCAGTCAGTCAGTTAAGTGATACAATCTCAGACGATCATGTCTCGAAAGAGACATGACTGACTAGGCAGAAAATTTTCCCGCATTAGGTTGTTATTACTTTCTGCGGTAGACTAATTGCCGACCAAGGCTATAGAACCCAATCTGTCCTGCTATTTAACCCATACCTGGAGAAAGAGAAGCGACGAGTTAATACTGCTCCAAGCGTATTTGCGCTTAAGTGAATGCAACGAATTCGACTAAAATTTGAACTCTTTCAATTACTATATCATTCTATGGCTCTCCACAGCATCCTGATTTTTTGTTGTAATTTTTAACCCTTCGCCACATATCTTTTTTCGCGTTCTGCCATCTTATCACATATAGCAGAACCTATATTTAATCTTTGCTTCAGCCGAAATATTAAAATTTTAGTGTAGAAAAAGCTAAAAAACAAGCTGGTTAATATTCAACCACAATGACTAAATATTATTAGCTGATAAAGCTAGTGAATAATCAGTCATAATGACTATTATTAGCTGATAAAGCTGGTTAATATTCAATCACAATGACTAAATATTATTAGCTGATAAACCTTGATAATATTTAGCAATAATGACTTACTAAGTCATTAGGTACCTTAGATTTATGTTAAGTAAATAAAACAGTTCTTACTTAGAAATCTGGATAATCTTATATATTCGTGTTCGAAAAAAACTAGTTTTCCTTTGATACCGCTATAATTCGAACTACTTTCACTTCTCAGCAATGTTTATCGTTTTAAAAAGCGACGATAAAAAATCCCTTGTTCCCTATTTAGGATGTGGTTTCCGGCTTTCTCTTTTCCAATCTTTTCACTTTTCTTTTTCTTTTTCTTTTTTTCTTTTTCTTTTTCTTTTTTTTTTCTTTTTTTTTTTCAATTGGAGTAGATAGACTAAACTATCGCCCGGTTCACACTCTACCCACGTCTATTGTACAGGTGTAGAGGCTCATCCATTGTTCCCTGTTTAGGATGTGGTTTCCGGCTTTCTCTTTTCCAAATCTTTTCACTCTCACGTAGCCCCCTCCACATCAGTGGCGTTACCGCCTTGCTCGGGGTGATATGATTAAAAAAAAGTACATATGAAGTCTTTTCTTCATCTGTGAGAGTAGCGGCTCGGATTGAGGAATCGGAGAACCAAGTTCAAATTCCGGGAGAATTTGTCATAGCCACTTACGTGCTAATACCCTGAGAAAGGTGTGAATCCATCTCTACTCCCCACAGATATTAAATGAATAGCAGGACCGATTGGGTTCTACAGCCTTTGTTGGTTATCAGTCTACCACAGAAAGAAATGTCAATGTACTGAGGGGAAATCTTCTGCTGAGTCAGTCATGTCTCGAAAGAGATATGATCGCCCAAACGTTTATCACGTATGGCACTTAACTGACTAACTGAATATAATAGTTAGAATCATGATTAAGTCGGCTACTGGTCATAAAGTTGGGGATCAGTTCTATATTGTTATGAAGTAATAAACTGATCCCCCACAAATTACTACTTAATAATATAATATATCTCTTCCTTCTGGAGCTATGAGTCAAATAATAGGACAGATTGTGTTCTACAACCTTGGATTATAAGACTGACACAGTTTCAAGCTTTCTTTCGTAAAATACTGTCATAATAGTCATCTCAGAACTCAGGTTGGATTTCTGTTACGCACTACCTCCCCATAAAAAAGAAGATGAAAATAAAAATAAAACTAGTCAAAAATTACTAATAATTGTTGACAATTTTGATTTCACAGAAAATGAAGATGAAAGTAAATACCAATGAAATTAATAATAATATTTGATAATGCTTCATCTCATAAATAAAAATTAAAGCAAATACTAGTAAAAAATTAACAATGTTTGATAATGCTTCATTTAATAAAAAATAAAGATGAAAATAAATGCTAATAAAATTAATAACAATGTTTGATAATGCTTCATCTCATAAAAATTGAAGATTCAAGTAAATACTAGTCAAAAATTAATCATAATGTTTAATAAAGCTTATAATTAATAAAAAATGAAGAAAGTGAATAATAAAAATTAATAATAATGTTTGATAATGCATCATTTAATAAAATATGAAGATGAAAGTAAGTTCTAATAAAAAATTACTAATAACACTACATTTAATAAAACATAAAGACGAATGCAAATACTAAAAATTGAACAAATAATACTTCAGTTAGAAAAATATCTGAAGTCAAAACACTTATTACATACATCACGTGACTGCGCACTCCTTACGTTGCAAGACTACCCTTAATTTAGGAAATAATTTTACTAGTACTTTCATCTTCTAAAGAAGGATGCTGCGGATATCGTAGACCAAGCATTTGAGCAATGACGAGGTATTGGAAAGAATGGAAACGAAAAGGAAATTAATAATGAGCATCAGGATGAGACAACTGAAGTCCTTGGGACATGCAATGAGGAAGGAGGGCTTGGAGAATCTAATACTAACTGGCCAGATAGAAGGAAAAAGAGACAGAAGAAAACAGCGGATAACATATTTGATGGGCCTGAGCAGGTGGATGACAGAACGGGGGCTGCGAGATGTTACAGGAGAAAGCGTGCTAAGAGGCACCAGGGATAGGGATACGTGGAAGGCCATGATTGACTACGTTCTGAAAGGACAAGGCACATAGAAGAAGTACTTTCATCAACTTCTAAAACCTTCAGTATTAATATGGTACATCTCCCGTTTTCTCCTTCAGTATCAGCTGGTTTTTCCGGGGTAAAATTTAATGAGCTAGTTTTGTTGAGAATTCCCACTCAATATTGTGTTCAATTCTTATTAGCAACGCCATATTGTCAATTGCTTTTTTCATGTGTGCGCATGCGCTAGTGTGTATTGAAGATCTACAGCAAAAATATCTTTATTGGTTAACTCCTCACTACTTTTACTTTCTCATGACTCTGAAAAAAAAAACCAACCCTTATGATAGAACCCGAGGTAAGATTTCATGAACAGGAAGGCCTTTACCTTGTTGTGACATACAACTTGTTAGCGCTTGCTCCTGGACAATTGGCGACACATTCCGATGGTGATATATATATATATATATATATATATATATATAAGCGAATAAAGAGCGAAGAAAATATTAACAACGTTCAAAACATAAATTTAAAACAGTGCTAAATATAGGTTACCATCATTATTAACGACCTGATGAGACATTGTTCTTTCGATGTCGAAACAAAATGTACACATTTTTAGTAAATTATAATTTGTATATGTTCTAAACTATATATATATATATATATATATATATATATATATTATCGTTCATTCAGCAATGAATTAGAACACTCTCAGCTATTGGTCATGTATAATGATAACATACACGCTAAAATGTCTGCCTCCTTCTACTAAGCGCCCGTAGCTCAGATATAGAATCGCTGACTGATGCCAATTCGGTCGGGTTTCAATCCTGGGTAAAAAGCAATCGGCTGTCTAATCATACTGATGAGCTGTGATACAGCAATTCTACCTCTGGGCTATGGGCCCTCGGCAGACTTTTTTAGCGTATACATTATCATTATACACGCCTAATAGCCAGAGTGCTCTTATTCATTACAGAATGAGCGATGCGTACATGCCAGAGTAGCTACTGTTTTTCAAAGTCTACCATTCTTCCAGAGTTCTCAATCAGGGTGTGAGCGCGTAGTCATCCGCAGACAGATCTGTTTCACTTTATCACAGCTCATCAGTACGGTTAGACTCCGATTGCTTTTTAACCCAGGATTGAAACCCAACCGAATTGGCGTCAGTCGGAGATTCTACCTCTGGGCTATGGGCTCTCGGTAGAAGAAGGCATACTTTTTAGCGTATACATTATCACTATGCACGCCTAATAGCCAGAGTGCTCTAATTCATTACAGAATGAGCGATATATATATATTTTTTTTTTTATTGATAAAGGAAGACGAAAGGTCTTTCGTTCCAATGGTGACACTTCTCTCTTGGTCGCAATATTGCCTATAGCGATAACAAAAATTGTAGAGGAAACGCGAAAGAATGTTTTTTTTTTTGTTTTTTTGTTTTTGCCCTGGACAACTGGTCCACGCCCACCGAAGGTGACGCATATCTGTCGGTCGTACTATTGTCATAATGATGACGACAATTATCGAAGGGACCGGAACATTAATAAGCCGATTGTTGTTGCAAACAAAATAAAAAACTTCGTTGGGGAAAAACACGTAAAGTTAACATTCGAACCAAATCATGTTTTTAACATTCTAATGTCTCGAAAGCTTACAAAATATGCTTTGAAAAATATGCGGGTGGTATAACGGTTACCGGTAAGAAAAGGAAAATAGATCCGCCTAGTTTAAATTCCGGCCGCGTCAGTTGCATTCACTTTCGCACCATGTCATTGGTAAATTATGAGTTTCTTCACCCTCACCCTTAGCTATAGATTACATAGTAGAATAGACTGTGTTCTCTAACCTTGGGTGATAACCAGCCTAGAATTCAAAACAGTGGGTAAGGCAGTTTACGAAACAATTTCATTATCTTTTCCAAGTCACAGAAATTCGTACGTCATAGAGAGTCATGGTTGTATACAACTTGAAAAAATTGGCATTAAAAATAATGTTTCGAAAATACATTTCCGATTCAGAATGTATTAAAAAGAAAGAATGGTTTTACGACTACAAATTTATCCTTTTGAACGAAATTTATTCTTGGGAGAAATAACCGTTTATTTTCTGAGTTGAATTCTGATTATTGATTTCTTGAAGTAATTAATATTTCTTTTTTGTGTAGAATTATTATGCAACGGTTGCACAGTTCTTTGGGGGCGTGTCTTTTAAAAGCTCTAACTTCCTTCTAACGTGTTCTGTTTATCATTTCTTTTCGGATCAATGATGATAAACATCAAGTTAATTCAGCAAATGCGCACTGTAATCGTTGCAAAATGCCAAATACAGGTGGGGGATAACAGAATCAAACAAGTCCAAGAATTTAAGTACCTAGGAAGTGTTCTAACAGGAGATGGAAAGTGCGACACGGAGATCCGAAGGCGAATTGGCATGGCAAAGGACGCGTTCCAGAAGATGAGCAAAATACTAACACACAGGAAAATCTCAATAGAAACGAAGAAAAGAGTGCTAGACTGCTACGTGATGTCAGTTCTTCAATACGGCTGTGAATGCTGGACAATATCATCGAAAATGAGGACAAAACTGGAAGCGGCCGAAATGAGGTTCTACAGAAGGATGCTACGGATATCGTGGACTGAGCATACAAGCAACGACGAAGTGTTAGAAAGAATGGCAACAAAAGGAAATTGATGCTGAGCATCAGGAAAAGACAACTGAAGTTCCTGGGACATGCAATGAGGAAGGAGAACATGGAGAACCTGATACTGACTGGACAGATAGAAGGAAGGAGAGACAGAGGAAGGCAGCGGATAACATATTTGCAGGGTCTGATCAGGTGGATGACGGAACGGGGGTTACCAGGAGCAACAGGAGCAAACATACTAAGAGCCACAAGGGATAGGGGAGACGTGGAGATCCATGATCGCGTACGTCCTGAAGGGACAGGGCACATAGAAGAAGAAGAATAATCGTTGCCTTTAAGGAGGGGCATAGATGTTTAAAGATCGCCCACTTCCTGAAAGTTGTCCGGTTGTTTGTTTTCAAAGTTCTCAAATTGGTATATGACGATCATTCTACAGCAGTACGCAAACGTAAAACGCATACTAAGGGTCTTAAAACTATCGGATCACCCAAATTTTTCTGAAAGGGTCTGAAAATTATCGATAAAAATTATTCAGCTGTCAATAGCGATATGCTTACAGCATTACTTAGTGCTTTGAGAACACGTCTTTTAATAGCTGTAATGTTTTCCTAACTTGTTCTGGTCGTCACTTTTTCAGATAAATGATGACAAATATCCAGTAAACTCAGCAAATGAAAAGACGCGCTGTAATCGTTACCTTAAAGGTAGAGTATAGTGCGTTGTGGTGCACTGGATATCGGCTCGGAATGAGAAATCCGGGAGCCGAGTTCGAATCCTAGCTGAATTCATTGCATTCACTTACGCGCAAATACCTTTGGGAAAGGTATTAATCCATCTATTCCTTCCAGTTATGGGTTAAATAACAAGACAGATTGGGTTCTACAGCCTTGGTCGGCAACCAGTCTACCGCAGGAAGCAATGGCAACCTACTGCGGGATAATCTTCTGCCCAGTCAGCCATGTCTCTTTCGAGATATGATCGCCCAAAGCGTGTATCACGTATGGCACTTGTCTGATAGTGGTTTAGAGTGTAGATGTAGGGAGCTGGTTAATGTTTCCTTGATTCGGCCTTGTGTCTTACTTAACCGAACTCCCTACGGCATACAGGATTTATGCTGTATTATTATAATCAGAAGAATTGTCATCAGAAGGTTGTTTGTTGGCAATAATGTGGAATAGTGTAAGAATAAAATATACATTTTGTATGTTAAAATAGAAATTTATTAAAAGGACCAATAAGAACTCATAGAAATTCTTACATATATTTATATGAATTTACTCGAGCCACAAGATTGGCAATTACTGTGAAACCAATAAAATGTAAACGCAAATTCTACTCCATCAGCTTTTTTTCTCGCACTTCCCTTTTGTGGAATTCTCTTCCATTTACTAGCTTTCCCGACAGCTACACTCTCCAAGAATTTAAATGTAAAGTTAACAGTCATCTCCTATCTCACTAACCTGCATCCCCTCTCTCATGCTCCTTTCTCTGTCCACTCCACTCTCATCAGTATTCTCATCCTTCTCTTACACTGTTCCTGACACCCCCAATAACCTGTCACTCTTTCTCATAACTTTCCTCTTATGTAACCCCTGCAAAACAGTGGCAGTAAAATGCATTGCTTGGGGCAATATGATTATAAAACAAACAAAAAAATATTCAATGAGAAAGTTAAGGGTATCAAGAGTTCATACAAAATGTTCGTCGTAGTAATTGTTGAAAGAGATAAGAAGAACGAGGACAATGTGTGAGTCGCTTGAAGTTGAAGTTTCATTTTAGATGTTTGTCTCGCGGCTCCCATCTGATACTCTGCTTGACTGACGTTGATGAAGTCATTTTATTGTAATCTAGATTTTTCGCACTTACTCGTGAAGTTCTTTTTGATTTTGCAAGTCGTTCCCATTTGTCAGAAATCATTTTAACTTGGGAAATCTGGTTTCGACTTTTTCTTTAAACACATGGTCAATCCTTTTTCTATTCTGGAAAACCAGTACTTCACACGTCATTGTGAATCTTTGTAAAAGTGAAGAAGAAGGTTTTGAGTTTAATTAATTTCTTATCCACTACATAAGTTTGCAAAGAGGATTCTACAGCAGTAACCAAGCTTTTTGTCGTATTCAGTCAGTTAAGTGCCATACAAGATACACGCTTTGGGTGATCATGTCTCGAAAGAGACATGACTGACTGGGCAGAAGATTATTCCGCAGTAGGTTGCCATTGCTTTCTGCGGTAGACTGGTTGCCAGCCAAAGCTATAGTACCCAATCTGTCCTATTAATTGACTCATAGCTAGAAGGAGAAAAGATGTATTAAATTATTAAGTAGTAATTAGTGGGGAATCAGTTTATTACTTCATCACGATAGAAAACCGATCACCCACTTTATGCCCAGTAGAAGCCTTAATCATGTTTTCAACTATTATATTCAGTCAGTCAGTTAAGTGTCATACGTGATACACGCTTTGGGCGATCATGTCTTGATAGAGAAATGACTGACTGAGCAAAAGATTATCCTGCAGTAGGTTGCCATTGCTTTCTGCGGTAGACTGGTTGCCATCCAAAGTTGTAGAACCCAATCTGTCCTATTTTTTGACTCATAGCTAGAGGGGAAAGAGATGTATTAAATTATTAGGTAGTAATAGGTGGGATATCAGTTTATTACTTCATAACAATATAAAACCGATCCCCCACTTTATAACCAATAGCTGCCTTAATCATGATTCCAACTGTTATATTCAGTCCGTCAATTAAGTGCCATACGTGATACATATTTCGGGTGATCATGTTTTGAAAGAAACATGAGTGACTGGGCAGAAGATTATCCTGCTGTAGGTTGCCATTGCTTTCTGCGGTAGACTGGTTACCAGTCAAGGCTGTAGAACCCAATCTGTCCTGTTATTTAACCCATAACTGGAGGGAAGAGACGTAATACCGTAAGTGACTGCAATGAATTCAACTGGAATTCGAACTCGGCTCCCCGATTTCTCGTTCCGAGTCGATATCCACTGCACCAGAACACACAAAGCCCAAATTATAATTTATAATACAGGGTTTGCTCAGTTCTTTGAGAGCAAGTCTTTCAATAATTCTAACTTTTTCTTATAATCATTTCTTTTTTAGAATCCTATAATAGCGGATTTTTTCATAAAGCTGAATACAAATGCAGAAAGACGTATCTATGTGCCCTGTCCTTTCAGGACGTAGGCGATCATGGCTTTCCACGTCTCCCTACCCCTGGTGGCTCTTAGTACGCTTTCTGTTGTTACACCACGCAACCCCCGCGTTCCGTCATCCACCTGCTCATGCTCTTCAAATATCTTATCCGCTGCCTTCCTCTGTCTCTTTTTCCTTCTATCTAACCTGTCAGTATCAGGTTTTCCAAGCCCTCGTTCGTCATTGCATGTCCCAGGAACTTCAGTTGTCTCTTCCTAATGCTCACTATTAATTTCCTTTTCGTTTCCATTCTTTCCAAAACCTCATCATTGCTAACATACTCGATCCATAATATCCTCAGCATCCTTCTGTAGAACCATATTTCAGCTGCTTCAAGTTTTTCCTTCATCTTCGATGAGATTGTCCAACATTCACTGCCGTATTGAAGAACTGACATCACATAGCAATCCAGTACTCTCTTCTTTGTTTTTAGTGAAATTTTCCTGTGTCTTACTCAGCTTCTGGAACACGTCCTTCACTATGCCAATTCGCCTTCGGATCTCTGTGTCGCACTTTCCGTCTTTGGTTAGAACACTTCCAAGGTATTTTAAATGTTGTACTTGCTTGATTCTAGTATCCCACACCTGTATCCCACAGTATCCCACACCTGCATTTGGCATTTTGGGCTGCTCTTTTTGCTGATGACCATGCATTCAGTTTTCTTGCAGTTTATTTGTAGTCTTTTCTTGTCACTCTCTCGTGTTTTATAGATTACGCAAAGTCATTCAATAAAGTATGCCACAAATACTTGATAGAGATGATCGGTAACCTCGACATATTCGGGAAAGACATTGATCAAGAGCCTCTACTGGCAGAAAGCCGCCTGCACATGGACAGGAAACGAGTTCAGCAGATATACAATACTAGAAAAAGGTGTAAGACAAGGATGTGTCTTCTCACCAGATCTTTTCAACTTATACAGCAAGGCAATTCTGAGAGAACTAGTAGTCCTGTTAGGATTCATCAGATCAACAACATAAGATATGCAGATGACACAGTGCTGATAGCAAACACAGAAAGGAAACTGCAAATCCTCCTACAGAAGGTAGTGAAAGAAAGATTGGCTTGATAAATGCATATTTGTCAATTTCTGAATAAAAATTAATTTTTTAAAATCTCCAAAAAATTGGTGGGTTGCGGATTATTTCAGAGCTCACAGACAAACATTGCACATTTCACAATTTTCTTCCTCATTAAGCATCTACCGCGAGTGGCTCTTGACAGCTGTGTGTTAATTAGTAAGATTTGTATCACTAAACCACTAATATCTCAAAAAAATTCTTACCATCTCAAAATATTTTATAGATTTAAATAACCAGAAAAGGGTTGATAAGCCATTAAAAAAAGCGAACGATCGATCAATATAAAATAAATAAAACCCCTGAGGCACATTTTAAATTTTAATAGGAAATTGTATTTCAAGTAGAATAAATAATTCATTCTTTGTATGCATGCTGTAAAATAAGGTAAGTGTTTGTTGAGTTTACGGGGAAACACTTAACCGATTGTTCTCATAAGAATTACCGGGTAACGGGCAGAAAAGAGAAAAAGAGACAAACCAAATAAAACTGAGTAATGGCTAGTGAGGCTACTGTCTCAGAAACCGCAGCAACTTTCCCAGCAAAATGCATCGAAGTAAGTTTTTCACAAGCGTTTCACCAACTGTCCACTGCTGGTGTTCTCGTCGCTTTTATCGACATCAGACAGTTGATTAAAACCCGAATCTGGACAATTGCAGAGAGGCCCTTATGTGGACATCCCAAGCTGTTCTGCTTCTAACAAGGAAAACCAGGCTGTAACTAACTTCGACTGGTATGCCCGTAATCGACTCGGAGGTTCCATTTCGTTTGCCTGCTTCGTTTTTTTGAAATTGTATTTCTCTAATACAGAATGTTGAATATATATATATATATTAAAATTATTTGTATGAACATTAATTTTGATCGATACTCGTGTTTAAGTAGATATTCTGTTTATAACCAAACAGTATTGTATATTTATTTCTACCGGCCCGATTATTTATGATAAATTTTTGTTAACAAAATAATGTAAATAATCAGGCCGGTAGAAATAACTGCTTGATTATAAACAGAATATCAACTTAAATACGAGTATCGATCAAAAATAATGTTCAAACAAATCATTTCAAATTGTCGGTTGTTTATAACCAATTTCGTTAATATTCGTTAATTTCCGTAATATATATATATATATATATATATATATATATATAGATGTGTGTGTGTGTGTGTGTGTGTGTGTGTGTGTGTTCATGACTTTTAAAAAGAATACTCTTAACCCCTACCCAATCACTGCAATCTTAACCTGTTCAAGTCTTGTGCCAACTCCACATGGCCCCATAAACTCCGCCTTGTATCGCGTACTCTGTAACCCTCTACCTTGCGTGGTTTGGGGCTTTGTACAGTGGAAAGCAACAAAAATGTGGTTCTACAGAAGGATGCTGAGGATACAATGAACCAAACATGTGAGCAACGACCAGGTTTTGGAGAGGGTGCGAGCAAAACAGAAACTTCTATTTTACATCGGGAACAGAGAGCTGAAGTTTCTGGCACACGTAATGAGGAAGGGGGGCTCTAGTTCGTTAGATAATTTTGGACACATTCGACGTGATTTAATGTTAGTAAGCTTGTCTGAATTACGACTGAATAGTGAGTTAGAACCTCACTGGGTGCCTTGTGCCAAATCTAAGTTGCGCTTAGAAAATCCACCATTCGTTAGTTAATTCCTTAGTTCGCACGACTGTTATGCTCTGCCAATAGCTCATAAACAATGGATTATTCCGTTTTGAACGCGTAAAAACACAGCAATGACATATGTGGGACGCTACTTGGTTTCAGCGAGAAAATGAAAGAAAGAGAGAAGATAGAAGTCTTTAACGCATGTTTCAGTGAAAAGGGAAACATTGTTAGTTTTAAATCCTTTCATTTCTACCCCTTACTTCTTAGAATAATGAAAAGCATTCTTACTTATGATTTTTATTGCTATATTTTGTTAAAGTTGCTAAGCTCAAATATTTAAAGGTTTTACAAGATAGATAGATATCGGGAAAAATTATGGAAAAAAAGCAGTTGAACATTCACTGAGTTGGCCCTACTCAGGGGATGTTGAACTTGTTTCTTTTTCATTAAGTGGCAAATAAATTAATGAGAGATAAGACGCAAATCTCACCACGCAGGTTCTTTCAGATAAGACAATATGCCGTTTACATCTCTCAGTCAACTGCTCATGTATTAACAGTTATTGCTGAAAGCGTCTATCAAGCGTTAGATAAGAAAAGTGAAGGTCGGGCTGTTGCTTGGCACATCTCGAAAGCGTTCGACAGGGTTTGACAGACCGGTCTTCTTTACAAGTTCTAAGGTTATGGCATTTCTGGGCAAATATTTTAACTGAATTAATCTTTCTTATCAAATCCCCAGATGGAACTTATCTTGAATGGCCACTCATTTTGCATTAATGTTGACGTTCCACAGGGTTTTGTTCTTGGCATACGTTGTTCCTACTTTTTATCAAAGACCTTTATGATGGCATCAGTTTCCAACTCAGTATGTACACTGATGGCACATCGATTTTCTCCTGCTAATAGTAAATCTGACCATTTCGATAAGGTCAAATAAGTAGCTGATCTAGAAAATAACCTACAACTGGAGCAAATAATGGCTTGCTAATTGTAAAACCTCGAAAACGATAATCGTCAGAGAGAGACATTTCGACCATTCAACAGCATGGCCAATGCTAATATCCAGAAAAGTGAGTCGTTAAGTCATCTCATCTAACATGATGTGGAAAGACTGTATTAAATCCATTGTTAGATCAGCTGCTAAGAATGTTAGTTCACTGTTTCAAGCTAAACAATTTTCTGTCGAATGTCACATATCTATGTCTACCATTTGTCCATGCCTTGAATATTACTACCACATATAGTCAAGTGTTCCTACTTTATATTTAGAGATTATTGATAAATTCCAAAGACGAATCAGCAAAATTATTGGTCTTGAACCATCAACTTGGATTTAATCACTTTTCCACTTCCGTAATGTAAGCTTCCTTGGACTTTTTTTTGTACTTTCTTGAGGTAACATTACCGGCTGAAGTGAAGTGAAAAGAATATATCGAATCAAAAGCTAAGTCTAATGTTCGTTCACTGTAACAATTTATCTCCCAAATCTATCTAAACTTACTTATAAATGGAGCTTTGTCTGTGTGTGTGCCCATTACCTATAGACTCCGAAACGGCTGAACCGATTTTCTTGAAAATTTAAACAGTTGTACTATAAGCGTCTGCGAGTGTTCTTAGCTACGTTTTGTGTTGAGGTACCCCGATAAATATCGAAAATCGATAATCGAAAAAATCGGGTTATAGAAGGAGCGGTCCGATTTTAATCAAATTTGATAGTCATAGGCAAAAACATAAGAAACGATATTCAGAAGTTTCAACGTTGCAGTTCTTACAATAGTGCAAAAAAATTGATATCGATACCAGGAAATCAAAATTTGACTTACATCCATTCATTTTTCTTTCAGTCTACGGTTTCGCTTTAACTGGAAACAACTATTGCTTTTTAGTCTTTCGGGCCAACGTCTAGCAAAAGATCTGAGCTCCATGACTATGGATTAGTTTCAAAGCTTTCATTACACCCGAGCAACGTCGGGCTATACTGCTAGACTTATATATCTATAAATCAACCAGCAGTCCATGCTTCGACTATTGCTGCTGCATATAGTCCGGTTCACGATTTTATGTTTAAAGAATCTTAAAAAGGTAGCTGAACTGAGTGACAAAAAGGGACTATAAATAAACTGCAAGAAAACCGAATGCATGGTCATCAGCAAAAGAGCAACTCAAAATGCTAAATACAGATAGGGGATACTAAAATCAAGCAGGTATAAAAATTTAAATACCTGGGAAGTGTTCTAACAGAAGTGGGACACAGAGATCTGAAGGCGAATTGGCATGGAGAAGGACGTGTTCCAGAAGCTGAGTAAAGTATTAAGATACAGGAAAATTTCACTAGAAACAGTGAAGTGAATACTAGATTGCTATATGGTGTCAGTTCTTCAATATGGCAGTGAATGTTGGACAATATCAACAAAGATGAAAAACAAACTTGAAGTAGCTGAAATGTAGTTCTACAGAAGGATGCTGCGGATATCATGGACCGAGCATGTGAGCAATGATGAGGTTTTGGAACGAATGGCAACGAAAAGAAAATTAATAGTGAGTATCAGGAAGAGACAACTTCAGTTCCTGGGACGTGCAATGGGGAAGGAGAGCTTGAAAAACCTGATACTAACAGGCCAGATAGAGGGGAAAAGAGATAGAGGAAAGCAGCGGATAACATATTTGAAGAGCCTGGGCAGGTGGATGACAGAACGGGGGCTGCGAGATGTTACAGGAGAAAGTGTGCTAAGAGCCATCAGGGATAGGTGGATGGCCATGCTCGCCTACGTCCTGAAAGGACAAGACACAAAGAAGAAGAAGAAGAAAATACAAAGATGGATCAGCAATATTATTGGTCCTAACCTGGTTACTAGGCTTCAACTACTTTACCGCCGCTGTAAAGTAGCTGCCCTGTGCCCTTTCTATATATTTATCACAACTGTTCGAGTCAGCTCTTTTCTTTGATACCGGTTTTCTTCAGACAAAGTTTCAAACACCATGACCTTAGCCAAAGTATATACTTTATTCATCACGGAAATATCGACAGATATCCAAATAAAATGGGTCAATCTTATACGGGAGGTTTCATTAACACATGCGAAATAGATAAAAAATTTAGCATTGCCCATATTATAATAATAATAATAATAATATGGATCCAAAATGCAGGTTTTGTGAGAAACACCAAGAAACAATAGACCACCTAATCTCAGGCTGTTCTGTGCTTGCCCCAAACGAATATAAAAATCGCCACGATAGAGTTGGGCAATATTTACATTGGGCAATGTGCAAACATTATGGAAAAGCTGTAAACAAACACTGGTATGAACATCATCCAGCACCGGTTACAGAAATAGAAGATGTAACCATTCTATGGGATTACACCATCTACACAGACAGAAAAGTTGAAGCAAACAGGCCAGACATTATTGTTAAAAACCAGAAGGAGAAAACTTGTCTATTAATTGATATGGCTTGTCCAGCGGATTGTAACATAGCAACCAAGGAATTTGAAAAACTGTCAAAATATAAAGACCTGGAAATTGAAATAGAAAAAATGTGGAAATTGAAAACAAGAATTGTACCAGTGATAGTAGGTGCACTTGGAATGATAAAAAATGGAACAAAACAACACATTGAAAGAATCCCTGGAAACCCCAGCTTAAGAGATATACAAAAAATTGTCTTATTAAGTACAGCCCACACACTAAGGAAAACGTTATCTATGTAATGCTGGGGATGATAGGGAAGATAGAAAAACATGAAATGGAGTCATAACAACACTCCACTACCTGCCTTAGGTCTCCCCGCAGACTTGGTTGGTAGTGAGACCAAAGCAGAAATCGAAATATGATGAAAAATGACATAATAATAATAATAATTAAAAAAAGTGGTTATTAAATCGGTACGAGCCGCAACGTTGTAAGTATAACAAACAAAATGAACATGCTAGTCTGAATCATATAAAAATCATATAAAAATGATAATTCCTCATCTGAAAAATAGCGATAAAGATTATAAAACCTTTACGGGCCGAAACCTTATGAGTGTAACAACCAAGATGAACATGCTATCTGAATAGCAAATTATATAATAAGGACAATTTCTCATCCAAAAATATCTATAAAGATTATTAAATTAGTCGGAGGTGAACAATGTAAGTATAAAAACCAAGGTGAAGATACTGGTCCGAAAAGTAAAGCATATAATAATAATAATAATAAGATTAATAATAATAATAATTTCTCAACTTAAATACACTAATAAAGTTTATTAAATCCTTACGAGACGAAACGTTGTGAGTATAACAACAAGGATGAACGTGCTGGTCCGAATACCAAATCATACATTTATAATTCCTCAACTCAAAAATACCGATAAAGATTATTAAATCGGTCCGATCCGAAACCTTTTGTGTATAACAACCAAGACGAACGTACTGGTCTGAATAGCAAATCATATAATTATGATAACTCTTCATCTCAAAAACTACCGATAAAGATTATTAAACCTTTGCGGGCCGAAACCTTGTGAGTATAACAACCAAGATGAACATGTTGGTCCGAAAAGCAATTCATATTATAATGATAATCCTTAATTTCAAAATTCCGATACAAATTATTAAATCAATTTAGGCCGAAACGTCGTGAGTGTAAAATTAAAGAACATGCTAATCTGAAAAGCAAATTATATAATAAGGACAATTTCTCATCCAAAAATATCTATAAAGATTATTAAATTAGTCGGAGGTGAACAATGTAAGTATAAAAACCAAGGTGAAGATACTGGTCTGAAAAGTAAAGCATGTAATAATAATAATAATAATAATAAGATTAATAATAATAATAATTTCTCAACTTAAATACACTAATAAAGTTTATTAAATCCTTACGAGACGAAACGGTGTGAGTATAACAACCAATATGAACATGCTGGTCCGAATAGCAAAGCATATAAAAATGATAATTTCTCATCTCCAAAATACCGATGAAGATTATTAAATCGGTCTGAGCCGAAACATTGTGAGTATGACAACCAAGATGAACATGCTGGTCTGAATAACAAAGTGTATAATAATGATAATTCCTTATTTAAAAAATACATATAAATAACAATAAATCGGTAAAAGCCGAAACGCTGTGAGTATAATAACGAAGATAAACATGTTGGTCCAAATAGCAAAGCAGATAATAAATGCTAATTCCTCATCACAAAAATACTTCCAAAGATTATTAAATAGGCCCGATCCGATACGTTTTGTCTTTAACTGCCAGGATGAACATGCCAGTCCGAATAGCAAAGTACCAATAATAGTAATTCCTCATCTTAAAAATACATATGTAAATTATAATAATGGTTATACCTACCCAAAAATAACGATAAATATTATTAAATCCGTACGAGCCAAAATGTTGTGAGTATAACAGGCAAAATGAACACGCTGGTTCAAATAGTCAGTCATAAGTGCCATAAGTGATACATGCTTGGACGATCATGTCTCGAAAGAGACATGACTGACCGGGCAGAAAATTTACCGCAGTCGGTTGGCATTACTTTCTGCGGCAGAATGGTTGCCAACCAAAGCTATAGAATCCAGTCTGCCCTGCTATTCAACCCATAACTGAGGGGAAGAGACGGATTAATACTTTTCTCAAAGGCATTTGCGCTTAAGTGAATGCAATGAATTCAACTGGAATTCGAACTCGATTCTCCGATTGCACGTTCCAAGCAAATATCCACTGCACCACCCACGCACATCCTGGTCCAAATAGCAAAGCATATGATAAAAATAATCTTCTTCTTTTACGTGCCATGTCCTTTCAGGACGTAGACGATCATGGCTTTTCACATCACCCTATCCCTGGTGGCTCTTAGCACGCTTTCTCCTGTTGCACGATGCAACCCCCGTTCCGTCATCCATCTGATCAGGTTCTTCAAATATGTTATCCGCCACTTTCCTCTGTCTCTTTTCCCCTCTATCTGGCTTGTTAGTAACAGGTTCTCCAAGCCCTCCTTCCTCATTGCATGTCCAAGGAACTTCAGTAGTCTCTTCCTGATGTTCAGTATTAACTTTCTTTTCGTCTCCATTCTTTCCAAAACCTCGCCATTGCTCACATGTTTGGTCCATAATATCTGTAGCATCCTTCTGTAGAACCACATTTCAGCTGCTTCAAGTTTTTCCGTAATCTTCGAAGATATTGTCCAACATTCACTGCCATACTGAAGAACTGACAACACATAGCAATCTAGTATTCTCTTTTTTGTTTCTAGTGAAATTTTCCTGTGTCTTAATACTTTACTCAGTTTCTAGAACGCGTCCTTTGCCATGCTAATTCGCCTTTGGATCTCTGTGTCGCACTTTCCGTCTTTGGTTAGAACACTTCCCAGATTTTTAAATTTTTGTAACTGCTTGCTTTTAATATCTCCCACCTGTATTTGACATTTTGGGCTGCTCTTTTTGCTGATGACTATGCATTCGGTTTTCTTGCAGATCACGCATCACAAAAATACGTATGAAGATTATTAAACCGGTACAAACCGAAACGTTGTGAGTATAACAGCCAAGATGAACATGTCGGTCAGAATAGCAAATCATATAATAATGATTATTCTTCATCTAAAAATACATCTAAATCATTATTAAATCGGTAAAAACCGAGAAATTGTGAGTATAATAGCCAAAATAAACTTGCTCGCCGAATAACAAAGCATATATTAATGATAATTCCTCATCTCAAAAATACCGATGAAGATTATTAAATCGGTTTGAGCCGAAACATTGTGAGTATAAAAAACCAGATGAAGATGCTAGTCCGAATGGCAAAGCATATATTAATGATAATTCCTCATCTCAAAAATACCGATGAAGATTATTAAATCGGTTTGAGCCGAAATATTGTGAGTATAAAAAAACCAGATGAAGATGCTAGTCCGAATGGCAAAGCATATATTAATGATAATTCCTCATCTCAAAAAATACCGATGAAGATTATTAAATCGGTTTGAGCCGAAACATTGTGAGTATAAAAAAACCAGATGAAGATGCTAGTCCGAATGGCAAAGCATATATTAATGATAATTCCTCATCTCAAAAATACCGATGAAGATTATTAAATCGGTTTGAGCCGAAATATTGTGAGTATAAAAAAACCAGATGAAGATGCTAGTCCGAATGGCAAAGCATATATTAATGATAATTCCTCATCTCAAAAATACCGATGAAGATTATTAAATCGGTTTGAGCCGAAATATTGTGAGTATAAAAAAACCAGATGAAGATGCTAGTCCGAATGGCAAAGCATATATTAATGATAATTCCTCATCTCAAAAATACCGATGAAGATTATTAAATCGGTTTGAGCCGAAATATTGTGAGTATAAAAAAACCAGATGAAGATGCTAGTCCGAATGGCAAAGCATATATTAATGATAATTCCTCATCTCAAAAATACCGATGAAGATTATTAAATCGGTTTGAGCCGAAATATTGTGAGTATAAAAAAACCAGATGAAGATGCTAGTCCGAATGGCAAAGCATATATTAATGATAATTCCTCATCTCAAAAATACCGATGAAGATTATTAAATCGGTTTGAGCCGAAACATTGTGAGTATAAAAAAACCAGATGAAGATGCTAGTCCGAATGGCAAAGCATATATTAATGATAATTCCTCATCTCAAAAATACCGATGAAGATTATTAAATCGGTTTGAGCCGAAACATTGTGAGTATAAAAAACCAGATGAAGATGCTAGTCCGAATGGCAAAGCATATATTAATGATAATTCCTCATCTCAAAAATACCGATGAAGATTATTAAATCGGTTTGAGCCGAAACATTGTGAGTATAACAACCAAGCAGGAGATGCTGATCCAAAGAGCAAAGCATATAATAGTTATACGTTAGGAAGGAAATAAAACCAGAAAGCCATTTCTGAAAATAAACGAATTCTGAAGAAATAAAAATTTAAAAAATAAAAAAATGATAGAACAAATTCAATACAACACAAAAACCAAAAAAAAAAAAAATGATAAATAAAACAACAAAAAACAAAACAAAATAAAAAACTAACAACAGAAACAGGTTTTAATGAAAACATTTTTATTTGCATAATTTTCATTTATTAAAATAATTTTATCAGCAATTTATTTTTTAGATTCCAATTTATTATTCGGCTAACACCCACAGCCTGTATAGTAACTTTGCAACGGATCAGAAGTGAATTTGTAACAAGAAAATTTGAATCTACATATTACACTTCTCAAATCGAAATACTTAAAAGTATAATTCCATGTAAAAAGAAATTCTTTCAAAGAAATGGCAGTAAAGGAGAAAGTATTGATGAGAGCAGTAAAAAAACCTGAAAATGTAGAAAACCGCACATGTCCACATCCTGAAGGCGTACAGTACACACATAATTTATCACTGTAAGTGTTTCTTATGCATGCACGTTAAACGGATATCGACGGACCCTGGATTCGAGCCAAGGAATAAATGTTTGGAAAATATCTCTGTGTGTATATATGAAAGAGATATGACTGGGCAGAAGATTATCCCGCAGTAGGTTTGCGGTAGACTGGTTGCCGACCAAGGCTATAGAACCCAATCTGTCCTGTTATTTAACCCATAACTGGAAGGAATAGACGGATTAATACCTTTCCTAAGGGTATTTGCGCGTAAGTGAAGGCAATGAATTCAGCTGGAATTCGAACTCGGCTCCCCGATTCGAATTCCAGCTGAATTCATTGCCTTCACTTACGGAGAAGGGAGACTATAAAGATTTTAAAATCATAAGTAATTCCCCTTAGATACGGGTGTGGGCGGGGACATTTAAAATTATTGAAATTGCACTAATATTTAGAGAATTTAAAACGATTACTTGGTTACTTTTTTCGTGCATTATTTTACTTATAATTATTTTTATATACGGCAAACAATAATCAGAGCATTATTTTAGCAAATTAGCCGTAAATAATATACAGTGCCTTTTTATAGTCATCTCTCACTTTCAAACTTGATTTAATTTATATAAGTAGCTAAATAATCGTTTTAAGTAATGTGGTTGATCAAAATAAGTGTTGCATAATTTGTTGTGTTAAAGAATTTACAAAGAGTGCAATCATTCACGTTGATTGCTTGTGTCTTTTCCATGAATATTTTCCTGGTAATAGTTCCAATGAACAATTATCAGGAAAAACTGTGGAGACTTTATTAATTTAAGCACAGTACTAGATTGAATTCCAGTTGTATTCCTTGCATTCATTTACGTGCAAATACCCTTCGGAAAGGTATTAATCCATCTCTTCCCTCCAGTTATGGGATAAATAGCAGGACAGATTCAGTTCTATAGCCTTGGTCAGCAACCAGTCTACTGCAGAAAGGAATGGCAACTTACTGCGGGATAATCTTCTGCCCAGTCAGTCATGTCTCTTTCAAGACATGATTGCCCAAAGCTGTGCATCACATATGGCACTTAACTGACTGACTGAATATAATAGACATGATTGGGTATAAAGCGGGGGATCATTTTTCTGTTGTTTTGAAGTAATAAACTGATCCCCCACTAATTACTGTCTAATAATATAATACATCTCTCTCTAGCTATGGGTTAAATAACAGGATAGACTGGGTTCTATAGCCTTGGCTAGCAACCAGTCTACTGCAGAAAGCAATGGCAACCTACTGCGGGATAATCTTTTGCCCAGTTAGTCATGTCTCTTTTTTAACTGACTGACTGACTAGATAGGCAACAAAGTCTCATCAATTTACATTCAAAATGGCTAGATGTAAGCCTAAGTTTTATGCTAACAGTTTCTCCTATCGCACTTCTCTTGCTTTCCAGTCAACATTGATTTTCAAAAATTGAAATGCATTGCCAATTGCTATCGACTACTTTCTTAATTCTTGTTCTTTTATTGTTCTCTCTTCTGAATATTGTTTTTCTTTTTCTCATTTTCTCTCATACTCAGTAACCACTTGCATCTTATTGGCTTTATTGTTCTACTTAGAAACAAAATGATAAAAAAAAAGCATGAATCTCCTCAGTTATGGGTTAAAAAGTAGGGCAATCTAGGCTTTTATGCTTCGAAGTAGCAACCAGTTTTAATGAAGGAAAACTGAATTTTTATTTTTTCATTTCCCCCCAAGCAAATCGAGATTGTCTTTTCTCTCACTGTACCCATCTGCACACTAGTGACAAAGTACAGGGAATATTGAGGAAAGGATAAAAGATGAATGAGATTAAAGAAGATAGATGTCAATTGACATTGAATTTTAATTTTTGGAGATTGTAGATATTAGCAAAGCAAGTAAACGGAAGGGAGTTCCACAGGCAAGAAATGCGAGAGAAAAAACTGTTAGAATAAAAGAAGCAGTTACATTTAACTATTTCAACAGTAAAAGGGTGGGACCTAGATGTCAATCTAGTAGTGAACTTAAATTCAGGTAGTTGGAGCATCAGGGTAACAAAACTTGTCAGAGAGGTTGTCATGAAAATATTTATATAAAAGACAGAAGGAAGGCACATCAGGTCGGTGAGAAAGTGACTGAAGTCAAGACGCCAAGACAGGATTGATTACAATAAGCATCCTTCTTTGGATTTTTTCAAGAACCCCGAGATGACTAGCAGTGGCACCTGACCAGACATGGCAACAGCATTTAAAAGCAAAGTCGAATAGTAGATTTATAAATAAGCAAGAGGTATTCTGAAAAGAAAAACTTTTTGGCTCGACACGAAGACACGGCCTTCCTAGAATAGATGCAACTATAGATCCAATGTATTAATTCCAAACCAAGCCTGAAGAGAGATGGGTTTTGTCAGACTACCTTGTCCTAGAAACACCCACTGATGATATGTCTGCAATACATGTAAAATCCTGTTTATCCTATAAATATTTATAGGAGCTTTTTTCAGATTTGATCAAAAAGAAGGTAAATAAAAATGGAAGTGAAAATTATTAGCAGAAATTTCCAAATTCATAAAGAGTCCAAAATTTCTGAATATTTTATTGCATTTTTTGGCTGAGAAAAATAAGGAGACATCACCATCATCATCACTATTGTCATCATTGTTTTCGATGCTGCCATGTGTTGGACGGGGATTTTATTCATAACTCTGTAATTGAACCATCATGAAATATTGGAGTGAGTTTTACAGATATATATTCTCTTACTAACACCAACCAGTTTAAGAGACTGGAAACTCAGTGTTTTTATCGAGTCACCATCTCTAGAAAGATTAACTATCAAGGTTAGAGAGTTCAACCTACCCTATCCTATAAAGAGTAGGTGTAGAGGTTTTTATTTCAGAAATTTCTTTCTCTAAGACAAGTTTCTATCCAAAGCTAAAGACACTTACCCAGCCTGACCTTTTCTTTTCTCTTAATTGACCCCAGTTTGGAAGTTAACTTTTTCTATAGCTGGGACCCTAACAGGTGCTACCACTCTGGGTCAGTGTGGACTGGGAACAACAGCAATTAAAAAGTGATTCCATGCTCCTCTAAACCTCCTGATCAGAAGCCTTGCTGCCAGATGTAGTTTATCATCATATCCAGGACCCCCCGCAAAAAAAGTCAACAAGATTAAAAGAAATATATCTGATTTCTACAAAAGGTCATGTTAAAATCAAACGGACAGCAAAGCTAAAAGATTTTCATGTAACACAGTTTGACATTTAGGATATTATCAGGTAAAAAGAAATGTGTTCGTTGATTTAATTATACATGCACACCGAAAATTTAAACTAATTTTTTTAAGATGTTTTGGATATACAATCTAGATTTTTTTTTTGTTCATATTCCCTTTTGCTATCAAATATTTGACATAGTGACAACAGAAGATCTGCCAAGGAAAGAGAAATGCTATCAAAAACTGGATGCAAATTTTGTGTGGAAAATTCTAGTGATCAGCACGCTTTCAATACATTTTCACTCTGTCGTAAACTGCTTTCTCTTCATGATTTAAAAAATGCACATCTAATTTCTGAAAGAAGTAACTGTCTTTCAGTTCATCTCCACATCACTCAAGAATTGAAAAAAAAAAAACAAGTAAGGAAAAAAAAGATATGTAGTTTTAAAAAAAGTAACACATACGGTAAATAAAAAAAGCTAGAGAAAAACAAAAAGAAAGTGGAGGAATGAGATTTAACTGAACGTGAAGAAAGGCAGAGGGTAAGTAAAAAAAGCTAAAGAAAAACGAAATGAAAAGCAGAGGAAAAAGACTTAACTAAACATGAGAAAAGGTAAAGGATAAGCAAGAAAGCTAGAGAAAAACGAAAAAAAAAATGAGTGAAGAGGAAGGGCAAAATATAGAAATTAAAGAAAAACACAGTCAGACTAACTGTGTTTTTGCCGAGTCAAGTTTTTTTTACTCCTTTATGCTATAGATCTGTTTCTTTTTTCTTTTCTTCCAGAATGATGCACTCTGCAAGACACAATGATTTCCATGAACAGATTCTGATTTAAAGAATTTATAAAATTAACTGTAATTGTCATTTAATCCTCTCATTCTAAGTCGGAACTTTCCCTTGCAAACATTGAACTATTTTTTGAGTATCAATGTTCCCACCAGATACAACGCATACAACATCCCCAGACAACATAGATTTCGATGAAAGAGCTGCTGCTACTGATGAAGCCCCCGCCCCTTCGGCAATCACACGATTTCTTTCGGTCAAAATCTTGACAGCACTAGCAACTTCTTCAATGGAGACAAGTATGGAACGGCTCACAAATTTGCTGACCATGTGCCATGTTTGATACAGACAACCAAAACCACCAATTCCATCACAGAAAGTTGGCTTAAAGTCACACGGCACACATTTGCCGGCTTCCAGACTTCTGTGCACCTAGAAGGAAAAAAAGTGTGCTTTTCAATAACAGCATAGCTTCCAGGTTTCTTTTCTATAAATACTTTCATAATTGCTTTCCTCTATGATACCTAGACTTTATTAATTTAAGCACAGTAATAGATTGGCAGATAGGTCCCAACCTTTTATAGTTGAAATGGTTCGATGTAACTGTAAGTTCTATGCTAACAGTTTCTTCTCTTGCACTTCTTATTTGTGGAAATTCCTTCCAGCTTTTTACCTTCCTGGTCAATTTTGATGTTTACAAATTTAAATGCAATGTCAATCATTATCTTCTCTTAATTTTTGTCCCCTCTCCTGAATAGTAATTTTACTCATTTTCTCTAACCTCTTGCATCTTAGTGGCTTTATTGCCTTGCTTAGAATGAAATTTAAAAGCAATGTAAATCATTATCCTCTCTCTTCTTAATTTCTTTTGAGCAGAATGTGATAGATAAATTGCTGTCTAAATTGAGCAAAAAATGAAAATAACACTGTCATCTTATTTTAACAAATATATTTACTGAAATTACATAAAAATATCTCGAAATACTAAAGAGTAAATTTATTCAATAAAATTGATATTTGCTTTAGCCACAGCCTCCAGACAACTTTAGAATCTTTTGCAACTCTTCTGAAGAGTCTTCTTGTTTAAGTTGTTGAATGCTACCATAATCCTTGCCTTCAGTTTATGATTGGTGTTAAAAGGAGTATTGTTGGTCACCAGCTCAACTCCACCCCACCCCTAATAATCAAGTTGAAACTGCTAGATGTAACTAGAACTTTCTATGCTAGAATTTCTTCTCTCACACCAGTCTCTGTCTTCCCAAGCAACTTTGATTTTCAAAAATTTTAAATTTCAATCATTATCTTCTCTCTCCTTAATATTGGTTTTTCTCATATTGTCTGACACCCAGTAACTTCTTGTGTCAGTTAAGTGCCATACATGATACTCGCTTGGGCGATCATGTCTTGAAAGAGACATGACTGACTGGGCAGAAGATTATCCTGCAGTAGGTTGCCATTGCTTTCTGCAGTAGACTGGTTGCCAGCCAAGCCTATAGAACCCAGTCTATCCTGTTATTTAACTCATAGCTAGAGAGAGAAGAGATGTATTATATTATTAGATAGTAATTAGTGGGGGATCAGTTTATTACTTCAAACCAATAGAAAAATGATCCCCCACTTTATACCCAATCATGTCTTTAACTATTATATTGTCAGTCAGTTAAGTGCGATATGTGATGCACAGCTTTAGGCGATCATGTCTCGAAAGAGACATGACTGACTGGGCAGAAGATTATCCTGCAGTATGTTGCCATTGCTTTCTGCAGTAGACTGGTTGCCGACCAAGGCTAGAGAACCCAATCTGTCCTATTATTTAACCCATAACTGGAGGGAAGAGATGGATTAATACCTTTCCGAAGGGTATTTGCGTGTAAGTGAATGCAAGGAATGCGATTGGAATTCGAACCCGGCTTCCCGATTTCTCATTCCGAGCCGATATCCACTGCACCACAACGCACATCTTCTTGTGTACTAGTGCAGTTTCCTTACTATCAACACTGTGTCACTTGTAGACTTTACGTGTTAAGACTGGATCCACAGATAATAAATCCTGATAGGACATCTAGACCTCTTAAGAATGCTTTGCTGTAGAGGTTGAATAAGTCTGGTGAGATGACATCCTTGCTTTATGCCCCTTTTTATTATGGTGTTATTTGTTACATGACTTGATTCTTTGTATTTTTAAAGAGTTTTATAGATTCATGCTGGTAGCCAAAATCAATGTTGAAATGCAAGTTAAAGTCAGGATCTTCTGATTTTCAAAGAACAATCTGACCCAAGTTCTTATAGCTTGACCTGGTGTCATACTATATAAGTATCAATATGCCACGAGATATAGAATAATAATAATAATAATAATAATAATAAAAAGCATTCAAGATTATGGTATATAAATGATTTTACCTGTGGTGAAGAGTCTAATTCACTCGTAATGACATTTACACTGGGTTTCAAATTTTTAATGACTGTGCCTATCCCAGAAACCAGAGCTCCTCCACCATAAGGTACAATGATGGAGGACACAGTAGGCAAGTCCTCCAGTATCTCCAAAGCAATTGTCCCATTGCCTAATAAATTAATAAAAAATACAAAACATTATATAAAAACTGAATAGAATGTGGATCATATTTCTTTTTCACAATTTTTCTCATCAAAGGATTAGTAAGTAAGGTTAGTTAATTTTTACAATATATGGACCCTTCTTGTTAAATAAAATCTGATAAGACAAAAATCACTATGTGTTAATAGTTATGTCTGGTTTCCACCTTCTACTAGTGTCCAAAAGGTAGACATAAAATTAAACATTAATTACGTTCAAGTAAAAAAAAAATGATAGTAGTTTCTCTGTTTCCAGAATCTTTCAGTTACTCATATATATTTTTTTTTTCTTTATCTGCTGATTTTACAGTGTTCTTGTATATTATATTGTTGTGTAAGTAATTGCCATTCAAGGGACATGCATGCTCTGCAATTAGAAACATATTGGATTTGTACAGGTGGTTTTTTGTTTATTTTTCTTTTGTGCTTTGTTATTATTTGTATCATGCTCTCATTGCAACTGTAGCTGATATTTACTGTGTTTCTGTTGAATATCTTGTGGGGAATGCTTCATGGAAGAGTTTGTATGAATTCAATGAATATTTTTCTTATGTTTGGATTTACTTTTCAATCATTTCACACCTCACGGGACCACTAGTGCGCAAGGAGTTACAGGGTGGGAAAAAACTGGATACTGGAGGTGTTGAAGAAAGGATAAAAGACGAACAAGATTCAAGGAGATAGATAATAGCAATTAACATTGTCTTTAAATGTTTGGAGATTGTAGCGATCAAGGAAGCAAGTAAACACAAGGGACTTCCACAGGCAGGAAGTGTGAGGAAAGAAACTGTTAGAGTAGAACTGTTACATTTAACTATTTGAATGGTAAATGAATGTGATTTAGATGTATTTTGTTAATACTGCACAATAATATTTGCATCAAATGAACTGTTCTGTTGTCCAGTTTTTGTGCTCTCTTTTCTGTGTTAGTCTTCTTCTTATTGGCTGGCCAAAGCAAAGGCTTCCTGGCTGCCTTGCAAAATTTTGCAAAGTAATAATGCTGTGGAGTAGTTTTCGCACTGAAGGTTATAATCGGGCTATGTCGGTTGCTAATCAACTTAACGCACCCAAAATGTTAGGAACTTGGTAATCTTCCACAAAAGCTGACTCCTTAGTATTCGGCTAACTGCCAACTAATATCAACTGTCTACTAGTTCTACTGAACTCCAATACAACTCTAAGAAACTCCTATGAACTTCCCAAGAAATTCTCAAGAACTCCCGTTAACTACCTGTTAACTCTTATTAATATAGGAGGGAGAGTTCATTGTCTGAGGAATAGGTGTGTATCCCCATAACAAATAATAATGAAAGAACCATTCTATTTTCATTTAGAATTATCCACTTGACAATAAATACTAAAAATAGTATAAAATACATAATTTTTTTTTTTAAACTGGGGTGACCTAATAATTAAGCCGGTAGTGTATATATATATATACACTATATTTGCCAGCATATTTGACGCAGCCAGATTTTAGAACAGAATATTTAAAAAAAACAAATACAAACATCACAACCAAAAAAATCAAAGTTATAACCTGACCGTTACACGATATTCTTAATGACCATGAAGAAACACAGTGTTGGCACAAATTATACGACTGGTACTTTTTTTAATAGAAGTGAAGTAATGTTCAATTAACAAGACATTTTTTGGGAAAAGAAAAATTGTAGTAAATTTCATCCAGCATTTCTTGAAAATTGTTTTCGTTGCTTTTCAGGGAGCATCATTTGCACATAGAATAAATTCGTAATAGCTAGAGAGAAACCTACTGCTTATCAGTGAACACTGGTACATCTAATCTCAATCTAAACTTATTTATAAATGGAATTTTGTGTGTGTGTGTGTGTGTGTGTGTGTGTCCGTTACCTATAGACTCCGAAACGGCTGAACTGATTTTCTTGAAAATTTACACAGTTGTACTATAAGCGTCTGCGAGTGTTCTTAGCCAGGTTTTGTGTCGAGGCACCCCCGATAAATATCGAAAATCGAAAAAATCGGGTTATAGAAGGAGTGGTCCGATTTTAATCAAAGTTGATACACTCATAGACAAAGACATAAGAAACGATATTCAGAAGCTTCAAGGTTGCAGTTCTTACAATAGTGCAGAAAATCGATAATATATATATATAAAAGGTGTGTCTGTTTATCTGCCTGTATGTCTGTATTTTTCTTTGTCTGTGTGTCTGTGTGTGTGTGTGTGTGTGTCCGTTACCTATAGACTCTGAAACAGCTGAACCAATTTTCTTGAAAATTTACACAGTTATAAGCATCTGCAAGTGTTCTTAGCTAGGTTTTGTGTCGAGGTACCCCCGATAAATATCGAAAATCGATAATCGAAAAAATCGGGTTATAGAAGGAGTGGTCCGATTTTAATCAAATTTGATACACTCATAGATAAAGACATAAGAAATGATATTCAGAAGTTTCAAGGTTGCAGTTCTTACAATAGTGCAGAAAATCGATAATATATATATATATGAGGCAAGATGTTTGTGTGTGTGTCTGTTTATCTGCCTTTATGTCTGTATTTTTTTCAGCCCTTTTATTTTAGTTTTTGCTTCGGGTTTGGCTCTAAGTAGGTATAATTGTAGTTCTTAGCCTCAGCCATGATACCATTTACTCAGAGGACTTATTTAGCCTTCAAAATTCAGTTTACGACGAAAAAAACTTATTTGATATCGATACCAGGAAATCAAAATTTGACTTACATCCATTCATTTTTCTTTCAGTCTACAATTTCGCTTTAACTGGAAACAACTATTGCTTTTTAGTCTTTTGTGCCAACGTCCAAAGAGTCTGGGCTCCAGGACCATGGATTAGTTTTAAAGCTTTTATTACACCCGAGCAACGCCAGGCTTTACTGCTAGTATGGTAATAAGTAAAACAAAAAAGAAACACAGCACTTGCTGGTGAATGAAGCTCCATAATAGACATGCAGAAAAGCAAATTCCAATACTTGCATATCAACAAAAACATAAAGTTGTCAGCAATATTCCTGTCAAAGAAAACATTTCTGCAAAATCTGGTATTTCTTCAAAACAAGCAGCAATAAAGTATTATGCAATTCCATAAATTTCTTAAATTTCCAAGATGATTGTTGATTGTTTTTGTTTTATGGCATATCAACCTCAGCGGGTCATTTATTGCCAACTAAATTTTATTTATTTATTGCTGGTAATACCTTTTACTTTCAACAATTTATTGTTGTTTTTATATAAGTTTTGTGTCTAGTAATACTTTTTTCTTTTTGAGTATCAAGATTTATTGGGACTTCTTTATAAGGGCAGGGTCCCCGAGTCCTACCATGTTATTTAACCCATAACTGGAGGGAAGGGAAGGATTAATACCTTTCCCAAGGGTACCAGTGCTTAAGTTAATGCAGGGTATTCAACTGGAATTCGAACTTAGCTCACCGATTTCTCTTTCCGAGCAGATATGCACATCCGTTGCTAAATGCTTACAGCACCTGGTATTTCCAAGCGGTCACCCATCTAAGTACTGACCAGGCTCAACGTTGCTCAACTTCGGTGATTAAGCGAGAACCAGTGTATTCAATGTGATATGTCCATAAGCTTTCCTAGATGAATCTTTTAGGGATATTTTTATTGATATCATGTTTGTCCCCTTCTGGGAGCCCCAGTTTCAAAGCAAAGCTTTATGCATGTACTGATTCCTGGTAAACCCCACTTTTTTGAGGTCTTTATGTCCCTCTCAGACATGATACTGCTCTGTATTGGAAACAGGGTAATTTTGGGGTGCAATTTTTGAAAAAATATGCATCCAATAGGCCGGCATATACAGTATAAATATGTTTTTTTTTTCACTTGATGTTCATAGGAATTAAATCTTATAAAGTTAAGTTACTGCTTTTTTACTAACAAGATAAAAGATTTAAACATTTTACGGTTACATGTGAATAAAAATTTAAAATTTAAAATTAAAATTAAAAGATAATAAAATGCAGGAAGAAAAAATTAAAGGAGCGTAAATCATGTGTATTAAAAATTCAAATATTTAAATATTACATGTGCATAAAAATGTAAGGAAAATTAAAATTTTAAGATTATAAAATTTTAAATAAAAATAAAAATAAGATAAAAGAAAAGAAAAATGAAAAGAAAATTAAGAGGTAAAATTTCGAATTTCGAATTAAAAATGTAAGGAGCAAAAATAAAAGGAGTTTAATTCATAATTGTTAAAAAGTAATATTGCGGAAGGAAAAGAAAGAAAGAAAGAAAGAAAGGAAGAAAGAAAGGAAGAAAGAAAGAAAGAAAGAAATAGGCAAACGTAAAGAGGCATCTGTATCAATCTGGGTCTAAGAATTTAAGTAGATATTTTTTTTTATGACAGCATGTGGTCATTAAATCACTTTTTTATTAAGTAAATTTTGATTCTTGATATGGTTTAAGATGACAAGTTTTCCTAAGAGACATAGATTACTTTTATCTCCTTTTCCACTGTAATGTTTGAACTTAGCTACAATATTCCAAGTAATAATAGGGTTTTTGTTGTTGTTTTTAATTTCCAATAATGTATGGATAAAGCAGTACTTTTGCTGTATTTACTGTTGTTTAAAGACATGTGGTTGTTAAGTCTTATCTTCTGCCTTTTAGAAGTGCTTCCAAAGTATAATTTAACATCATTATCATCCAAAGGAATTCGAGCTCTATAAATAATACTTTCGGACATACACTGGCCATTCAATGGACAGGTTTTATTTTTTCAGCAGTTGCAATTATTTTTAGAAGGGTCATTTTTGCTATTTAGTTGGGTGACGAATGTTGTTTATGTGGGACAAATATTTATTTGCTATCCTAGCATTATATTGTGAAATATATTTATCTATGTTTTTAACACAACTGTAACTGACTTTGACATTGTTTTTGTTGAAGATTTGATATATACATATATGTGTGTGTGTGTGTGTGTGTGTGTGTGTGTGTGTGTGTGTGTGTGGGTAATTGAACCAAAATGAAGAAATAGTCAATTAACTTACCAGCAATTATAGACTTGTTAAATACTGGGTGGATAAAGATGCCAAGACCCTCAGCATGGTCATAGGTTTTATTTGCAGACACAATTTGCCACCATTCCTCGAACTGCAATCGGATTATCTTCGCTCCAAGTTCCTCAATAGCAGAAGTTTTAGCCTCTGGAGCATGTTCTGGTACAAGCACTGTGCATGCAATACCACGTTTCTGGCTAAACCAAGCCAAAGCACGGGCAAAATTACCTGCACTGATTGTGTATACAGCCTGCGTTGAAGGTGGCAGGTTCTGAAGAATATTGCACACATTGCGGAACTTGAAACAACCAACTGGGTGAAGGTTTTCAAGTTTCAAATAAATCTAAAAACAGAAAAAAGATTTTTGTTCACCTCTGCTGTAGCCAGATATTGAACTCATACCTCTTTGGGTCAAGATACTAGATTACATCAGCCAACATCTTTATCAACTGGGCCATGCGTTCTTTATTGAACTCATACCTCTTTGGGTCAAGATACTAGATTACATCAGCCAACATCTTTATCAACTGGGCCATGCGTTCTTGAGCAATTAAATGGAAATAACTGATACTGAGATATGTGGAAGAGCATGGCATGTGAAACTAGAACAATGTATACCAATGAACAAAATAAAGGGTCTAGTTCAAAATTTCATTCACCTGATGAAGGGTAGTGCAGAAAACAGCTGAAACATATTGAAAATGGCAACAAAGATGAAGACAACATTGAGAAGATCGTAAATAGCGTAAATAATTACAATACCATATCCCAGATACATATATTGATTAAATTTTAAACAAAATGGAAAAAAATTACTTGTGACACTTGTTAGAACTTCATCGTAAACAAACCAAGTCCAATGAAGTTCTAATAAATGAACTGTGACACAAGAAAGTTTTTTCCATTTTGTTTAAAATTTACTCAATACTGCTCTTGATATATATAAATATATATAATATTGTTTCATATCATAACTAGCTATCTATCTATCTATCTTTATATATATATATATATATATATATATATATATACACACACATACACAGTACTGTGCAAAAGTATTAGGAAAAAAACTATTTTATCTTTAATGAGACATATTGACAGAAAATTAACAATTTAATTAAAGTAATTTTATTTGATTTACTCAACAAATGCTTTAACAAGAAAAAAATACTTGTTACAAAATAAATTTAATATTTAGTATAATAGCCTTTTGCTTTGATCACAGCCTTCAATCTGTCAGGCATTGATGTCACAAGCTTCTTCAATGTATCTAATGGTATCTCCTGCCAAGCAGCTTGTATTTGTTCCCAAATATGAAAAAAGTCAGTCATATCCAAAAATAATATTATAATGAGTAGTTTCAAAATAACTTGTTTAATAGAAAACAGGAAAAATTAAATATAACCTCTTTTTAATATATTTCTTTTACACCTAGTTTTAAATAATCAATATTTATTTGCAATTTACTTGGCTTTTCACCCTGTATTTGAATTTCAGTGAAGTTTTTAGAAAATTTACCCATGTCCTAATACTTTTGCAAACTATCAGTAGTGTGCAAAACTGTGAGAACAGGGGTAATTTTAAACTTTAAAAAATTAAACTTTTAAAATTTTGATACCTCATAAAAAATAGTACTTGTCCTAATACTTTTGCACAGTGCTATATATATATAGTGTATTTGGGCTCTTTTATACAAGTTTCGTTAAAAATGACAAACAAGATATTATGGTTAAGTTTTTTATACAATTTTTCATGTGATCTTATGATTTTTTTTCCTTTTCAGGACAAAAATTATATAAAAAATGTTTTGTTTTTTTGATAATTTTCATTTGCATGTAAAATAAAACTAATTCTTGATAATGGCTAAAAGTATAGCCAAAAGTGCTCTGAAAAACAAAATATTTTGACAATTTTTAATGATTTATATCCTGAAAAGGAAAAAAAAGATAATATGAAAAATTATATAAAAAGCTTAACTATAATACTTTGTCATTTCTGATGAAACCTGCATATGTAATATATTCTGTGACACACACAATATAATTTCACTCAAAAGCAGGAATGCAGGCTAGCAAACAAAAAGTGTGTTTACTTTAAAGAAATATTATTTCAATCAAAATCAATGGTTTTAAGGTCAGGAAACAAAACAATGGTGTGTTTACATTCATGGAATGCAATTGTATTTTTGTGTGCAGCAAAATATGATTTGGGTTAGAAGCAATGACAAATAAAAAGCGTGTTTGTATGAAGCCATCCATGTTCAAGGTCAGAAAATATAAACCATCAAAAGACAGGAATGTGATGATGACAAAGGCAATAATAATGCAAAAATGATAAATGTGTCCGGACAAAGATGATACAATTGGACAGTGTTCGATAAGTCTCAGCTTATATAAGATCAGGTTTTTCCAGGGAAGTTCCAAACAGACAGAGGAGTTAGAGTGACACAAAGGAAGACAACTCCAGCCAGACAACTTCATGTGTGTGTATGTGATTTTGTCTGACTACCTCTTTTCACACAATTATTAATGAAGTGAATAAAAATATAAGTTTATACATTTATGCACACATTATTCTGTGTTGTTGATTACCCATCAAGACAATTGTTGTTCTAGCAGCAGTAGCAGTATGTTGCTTACATGAAGCAGTATATATATATATATATCAAAAATTTTAAAAATGATTACAAGAACCTCCAATCAAACAAAAAAAAATCAAAGACATTTTCAATAAACTACTCATAAATGCAATGAAACAGACACCCAACCTATCAGCTATCCTCACTTCTACCAAATATCTAAAAAATACAAACCTATCAGGGATTTTCAAATGTCAGAAACCCTGGTGTTTAATTTGTAAACATTTAGTAAACGATGCAATATTCTCTCTACCCAACACCAAAATCAAATTGCACCCACCACAGCCAAAACATTATATATTTTCTCATCTGTTCAATATATCCAAATAGTGGATATATTGGTGAATCTGGTAATAGCTTTAGATTTTGTTTCAATAATCACAAACTTAGCATACGCCAGAACAACCAATATTCCCCCATAGCAGTTCACTTCAATCAACCAGGTCACACTTTAGAAAACTGTAAATGTTTACTAATAGACTCCGATTTTAGTTCTACACACTCAGCAGAAAGAAAGAAAAATACTGGATTTTAAAATTAAATACACTCAGGCTAGGGTTAAATAGGGACTTAGGTGTTTTGAATCTTTATAAATATTTCAATAGCTAAACATTTTTAGATACAATTAAAAAAATTTTCTCTAAAACAAAATTTATAAGTATTATTAAAGATAGGTTTACAAATATTTTTTTAAAAAATCTGTCGCTTTCTGTGTCATGTGATGTAAACAATCTCTCTCCATGAACGCTCTCGCGAAATACGTTTCTAATTTAAATTTTAAAATCATTTGTTTCTGATGAAGGACTGAGGACGGTCTGAAATATAAAATATAATAATAGAAATGAACAAATACTATCAAAAAACTACATTTTTAAACTTACAACTTTTTAGAAGCTTTTCTCATACATATTAAGACAGTATACGTGGATCATCACTATTTTTTTATATATATATCTTCTGTTTAGAAGGGGTCAAACAATGCATGCCTGAAAATAACATGTTGAAAATGGCTATTTTCCCACTAAGTTTTATCTGAATTTACACATAAATAAAGATATAATACACACACTACCAGCCATAATTATTAGGCCACCTCAGTTTTTTAAAAGAAATGATGTATTTCATTCTAACTTTAGTATTTAATGTCAAATGAAAATAGAATGGTTCTTTTGTTATTATTATTTTGTAAACTTTTACAAGGTAAGGAAGTAAAGATGAACTTGTCTGAATCACCCAAAATTTTCTTCATTCTTTCATTGATGAAACTGCAATATAGGTAATTATTAAATATTTATAAATTCATTTGATGCACATGTTATTGTGCAATATTAAGATAAGAACCAGTCTATTTTCATTTACAATTATTCACTTGGCAATAAATACTAAAATGTAGCATGAAATACATCATTTTTTTAAAACACTGGGGTGGCCTAATAATTATAGCCAGTAGTGTATATAAACTAATTTATTTGAATAATTACAATAGCTCATTTAAAAAATATAAAGATAGAAAAAAGATGTAAATTCATGTTCATACAACAGAGATTTGGCAATGCTTATTCAGTCACATATAAAATAAAATTCATCCTCAATAATGGCTAAATGTATAGTCGAAAGTGGTCGAAAAACAAAACACTTGGACAATTTTATATAATTTCTGACCTGGAAAGAAAAAAAACATAAGATGACATGATAAATTATATAAAAAGCATAATCATAATACTTCGTCTGCCATTTCAATGAAACCAGCATATATATAATACCAGGTGAAGAGGACTCAAGGTTTTACTATTTTGAGTGCCCTGGCAATTATTTTATTATGAACAGTGCTCAATATAATAAATATTATAATAATATTAATATAATTATATATTTATGAATTAATAGTAATTTGTGACTTGGAAATTTCTATATTTCAAAATCATTGGTACAACCAACATCAAGCTTGATGAAGAGAATCTATCTCGAAACATAGAAGTTTCCATGTCACAATGTATAATTAATTCATAACTATATATATATATATATATATATAGTAAATAACTAACCTAAAGAGGTTAGTTATTTACTTTGTTTGCTCTACTTGTGTATTGAGCACTTTTTGTTTTAGCTTACTCGTCTCAGGTTTTTTTCTTTGGGCTACGGATTTTGACTGATGTTCAAATGCTTAGCACGTTCTTTTTTTATTACCATTTTTTCCTTTCACGTATGTACTCGGAGGGTTTTTCGAAACAAGTACAGCAATAAGTTTACATATATATATATGTTTGAACATTATTTTTAATTGATAATCATATTTGAGTAGATATTCTGTTTTAAATCAAACGCTATATTTTATTTCTACCAACCTAATTATTTACAATAAATTTTCTTATGTCATTCATAACAAAAGAAACAGTGTGTCCAAAGGAGAGTTTTTTTCCTTGACACTTTTATTATTATAGTGCTATAATGGCGTTTAATATTTTTACTGTAAATTCTAAGATAGAAAAAATATGTTGTGTAGTACCAGAATGGCCTCTTAGGTTCTAGGATTGAAAATAATTTAATATTTCCTTCTAGACTGTCATGGTTGTTAGTTTGATTGTATTGGGTGAATATTAGTAAAATTTTTTTTTTTAATTTCACCCCAAAGAAGGTAATAAAACCACTAAGATGCAAAGGGTTCTTATGATCTTCAAAAAATTAAATGCAAAATCAGTCACTCTTTTCTTTCTTCCAGAACCATTTCTTATTGTTCTTTCTCATTCTCTTTCACTCTCAGTAACCCTTTGCATCTTAGTGGTTTTATGACCTTCTTTGGGGTGAAATCTTTTTAATTTTTTTTACTAATATTCAGCTACAAGCACTAAGTGCCACTCAAGGTAGGAAGTTACTGTGTGGAGTAGCATTCATGCTGGACAGGGCAAGATAACATGGATAGACAGCTAATTTTAGACTTAAGGGGTCAAGATTGACTTTGCAAATAAAATTTTGAAGTTCAGACGGAGAGATTAATAATATAAAGAGGAAATAGACTTTAGAAGGAACCAGAAACCCAATCCTAAACAGGAAACAAGGGATAAACTTCTAGTCCTATTCATTGTAGAAGTCAAATAACTTACCTTTCAACATGGCGGCCTTCTTTGTCTCCCTGTAGGAAGGTGAACATTCAAGAGTGTGAGACTCACCTTCCTAATGTTTCCAACTTGGAAACAAGGGATAAACTTCTGTTTTTCCAACTTGCGTCCAGTTGGCAGACAAAAATAAACAGGGTTGTAACTGAATACATGTCCCTATGTGACCCAAAGACAAGTGGTGAATATCGTGCTGAATATTTATGGAGCTCAATGTACACACTGAAATTATCAGCCAATCACTGCTTACAGAATAGACTTGCCTGTAACAGAATGGAATCTCCCAGGTTATTATTTAAACCACCTACCAATTTGCCCTGGTGGTTTTTTGGTCAGTGAGACCCAACTTCTATTCTAGTTGATTACTGGCTGGTTGTTCCATAAGATCTTTACATTCATAAGAAGTGCAAGACGAGCGATAGGCATACATATCTATTTTTATAAAAATGAAAACAACGAATAAAACAAGACATGCATGCTGGTCTAAGCAGTAAGGTATATGATGATAATAAAGACCAGAGAGAAAAAAGGGTAAAAGATTTTGACAACATTTTACTTACTTGTCCATTTGGCCAGTTAATATTAAGAGGTACTAATGGTGTGCGAAGTACAATTCCTCTCATGCCTTTCTGAGCTTGATGCACCTCATCAAGGCTTGGTTGTAAGTCTGAACACTGATCCAGCTCCATAATGATCCAGCCTTATTATTATCTGAAGTTTTTAAATATGATAATGTTTTTTAAATATGATAATGTTTTTTAAATATGATAATGTTTTTTAATCATGGAAAAAATTAGGTGCCTGATTGGATGACATATCAACACTTGTTCGATTTGTTAATTTTAAAATCAGTCATTTATTATCTTTTTTTTTTCTTTTCTCTGCTGTGACCTTTCAGGGTGTCAGAGATCATAGATTTTTACTTGCTTCTTTCCCTTGTTTCTCTTGAAATTTTTCCTCTTGGTATCTCTCCAAAACCCTGCTCCACCATCCACCTGCTCAAGCCCATCAGGTAGGTTTCATGCTGCTTTTCCACCCCCCCCAACTCTTTTTCCCCTCTATCTGTTCTTGTGAGTATCAGGTTCTCTAAGCCCTCCTTCTTCATTTTGTGTCAGCTGTCTCTTCCTGATGCGAAGTTTAAACTTTGTTTTCGTTTGCATTCTCTTCAAAACATTCCTGTTGCTTACATGTTCAGTCCATGGTATCCTCAGCATCCTTCTGTAGAACCACATTTTTATTGCTTCGTGTCTCTCCCTTCATCTTTGAGGAGATTGTCCAGCATTCACTGCCATATAGGAGGACAGATGTCGCATAACAGTCTGAGGCTATAAGTACTGGTATGAAAACAACTGACATATCCCTAAACAGGTCAATATCTTTTATTCATATTGAAGTCTGTAAGCATTTACTTGATTTGGGAATATCAGTTGGTCATTGATATTAGAGATTATAAGAATTGATTTAGTTTAGTAATAAGTCATTATCGGCCTTTCCCCACTTCCCACAGATAAAAAACAGACCATAAATGTATCCTCGAAGATACCAAATAGAAAAATATATGTTGTTGATAAGGACAGCTAGGCAGTCAGCAAAATAGCATTTACAATTTTTCTGGGTTAAGAGCCAAGAAAATCATCTGGTTTGAATCGGCCAGCCAGAATAAAAATATCCCTACAAAAATAGAGATAAGCCTGATAGGTTTGTTCATTTTGATTTCTGTCACAGAAATCAAAATCAATTCATCAAAAATTTTATATCTAACATTAATTCATATTCCTTTGGATGCAAGTGATGAAGGAAAGTTAATTACTGGCTTGGAGTGATCATAGGCAAAAACAGCTGTGTGGTCTTGTTGATCAAGAAAGTGATAATTTTTTTATTACTAAAGAGATTGGGAATGTTTTTCTTTGCCTGCCCACAGAAAACAACTCTTGAGAACAGTCGAAGGGCATCTCGATGGGCTCTGAGCAAATCTCTGACTTTTGAAATTCCAAATATGAGACAAGCTGATAAAGAAAGATTAATGACTGGAGATCTCATTTATGCTTATGTATTCTGAATGTTTGGATTTATTATAGAGACAGCGTTTTGGCCCTTGGAGTGGGCTGGGGTTAAATGCTACGAAAGTGCAAAAAGAGAGTGTTACGAGGATGCATTTATATATAATAATAATAATAATAATAATAATAATGTCTAAAAAGTTGTAGTAAGGGGTTCTATTGAGTCCTACTTGTTATTACAAAAAAGTTTTAATTCATGAAGTAGGAAATTAGAAATAGAACGTTTGGAAGATGCCAAAATGTTCCAGTAGAGTTGAGAGAATTCGAAAGGTTCTAGAAACACGCAAATTAGGTGTTAGCTCCTATAAAAATAGATTTTGGGAAGTGAGTAGTTAGTTGCTAACAGGATGGGCTGACCTTGATCAGCTTCGGCTTTGATTCAAGGATTTATATCCAGCTGAAAGAATCTCATAAAAATGTCGTACCAAATAAAATTTGAAAGAGTTGTTAACAGGATGTGCTGACTTATCAGCTCCGGTTTTGATTCAAGGATTTATATCCAGTCGAAAGAATCTAAGTAAAGTCAATGACAAACTAAAACTTGAAAGAGTTGTTAAAAGGATTTGTTGTCATTATTAACTCCGGTTGTGATTCAAGGATTTATATCCAGCCAAAAGAATCTCATAGAAAAGTCTGACCAACTAAAACCTGAAAGAGAACCTCATGGAACTGTATGGGTAAATACATATTTTTGACTCTTTCATTGACCTAGCTAATTAATAATTATTCTTTATATGCTCATTTAAAAATTTCCAAAAAGTATAGCACTTAACTTCTACGCCAACTTAACTGGGTAAAGATACTTGACACCTTACCTTCCCCTTCTCTCCTTGTAACACTCGCCAGTAGTAAACTCTATGTTTCTTGTTTTGAATGCAACAAAAATTGTATATTGATAAATATTTTATTTGGTATGTTTTGTGAATTAAATATCTGTCCATGATTTTTATCTCTGAGTTTTGGTCAATCATTTTTTTTCTTTTGTTACATTTAAAACGAGAGAGAGAGAGAGATTAGCACCACCTATATGAAATGATGGTGTCAGATGAGATGTGAAGGAAGTTGGAGTTAAAGGGTGGCTTGATTCTTTTGACCATTCTTAAAATGGAGCTGGATAACCCCAAAATTTTGAAAATCACTCAAGTAAATATATTTTGAAAACATGGAATTTTAGAAAAAGATTGATGCTAAAGTTGGAAGATAACCAAACCAAGACTCTGGTCAAGCCCACCACTATTGAACGCACAACTCCATATAAGCAGGAGGTTTAGAAAACTTTGCAGAATCCCCACACTACTACTTCTGGAATCCACATTGTTAACCGAGCCATCCTGACCAAGACTTTGTACTGACCCTGAAGATCAGAACTTAGAAATTTAAATTACTACTAACACAAGCTGTAAACTCCAAAAAGAGAGGCTTACAGCCATATCACGTTGAATACACTTGTTCTTGCTCGATCACCGAAGTTAAGCAGCATTGAGCCTGGTCAGTACTTAGATAGGTGACCGCTTGGGAATACCAGATGCTGTAAGCGTATCGTGACGGATGTGCGTTGTGGTGCAGTGGATATAGGCTCGGAAAGAGAAATCGGTGAGCCAAGTTCGAATTCCAGTTGAATACCCTGCATTAACTTAAGCACTGGTACCCTTGGGAAAGGTATTAATCCATCCCTTCCCTCTAGTAATGGGTTAAATAACAAGGGTAGGACTTGGGGACCCTGCCCTTAAAAACAAATCCCAATGAATCTCGATACTCGAAAAGAAAAAGAAGTATTACTAGACACAAAACTTATATAAAAACAACAATAAATTGTTGAAAGTAAAAGGTATTACCAGCAATAAATAAATAAAATTTAGTTGGCAATAAATGACCCGCTGAGGTTGATATGCCATAAAACAAAAACAACCAACAATCATCTAGGAAATTTAAGAAATTTATGGAATTGCATTAATACTTTACTGCTGCTTGTTTTGAAGAAATACCAGATTTTGCAGAAATGTTTTCTTTGACAGGAATATTGCTGACAACTTTATGTTTTTGTTGATATGCAAGTATTGGAATTTGCTTTTCTGCATGTCTATTACGGAGCTTCATTCACCAGCAAGTGCTGTGTTTCTTTTTTGTTTTACTTATTATTATACTAGCAGTAAAGCCTGGCGTTGCTCAGGTGTAATAAAAGCTTTAAAACTAATCCATGGTCCTGGACCCCGGCCTCTTTGGACATTGGCATGAAAGACTAAAAAGCAATAGTTGTTTCCAGTTAAAGCAAAACCGTAGACTGAAAGAAAAATGAATGGATGTAAGTCAAATTTTGATTTCCTGGTATCGATATCAAATAAGTTTTTTTCATCGTAAACTGAATTTTGAAGGCTAAATAAGTCCTCTGAGTAAATGGTATCATGGCTGAGACTAAGAATTACAATTATACCTACTTAGAGCCAAACCCAAAGCAAAAACTAAAATAAAAGGGCTGAAAAAATACATAAATACAGGCAGATAAACAGACACACACACACAAACATCTTGCCTTTTATATATATATATATATATATATATATATATATTTTCGATTTTCTGCACTATTGTAAGAACTGCAACCTTGAAACTTCTGAATATTGTTTCTTATGTCTTTGTCTATGAGTGTATCAACTTTGATTAAAATCGGACCACTCTTTCTATAACCCGCTTTTTTCGATTATCGATTTTTGATATTTATCGGGTGTACCTCGGTACAAAACCTAGCTAATTCTTTTTTCATGTAGCTCCTCAATATTTACTTGTCCTTCACTCCAGTTTATTTTACCGGTGATTTTCTCACCCACTGAGATCAAAAACACAAATTCTAAGAGAACTAGAACATCTACAAGGATTCATTATTGGCAGACACAATCTTAAGGTATGCAGATGACACAATATTGAACTACTACTGAAGGAAAGCAAGAAAAATAGGACTAAACATCAACTGCAAGAAGACAGGATGCATGGTTGTTAGCAAAAAGATGAGTCCAAAGTGCAAACTGCAAATTGAAGATACCAAAAGCAAACAAGTGCGGAAATTCAAATATCTGTGAAGTGTTTTAACAGAGGACAGAAAGTGTGAAAATGAAATCTGAATGTATATTTTTTTTTTTTAATCATATCACACCAAGCAAGGCGGTAACGCCACTGAGGTGCAGGGGGCTACGTAAGAGTGAAAAGATTGGAAAAGAGAAATCCGGAAACCACATCCTAAACAGGAAACAAGGGATGAGCCTCTTCACCTGTTCAATAGGTGTGGGTGGAGTGTGAACTGGGTGATAGTTTAGTCTATCTACTTCAATTGAAAAAAAAAAAAAGGAAAAGAGTGAAAAAACTGGAAAAGAGAAAGCCGGAAACCACATCCTAAACAGGAAACAAGGGATGGGATAACCAAAGAAGCATTCCAAAAGCTAAGCAGAGTATTAAGAAATAGGAAAATTTCTCTAAAAGCAGAAAAAATTACTATGCTGCCATATGATATCAGTCCTCTTGTAGGGCAGTGCTGGATGATCTCCTCAAAGATGAAGAGACTTGAAGCCTCAGAAATGTAGTTCTACGGAAGGATGCTGAAGATATCCTGGACTGAACATGTGAATAACAACAAAGTTTTGGAGAAAATGGGAACAAAAATGAAACTAATACTTATTATCTGGAAAAGACAGGTGAGGTTTCTAGGACATAAAATGAGGAAAGTGGGCTTGTAAAATCTGATACTCACAGGACAGATAGAAAGCAAGAGAGAGAGAGAGGGGGGAAAACATACTTAAAGAGTGCTAAGTAAATTAATAGTGAAATAAGGTTTGGGATAAATTACAGAAAGAAAATGTTCATTAAAAGCAACAAGCGGCAAGAAGTTGTGAAGAGCCATGGTTGCCAACATGTCCTCAGTGGACACAGTACATAAAAAAAGAGAAACAAAAAATATATCTTAATTTTGTTATATATATATATATTTATATTGTTGAATATAAGAGACAATGAATGTCTGTTATGTTTAATCATGAGCCGTTCTAAACATCATATTTTGGCTTCAATTTCAGGTGAAAATAAAGACAAAAATTCTCCAACATTACCTGTCATCTTTCTGCTTATTGTTCAATTAAACAACATTTATTAGAAAAACATAGTCATGTAGGTAATATCAGACAGATTTTAGTCAACAATACAATAATACTCACTCATACACACAGTAAAAAGAACCTTCAGATATTGAAAGCTATCTACATTAAATTAAAACAACCCAGACTTGATAAAATCACATTTAAATCTGATCATAACACATTACATTGCATTTAAATATATGGTTCTGTTAACATTTCGAGCTCTCACGCGGTGTGACATCATAAAACCTCATTACAAATTTATGAACTGCGTTTGTTATTTCATAATTGTTATCATTGCTTAACAAAGTTTTATGTCAACACAAGATAAAATCATCTTTGATAGTGGATGTTTTTATGTTAATGTCCCTGTAACCTCTCTAAAGATGGTTCATGTGAGCTAAAAGCTTAGAACCAACTTAATAAAAAATTATCCAAATGTTGGAGAATTTCTGTCTTTATTTTCACCTGAAATTAAAACCAAAATATGATGTTTAGAACGGCTCATGATTAAACATAATAGACATTCATTGTCTGTTATATTTAACAGTATATGTTTAGAAAATTATCTGCTGCCTTGATACACTATATATATATATATATATATATATATATATATATATGTGTTGAACAGATATTTTCTCTCCTTTGACATTTAGTGTAAGATCTGTATTTATTTTGAAATGCTTTTACTTTCTAGATCCAGACACCCATTCATGAGTCATTATAGTTGTAGGGGCACCACATGTACTTCAGCCACAAGTAAAGGTGGTATTTCTTTGGGCAGAACTGCCTGACAGAGCTCAACCCTCTTCAGGATGGTTTTGAATTCAGAGGTTTCCTTCTAGACTGGTTTCCATCCAAGGCTATAGAACCAGCCTGTCCTGCTATTTTACCTATTTTACTTGGAGGAAAAGAGATAGATTCAAACTTTTCTCAATAATATTAACACATAAGTGAATGTAATAAGTCCTTACCTCTACAAGAGACAACACATCGCTTGCAGATTCTTCTCCAACTTGACACTGGACTCATTTGGAGTATCTGTACCCAACTTCCTACCCCAAACTGAGGCCCAACTGAATGACATCCACATTACCCGCATGGTGGTCTCTAACATAATTTGAAAGCTTGACCACCATAAAACCATTTGTAAGGTCAATAGACACCTCCTAACACACTAACCTGCTCCCATTCTATCAAACACTCTTCCCATCTGCCCGACACTCATCCTCGCTATCCTTACTCATCTATCACCTTTCTCCTGACATTCCCTATGTCTATCCACTCCTTCTCTTTACCTTCCCCTATGTAGCTCCATGCGCAGTAGTGGCAGTGGAATGCCTTGCTTGGGGTGAGATGATTAAAAAAAAAAAAAAAAAAAAAAAAAAAAAAACGAGCAGCAGCGATGGAATCCCAATCACTGTCCTGAAGAAATGTTCCCCTGAACTCTCCTCTGTTCTCTCCAAACTTTATAACAACTACCTCTCTGCTTCTTGCTTTCCTGCCTGCTGGAAGTTCTCCTCCATGGTTCCTATATAAAAAAAATTGGTGAACCCTCTGACCCCTCCAATTATCACCCTATCAGCCTCCTACCAATTTTTGGCAAAGTGTTCATCATCAACGCCATGGTAGTTCAACATATCACAGCCCACAGACTCTTCTCTGACAAAAAGTATGGTTTTCACTTCACGAGGTCTACTGATGATATGCTCACAACTATCACTGAGTATATACACCAGGCTCTCAACAAAAACAGCAAAGCCTGACCTATTGCCCTAGCTATCTCCAAAACGTTTGACAGAGTCTGACATGCAGGCCTTCTACGCAAGCTGCGAGGTTATGGTATAACTGGACAATTGTTTGACCTAATCCAGTCATTCCTTTCAAATTGCACAATGAAGGTAGTATTGAACGGACATGTCTCCCACTACTATCATATGAATGCGGGTGTCCCTCAAGGCTCTAGTCTAGGTCCTATGCTTTTCCTTAAAGAATTTGACTGAAATTCGAAATTGTCTCTCATTCTCAGCTGTTATCTATTATTTCACCATGCCTCCACCTCCATACTTTTACTTTGTGAAGAATAAAAATAAAAGCCATTTTAATACAGAGAATTACTTTGCAATGGAAGACAAAATAAGGTACTAATCAGCTGTTTTAGCAAAAACGAAAAAAAAAAAAACGAAAAAAAAAACAAATATAAAAAAAATCCAGTTAAAATAATTTCTGTTTGAAATACATCAACCAGAATATTTTGCTTACTAAAAATAGTAAATTAAATTCTTTACTTTTCAAAGCTAAAATGAAAGTTTCATAAAAGCTTTGATCATTTTTTTAGATTTATTTTAAAACCTGATGTATTGTTATTTTTGTGGAGGACCCTATAAGGCTGACCACTCGTATCCAAGGATGCCGGTCTACTAAGACGTCCTTCTAATCCCCGTTTGCAGATGCCTACTCAATCACGTTCTCACGTTGAACAACTATTCTGATCGGAACTTAGATACAGTTTCTGCGAGAGAGCGCATTAACATTTACGCTCAGTCACAATGACTTGTCACTTTTTGTGCTAACAATCGACGGCTGCCAAAAGAAGTGTCAAGCCTAACGAATTTCATTAAAAAAAACTTGCTCTTTCTGATCACCTCCTCAAGATAAATCGACTATAATCGTGAGATTCGCACGAGCTCATACGTTCATAAAAGTAAATTAACAATAAAACTAATTTTTAGAATAATTAAAATTAAAAATTTATTTTTTAAAATTATCGAAAATGCAAGAGCTTCCAAAATTTTTTAATAAGGCAATTCTTTCTAAAAAAAAAAAAAAAGTAATGATATTGCTTTCTTGTGGAAAATATTTATTTATACTGTTTATGAGCTTTTCGTGTGACTTTAAAAAAAATTACCAGAATTTTTTTTTTAAAAAACGTAGTTTAAAATTTAAATTTACTATTTTTAAAAACATGAATATTTTTTTTTTTTTTTTTGAGAGGGATTCCTGGATAAAGATCAGAAATTCTGAATTGAATTTTTAAAAACAAAAGATCAGAAATTTTGAATTGAATTTTTAAAACAAATTTTGACAAAATTTACCTTAGAAAAGGAACTTTCTTCACATTAACAAGCGGTGAAAAACTCGGTGATAAACTCAAAAGATTTCTCTTTCAAAATTGTTCCAGGCATTATTTCTTTAACGAAATCATGAAACTCATTTTATCTCCAATACACATGTCTCTCTTTTTCTTTTTCTTTTTTTTTTTCTCTGTGCTTTGTCTTTTCAGGACGTAGGAGATCATGGCCTTCCACGTCTCCCTATCCCTGGTGCCTCTAGCACGCTTTCTCCTAAACCACGCGACCTTCGTTCCGTCATCCACCTGATCAGGCCCTTCAAATATTGTTATACGAGCGAATTTATGCAAAAAATGTGAAAAATTTTGTGCAAATGCGGAAAAATAAAACAACAACAACAAAAAACACTTGCTTGCTTCAGTTAAGTGTCATACGTGAAACACGCTTGGGCGATCATGTCGAAAGAGACATGACTGACTGGGCAGAAGATTATCCCACAGTAGGTTGCCATTGCTTTCTGCGGTAGATTGGTTGCCTGCCAAGGCTATAGAACTCAATCTGTCCTGTTATTTAACCCATAACTGGAGGGAATAGACGGATTACCTTCCCCAAGGTTATTTGCGCGTAAGTGAATGCAATGAATTCAACTGGAATTTGAACTCGGCTCCCTGATTTCTCGTTCCGAGCTGATATCCACTGCACCACAACGCACATCTCTTGCTTGCTTACGCTGTGAAAAAAAAGGTTTTATCATCTGTTAACTTTGACATTATAGAACTAAATTCCGAGGATCCAATTCAAATACCAAATTTATTCAAATAAAGGAACAATTTTACAAAGGAATTGCATAAATGTCCTTAAGCAGTCATAGTAACAGATTTTAACAAATAAATGTTTAATAAAAAAGAAATAATATTTTTTTCCTCATTAGTAAATAGACAACCTTCTAGTTTGGTACAAGTTATTTCCCTTTGACTGGCTATATTACCACTTATTTTAAACTAATTTACGTTAATTATTTAATGTATTTCCCTTAGAATGGTTCCAATCCAAACGTGCTATTTCTTTGGTAGTGACATAAAAGCAATAGTCTTAAAAGACTCTTTGTACAGGAACCGAAAGTGGTGCTTAATTTTTTTTTTATATCCTTGCCGTTGTGATCGGAACCTTTTTCTGTACGAATAGTGATTTTCTTCCAGCGTAGACCACAGCCATTTCATCCTTTATCATCGGACCATCCTGAGGGAACGAGAACTCGCTATTCGGATAAAAAAAAATCCACAACGTGGCGAATGGTGGTGGTTCCTTCAGCTCACCGGAGAGACAGGACATAGGAAGCAGCTGCCGGACTGGTGTAGATTAAACATTTTTTATTTTCGCTCTATTACTACTACTACTGTGGCTATTATTTTTCTTTTCTTAATATTATTATCGCCTCACTAGATATATAAAAAAATCTCCTGTAATGAAGGATAATTTACCTGTTACAATGATTTCTTTTGGAGTTTGTATTTTTTCCACGACTTGTTTTCCAGTATTTTCTCTTGTACTATTTTGTTTGAAGATCCTTGTAATATTCACTATGTTGTTTATTTCCCAAAAGTCTTTTTTCAAGATCTGAAACCCCCTTGATTAGCTGTCACAATATACAACCTGGTCTGCTGACTTGACCGTTTCTTCAGTGTTAAAATATTTCCCTTTATCTAATTTTATTCTAACTCTGAATGCATGGTCATCAGCAAAAAGGGCATCCCAAAATGCCAATTACAGGTGAGGGACTCTCTAAAATCAAGCAGGTACAGAAATTTAAATACCTAGGATATGTTCTAACAGAAGACGGAAAGTGCGACACTGAGATCCGAAGGCGAATTGGCATGGCGAAAAAAGTATTCCAGAAGTTGAGTAAAGTATTAAGAAACAGGACAATTTCACTAGAAACAAAGATAAGAGTACTGGATTGCTATGTGATGTCGGCTCTTCAATATGGCAGTGAATGTTGGACAAGATGAAGGGGAAAACTTGAAGAAGCTGAAATGTGGTTCTACAGAAGGATGCTGCGGACATCATGGACCGAACATGTGAGCTATGACGAGGTTTTGGAAAGAATGGCAACAAAAAGGAAATTAATAGTGAGCATCAGAAAGAGACAACTGAATTTCCTGGGACTTGCAATGAGGAAGGAGGGCTTGGAGAACCTGTTACTAACAGGCCAGATAGAGGGAAAAAGAGACAGAGGAAAGCAGCGGATAACATATTTAAATGGCCTGATCAGGTGGATGACGGAACGGGGGTTGCATGGTGCAACAGGAGAAAGCGTGGTAAGAGCCACCAGGGACAGGGAGATGTGGAAAGCCATGATCACCTACGTCCTGAAAGGACATGGCACATAAAAGAAAAAAAGAAGAAATTTCTGGCATCATGGAATCTGTTGAAATTATTTTCCATTCTTTTTTTTTTTTGTTTTTTGCCAGTTTGTCTCTCTCCCTTTCTGTGTGAATTCGGGCCATTTTAGTAATTTATTGAAATGTTTACAGAAAACAGAACAAGAAACTTTATTTGACGCCGAAGGGTGTAATGGAGACCCAGTGAAAATCTTTTGGGGTGTAAAGGTAATGTGATTCTTATTTTACTTCCAGTAATTATTTTCACTGGGTCTCCATTCTACACCCTTCGGCGTCAAATAAAGTTTCTTGTTCTGTTTTCTCTAAACATTTCAATAAATTAATTTTTACAGACGTTTTCCGAGACCATAAGTTATCTCCCTTTATACTTTCATTCATATATATATATATATATATATATATATCCAAATAATTTTTGGCCTTACTTTCTTCTGTAACAATATTAAATTTTCCAATGCGTTGGACCATTCCGCTAAATCATAGAGAAAATAATGACATAATCAATTTGTTGACATTCCACACTATTTGAGATAAAAGTTTAGGAAAGAAACCCCCATCCTTACCGGAGAAAACGATAACAAATTATGGACTAGAAATCTGTTTCCCGAAAAATTCTTTCAGAGAAGGATTTTATAAATTTTAACCGAGCAACAGTACTGGCTACTTTCTTAACAAATGTCATGTTTCCTTGCGGGTAGCATAGTGTTCTCGTTTGACTACTCAATCGAGTCTCTTCAAGTCCACATATATATGAAGACTAGCAGTATAGCCCGGCGTTGCTCGGGTGTAATGAAAGCTTTAAAACGAATCCATAGTCCTGGAGCTCAGACTCTTTGGACGTTGGCACGAAAGACTAAAAATCAATAGTTTTTTCCAGTTAAAGCAAAACCGTAGACTGAAAGAAAAATGAATGGATGTAAGTCAAATTTTGATTTCCTGGTATCGATATCAAATAAGTTTTTTTCGTCGTAAACTGAATTTTGAAGGCTAAATAAGTCCTCTGAGTAAATGGTATCATGGCTGAGACTAAGAACTACAATTATACCTACTTAGAGTCAAACCAGAAAAATAAAAGCGCTGAAAAAAATACAGACATACAGGCAGATAAACAGACACACCTTTTATATATATATATTATCGATTTTCTGCACTATTGTAAGAACTGCAACCTTGAAGCTTCTGAATATCGTTTCTTATGTCTTTGTCTATGAGTGTATCAACTTTGATTAAAATCGGACCACTCCTTCTATAACCCGATTTTTTCGATTTTCGATATTTATCGGGGGTGCCTCGACACAAAACCTGGCTAAGAACACTCGCAGACGCTTAGAGTACAACTGTGTAAATTTTCAAGAAAATCAGTTCAGCCGTTTCGGAGTCTATAGGTAACGGACACACACACACACACACACACACACACACACACACACACACACACAAAATTCCATTTATAAATAAGTTTAGATTGAGATTAGATGTACCACTGTTCACTGATAAGCAGTAGGTTTCTCTCTAGCTATTACGAATTTATTCTATGTGCAAATGATGCTCCCTGAAAAGCAACGAAAACAATTTTCAAGAAATGCTGGATGAAATTTACTACAATTTTTCTTTTCCCAAAAAATGTCTTGGTAATTGAACATTACTTCACTTCTATTAAAAAAAGTACCAGTCGTATAATTTGTGCTAACACTGTGTTTTCGGAGTCTGTAGGTAACGGACACACACACTCACACACAGAGACAAAGTTCCATTTATAAATAAGTTTAGATGTGGATTATATTAATTAAATTGGCCTTGTGTTAAACACAACCGAAGTTTCCACATTTTAAAATTATCACAAGTTTGAGAGAATAAAAAAACTGTTTTGTTTGTATAAATAAGTGGAAATTTATTTATAGAACAGAATAACATCAATTTGTAGGAATTGAAATTATTAACTGTGGAAGTGTTTTAAGAGAAATAGAATTAAAGAGTTAAATGAATCCCGAGTCGGTTTGTTGTAGTAAGGTTTTTGTTCCTTTCTTTCTTTTTGCGGTTGGCGAGTAAGTGAAGAGGAAGAAAAATCTATAAAGGAAAATTGTACTTATCGACGTTAATTTTAGGAGTCAGTTGAAATGTCTTATTGTTGTTGTCTTCTTTTTGTTGACGGCGAGTGGGTGAAGATGAAGAAGAAGAGATATAAGAAAATTTAATGCGAGAAGGAGAGGGAGTACGAATGTGTGTCGTTGGGACAGTTGTGTACGATCAGCGGTTTAAAATGTATCTTTTACAGAGTGACGGTGTCCTATCTGATATATGTTCCCATCTGAGTGATTCAACTTCCTTTCTCTATTTATATCAAAGAACATTTTTGACACTGGCTTGTTACTTTCTCTCAGTTTTGTAAATCACTCCTCTTATATTGGTTAGAAAATGATTCTTACTGGCTCGCGAAATCTGCTTTGATCTTTTTCCTTCAATACAGAATAAATCCTTTTTCCATATTGGTCAAAATTAGATTTTACACTGGCTTGCGAATTTGCAAACAGTGATTAAAGCTAGTTATTTTTATTTCGCATCCACCACACAGATACACACATGGCCAGTTTATTTTTATTTACTTAAAGAATTTGTGCACACCAGTCTGTAGGTTAAGTGAACTTTTCTATAATACTGTCTATCGTCTTTGAAGCGTTCGCTTTCAGTTTTTATCTTTGATAAAATTGGAAACGGTGTCCGTCTTGCTGTTGTAACACAGTACGGCTTGATTTAATTGTAATCAATATGGTCTATATTCTAATTATCCAGAATTTAAAAAAAAATTGAATTATCACTAAGACAAGTATTACGTAACAGTCCGGTACATTTTTCTTTGTTTCCAACGAACCATTTCTGTTTTTAATAAATAAGTATAACAAAATTTAAATTGAATCGAATAATTCTCCGATTTGGGACAATTTCTTGAAAAAAAAAAAGATGGCGTTTGTTTTTCTGTCATTTCGAAAAAAAAAACACGCATTATTTTGGTGGTACCGAATAAAATAGGTTGGCATTGAGGGTGTTCAACAAACAAACTTTAAAAGCTACTTGGTGCTCAAAAATTATATTCTTGGATTAGACTTAGATCGGAATATATATATATATATATATATATATATATATATATATATATATCTGAATCTGGTGTTTCAAGTTATTCAATTCAGTATTTTGAACTTTTGTTCTCATCTTGGTTGATATAGGTGTTTCGACCAAGTACCCTCTGGTCATCATCAGGTGACCATAGATTGCGAAATAATCCTGTGAAATTAAATTGTTCTTTTCATGTTCTTTAATGTTCGAATTCGGTGGTCTCACTACCAAGTCCAAGAATCGAACTCATGTCCACACATATAACCAACAATCCGAAGGATTATAGTCGTGTATTTTTGGAGCCTTTTATATTCAGTGTCAGATGGATTTTGAAAACTGTCTTATGTTAGTGGGTTCGTGCCATTTGTCATAATTTGTATTTATTTCTTAGATGAAATATATATATATATATATATATGTATATATATATATATTTCTTAGATGAAATATATATGTATATATATATATTTCTTAGATGATATATATATATATATATATATATATATATATATATATATATATAACACCTATATCAACCAAGATGAGAACAATAATTCGAAATAATTCCAAGATTGTTGAAAATTACTCGCCTCAGAAATAAATGCAAATCAATTCAGTATATTCAATAACGGGCCCATCTCTGTTCATTCAGAAGCAGTACCGTCCGGTTCACACTCCTCCCCTACTTTTTTGAAGAGGAGCAGAGTTTCTTGTTTAGGTATTTGTTACCAACCAATGTTATAAAACCTAATCTGTCCAACTATTCAACCCATAAATGAAAGAAGAGATACACCACAGCGCAGATCCTTATAACAACAAAGTAATATAAAAAAGGAAAGAGCATAATCCCAGAAAGTGTTTATTGTTATTTTTAATAAATAATTATATTCTGTTTTGATTAAAAATTTATATTCTATTTCCATGACACATGCCATTTCCGGATGTTGTAGCTATCTTTTTTATTTTAATCGTATCACCCCGAGCAAGGCGGTAACGCCACTGATGTGCAGGGGGCTACATGAGAGTAAAAATGTTAAGTAGAAGAGAGTGAAGAGGAAGACGAACCAGTTAGAAAGGAGCAAGAGAAGGATGGAAATACAGGTGTAATGACAGTTGAAAAGGTGGAGAGAAAGGAAAGGATATACGGGGTGGTGAAAGAACTAGAGTCAAGTGGTTAATAGATGAGTATTAACATTGCATTTAAATTCCTGGAGGTTGTAGCCGCCAGGAAAACAAGAATATGGAAGCGGGTTCAACAGGCGGGAAGTTCGAGAGAAGAAGCTGCAGGAGTAGAATTGTCGTCTGCATTTGGTTAATCTAACTGTGAATGGGTGGGACCCAGATGCCAATCTGGTTGCACGAGTAAACACCTGTTGCAGAGGCACCAGTGACTTAATTTCGTTGGAGCGAAAGTCATGGAAGTATTTATAGAATACATTTAGCTCATGTTTCTGTTCGCTGTTAGCGTCGCCAGATATTGGACTTACAATTTCGAGTTAATTCACTGAATCCAACTAAGGATTTTATCCACTGAATCCAACCAACGTTTTTATCTACTGAGTTAACGAATCCCTATTGGCAGCAAACCACCTGCATACGGACAGGTAACGAATTCAGCAGATATACAAAGATAGAAAGGGCGTAAGAGAAGGATGTTTCTATTCAGCATATCTACTGAAGTTGTACAGCCTGATTATTCTGAGAACCCTAGTTGTTATGCCAGTATTTGTCATCGGAGGCCACAATTTGAATAGCATAAGGTACGCAGATGATACAGTGCTGATAGCAGACACAGAAAGAAAACTACAAGACCTCCTACAGAAGGTAGCTGAAGAGAGTAACGAGAAAGAACTACAAATAAACTGCAAGAAAACCGAATGCATTGTCATCAGCAAAAAGAGCAGCCCAAAATGCCAAATACAGATGGGGGATACTAAAATCAAGCAGGTACAAAAATTTAAATATCTGGGAACTGTTCCAACAGAAGAGGGAAAATGCGACACAGAGATCCGAAGACGAATTGGCATGGCGAAGGACGCGTTCCAGATGTTGAGTAGAGTAGATACAGGAAAATTTCGCTCGAAACAATTAGGAGAGTACTGGATTGCTTCAATATGGCAGTGAATACTGGACAATATCATCGAAGATTACGGAAAAACTTGAAGCAACTGAAATGTGGTTCTACAGAAGGATGCTGCGAATACCATGGATCGAGCATGTGAGCAATGATGAGGTTTTGGAAAGGATGGAAACGAAAAGGAAATTAATACTGAACACCAGGAAGAGACAGCTAAAGTTCCTAGGAAAAGCAACGATGAAGAAGGGCTTGGAGAATCTGATACTCACAGGCCAGATAAAGGGAAAAAGAGACAGGGGAAAGCAGCGTATATGTAAAAATTATTTTCTGTATTTCAACCGAATAATAATAATAATTTTTTTTTAATATTTTATTGTGAAATATTTTTTAGGTTGAAATTTGTTAAATTATGAAGATTTATTCTAAAAAATTCCTTATTTTTAAACAAGAGCGTGTTTGGTATTATTGTAAAACATAACCTTATTTGGAATATTCTTTATTTGGGAAAATGGGCGTTTCTTTTATACGTATTTGGTAAAGAACGCATGCGTGAACACCTGTGTTTTTTGTTGGCGCGAATAGTTATCGTCTGTAAAAGTTTACGTGTTAACTAAGATAACTAATTTTAATCAGAATATCTTGATCCGTTCCAACGATTGGACGTATCAGATTTTCTCCGGTTTCATTCCGAATGAAATCGTTATTTATTTTCTAAGTTCTAAACTTAACAGCTAAGATATTTAGAGGAAATTTTTGGTATCTATAAATGGATTATCCAAATCCTTTTTTTTTCTTTAACTACGAGAATTTTCAAACGATTCCAGTTGATGGACGTTTCAGATTCTTTTAGGTTGAATTACAAATGAAATTGTTTATTTACTAAGCTGCAATATTTAGCAATTTACAGTTTAGAGGTAGATATTTCTAACCTCTATTTTAATCGGATCGGAACCAATCTAAGGGAGATAATTGAGGTTCTGATATGAATTCAACCAATCTAAGGGAGATAATTCGGGGTTCTTCCCTATCAGTCAGTTAGGTGCCATACGTGAAATACGCCTGGGCGATAATATCTCGAAAGAGATATGACTGACTAGGCAGAAGATTATCCCGTAGTAGGTTGCCATTGCTTTCTGCAGTAGACTGGTTGCCAACCAAGGCTATAGAACCCAATCTGTCTTGTTATTTAACCCATAACTGGAAGGAAGACAGAGATTAATACCTTTCCCAAGGGTATTTGCGCGTAAGTGAATGCAAGGAATGCAACTGGAATTCGAACTCGGCTCCCCGACTTCTATTTCCAAGCCGATATCCATTGCATCACAACACACATCCCTTCTTCACTGTACCCGACAATATTACGGTTTGGTTTCTCGGCTCTGTTGACGGAGTTATCTGGATTCGTCCGGTTTTTATCTTTTATCTCTTGGTTCGGACTTAGACTTCTTCACGCATGACATTCGACAGACCAGACCAACCGATCCACTACAGCCGTTTCCGCGCAGTTTTATCTCGTCTAGTTCGATCTCAGACTGCTTCTATCCGCAACTATCTCCGAGTGCATTGATCCCTCTCTGTCTCTCGCAAACTCTAGGTCTAAGAACCGGAACTGCGATCCGCGACTTAATTGGTCTGGGAGTCTGCCGGTCTACAGACGGGAACTGCGATATGCTGGTCTCTGAGTCTGCCGGTCTACAGACGGGAACTGCGATATGCTGGTCTCTGAGTCTGCCGGTCTACAGACGGGAACTGCGATATGCTGGTCTCTGAGTCTGCCGGTCTACAGACGGGAACTGCGATCTGCCGGTCTCTGAGTCTGCCGCTCTACGGACGGGAACTTCTTAACTCTGGCGCGCGTCTCGCTTATATAGAGTAAGGCAGGTCTACACAATTTTTAGGCAACGCCCACGGATTTTAATAGGCAAATCGCATTGACCACCATGTGTGTACACTTAATCACCGAATCCCCGCGGGAGACTATTTCTCAGATGGTACTAAAAATAAATTTGGAATTCCAGCTGGCTTTTCGCAGACGTTCTACATTTGAATCTTGTCAAAACCACTTATCTGGCCTGAGGATCTGGCCGGATTTTAGTCTTTCAGACCACCCAGAATACAATTTGCCATTTATCATACTTTTTGCGAAATCACCATTTATTATGAACTTTATTTAACGAACCTTTCTGTTAATAATTCTGGAATTATTTCACCTAATTTAATTAATAACGTAACCCCAAAAATAATTATTAAAAAAAACAACTTATTTCTGGCATTACTCTGGAATTGTTTCTAACCAACTAATTAATACCTTCATCTCAGTTCTTTAGAACTGTTAATTAATCAATATACCTGGGAGCGGTCTCTCTCTCTCTCTCTCTCTCTCTCTCTCTCTCTCTGTTACATTAATACCCACCAAAAATTTAACTACATCGCACTAGAAAATTTTAGTACTACTGTAGTGGGATAAGAAATTAAGAATTAAAATCAACCTTCTTCTTGACTTTTACAAAAATTCACAATGACATGTGAAATCCTGGTTTTTCCCAAATAGAAAAAGGATTGACCATGTGCCTAAAGAAAAAGTCGAAGCCGAATTTCGCAAGTTTTTTTTTTTTTTTTTTTTAATCATATCACCCAAAGCAAGGCGGTAACGCCACTGATGCGCAGGGGGCTACGTAAGGGTAAAAAGAATGGAAAAGAGAAAGCTGAAACCACATCCTAAACAGGAAACAAGGGATGAGCCTCTTCACCTGTTCAATAGATGTGGGTGGTGTGTGAACCGGGCAACAGTTTAGTCTATCTACTCCAATTGAAAAAAAAAAAGTAAAAGGAAAAGAGTGAAAAGATTGGAAAAGAGAAAACCGGAAACTGCATCCTAAACAGGAAACAAGGGATGAGCCTCTTCACCTGTTCAATAGATGTGTGTGGAGTGTGAACCGGGCGATAGTTTAGTCTATCTACTCCAATTAAAAAAAAAAAAAAAAAGTAAAAAAGGAAAAGAGTGAAAAGATTGGAAAAGAGAAAACCGGAAACCGCATCCTAAACAGGAAACAAGGGATGAGCCTCTTCACCTGTTCAATTGGACATGTCCCCCTGGGGATGTCGAACTCTGCATCTCTTCTTCATGAGCAGGAAGCATCGTGGCCAGGTGTCAAGAGGATTGATTTTTCAAGATTTAACAATGATTTCTGTCTAAATTTCTGGGACGAGGTGTTATGATTTATACTATTTACATTCAGATTATTGTCCTCACCTTTGTTATTATTATCACCGGATCACCTTCTGTCTAAATTTCTAAGATAAGGAGTTATTATTTACATTATTTACATTCAAATGTCCCTTGGTGACATAGTGATTGTGAGACCAATCCCCAGGTCAGGCAGTGTGTGCATGAACTCAGTGAAAACAGTTGAGCAATAACGGAATAGTACGAAATAAATAATAACTCTGATTTTGAATTCCCCTGGAATTTGAAAATCAGAGAGCTGAGTCTGAATTCCAGTTGAATTCATTGCAGTAGGTGTTAAACTGATTTTCTGACCAATGGAAGCGACTTGCAAGATAAAAAAAGGCTTCCCGAGTCAGTGCGAAAAATCTAGATTACATTAAAAGGATTTCAATTGGCGTCAGTCAGTCAGACTCAGATGTTAGCAGTGAGAGACACAGCTAAAATGTAAAGAGAGAAGCATCAAGTCAACTCGGACATTCGTCCTCTTTCTCTTTCCTTCTCGCGTGCTGATTCCTTTTACTTCTTCTTCTCTATCCAAAGACATTCTTACTGAATACATACATACATACCTAGGTACGCATATACTCTTTCAACAAATTACTACTACGAACATTTGTACGAATTCTTGATATCTTTAATTTTCTCATAGAACATTTACTGCTACCTATTCTTGCTATGCTTTTCATTAATAAATTTCTATTTTAACATGAAAAATCTATTTTTTACTTTTACACTATTCCACTATTCTACACTAATTCACACATTCAAACCTGCAATCAACCCTCTGACGAAACCCTTCTGATAATAATTCTGGCATAAAACTTGTAAGGAGTTCGGATATGTCTGACACAAAGCCGAACCAAGAAGCATTAACCAACATCCTATAGACATTTTTCAGTTTTATTCGGAAGTTTTTACAACAAACAAACTTAACATTTACTAATTATTATAAACAATTGCAAATTTTAATCGATAATTAATTTGATATAAATTTTAATTTTAATAACCGGGAAAGGTTGACAAATAATTTCACGGCTATCAACTACAGACTAGGTGGCAACTTTTCTAATATAGACAATAATGATATTACCGTTCGAGGATTAGTAGGAGTAGATATTATTCAGTACTTAGACTGTGAAATCATTCGTGGTCGAGCAGTTGAGACGCACCAACTCAACTGATGGCTTCCCTTTGTTGTTAGAGATCGCAGGTTCGAATTCTGCCGAATGACGCATATTTTTCTTACAAAAATTTTCTCAAAAATATTCAGGCAGGTATATACACAGTAATTTCTGGGAGTAAAAATGGCAGAGTGATTAATGTAAAAGGAGAAGGTTAAAATATATGTTAAAAAGTATGCCCTTATTACTTAAGATGCTACCCAATGCTCCAAGCGCGTGCCAATCATCAGGCATAAATTTAATGTGTGCTGATTGTCTCGCACATATAACTTTGAGTAGCATCGTGCGGTAAGATATTAAATATAACTCTTTAATATATATAATACTAGCAGTTTATCCTGGTTTGACTCGGGTATTTTAAAGAGAAAGCGTGTTAAGAGCCACCAGGGAGATATGGAAAGACATGATCGCCTACGTCCTGAAAGGACACGGCGCATAAAAGAAGAAGAACAGTAACTTTATTTGTATCTCTCGACTTTCTTAGAATGTTTATAAGGCTCTCTGTACTTTTTATTTTATTCAGTACCACCCCCCCACCCCAAGCAAGTCAATAAAGCAACTAAAACGCAAAGGCTTGCAGGGTATGGAAGAATTAAAACTTCAAACATTAATAGTTAGCAGTAAGAGAAGAGAGTAATCAGGAGAACAGTAGGTAGCGATTAACACTGAATTTAAATTTGGGTATATTATTTAAAAAAAAAACACCACTAACTCTTTGTCTCTACCTTATCCTCTCATCCCCTACCGCCATTTCTCTTGGGGTAGCTAACGTATTGGTAGACCAATTCTATCCTGCGAAAGGGAGAGTCGCAGAAAGTTCTCTCTTACTTCTATTTTAGGTCACCTCAGTTACCAATTTAAAAAGCTAATAGATATTTGAAGCCGAAGATATTTGAAGGCCCTGATCATTTGGATGACGGAACGAGGGTTGCGTGGTTTAACAGGAGAAAGCGTGTTAAGAGCCACCAGAGATAGGGAGATGTGGAGAGCCATGACTGCCTACGTCCTGAAAGGACATGGCACATAAAAGAAGAAGAAGAAGAAAAAGAAATTTAAGGAATAATAAGAATAAAAAACATATGATGAATTTACATAGCAAATACTTATACAACGTCCACCCTCGTCACTTTTATAGATATAGATAACAATGTAGAATGTCTCTATTGGATTAGGGTGGGGAGGGGAAGGGCAACATATATAGATATAAATAATATAAAGTGGGGGTGATCGATTCTATATTATGATCAATACATAAACTGATCCCTGACTTTGTGGGGTGATAATATATATTTTTCTACCCCTAATTTGGGCTTTCTGAAAAATTCCAAGGTGTCGTTAGAGTTCTAAAATTTTGATCTACATCTGAGCGCATCTCCCGTCGAGCTAGACCGCAAAATGCAGACGCTAAGTCGAATCTATCAAACAAACAAATACTTACACAACGTCCACCCTCGTCACTTTTATAGATATAGATTACGAATAATATATTCTATAGTAAAATGACTAATAATACATTTTATAGTAAAATTAACCCGGTTTCACTCGGGTAGTTTAAAGCAGAGGTTTTCAAACTTTTTGACTTACGAACCCCTTTATATTTCCACTATAAACGCTTATGAAATTTATGCATAAATTTTTACTAAAAATAACTTATAGATTTGCATTAACGTAGTAAAAACTGGTTTTAAGCTTACTTTAAACATAAATGTTCAAATAAAATAAATTAACACTGCATGTTGATGCAAAATGTAACAAAATTAAATTTAAATTACTTTGAATATCACGTGATGAGTTCATCCACGGGCCCCCTATCTTATTCTTGCGGACCCACTGTGGTCCGCGGACCACAGTTTGAAAATCCCTGGCTTAAAGAATAAGAATAAAAAACATATGATGAATTTACATAGCAAATACTTACACAACGTCAACCCTCATCACTTTTATAGATATAGATTCTTAAATTTTTCCGTTTAGAGAAGATAAGTAAGCGTAAAAATTATCCATAGGGTCTATTGTCCCAAGCGCTTTCGACCACTTCTTCAGCCATTTTCAATGGGTTTTTTGTTAATTTATTTTCGCAGCTGTCTTTTAAGATGTGATTGTACGATGCATAATACATGACCTTCGAATGGTACGCCGTTGAAATACAAGTTGACGCCCTTCTATAAAAAAGCAAAAACAAAATGAGCGCATTGTTATCTTGTTAAATAAAGTAAGATTAAAAACTTAGATTTTAGAGAAACATTAAATATAGAATAACAAAGCTCTTTTCTCAATTTTATTTCAGTCTGATACATGGCCACAAATTTCGAGCGTCCAATAAAGACTGAGATAATAGCAGGAGTAATGGCTTTTTTATGAGCTTTCTGTCAATACTTCATGGAGAGGTAATAAAAAATGGACGGAGAGCCACTGGAGGAACTGCCCAGCTTCAAATACTTGGAAGCAACCCAGTCATAAGATGTCACCTGTGATGCAGAGATCCATACACGAATCACCACAAACACAGTAACGATAACCAGACTGGTAATTACTCCATTGCTAAATCCGCTGCAAAGAAGGTCGGTTAACTGCGCAGGAAGTTTTTTCCCGTCTGAGTCCATCTTTCACATATATAAATCTACCTTCCACCCGTGTATTGAATACTGCTGCCACATCTGGTTGGGTGCTCCTGCTATTCACCTCGGGGTTCTTGACAAAATCCAACGGAGAATCTATAATGTGATTGATACCGACTTGGCAGCTCGGCTGCAGTTGCTCTCTCACCGGCGTGATGTGGCTTCCCTGTGCCTCTTCTATAAATACTTACATGGCTTCTACTCCAATAAACTTAGATCACTGGTGCCCCTATGTATGACTTTACACGTGATACTAGATTAGCATCTAGGTCCCACCCTTTTACAGTAAAACCAATAAAATATAACCGCAATTTCTACTCTAACAGCTTCTTTTCACGCACTTCCCGCCCGTGGAATTCTGGTTCCATATACTTGCTTCACCGACAGCTACAATCTCCAGGAATTTAAATATAAGGTCAACAGACATCTCGTATCACACTAATTTGCATCCATTCTCACAAGCTCTTTTTCCATCTACTTCACCCACATCCTTGGTATACTCATCCGTCTATTACCCTCCTCATGACATTTCCTATAAATAACCTCTCTTTCTCATCACTTTCCGCTATGTAACCGCCTACGCAACAGTGGCAGTAGAATGTCTTGTTGGGGTGAGATGATTAAAAAAAATATATGGAAGGTCAACATCAGCTTCCAAATCAAGTTCAAGCTCTACAAATAGCTGATCGTATCCATCTGTATCTACGGGTGCGAGAATTTGACCACCCTGGTCGTAGCAGGAAAAAAACAAAGATCGACATCAGCTCCACATGCTTGAGAACTGTTGAAAAATAAGGCTCTAACGTTGACACTGTAATGGTTTATACATGACGCAAACCACGAATGACCGTCGTTTTCATCTTGTACCCACCATGGCATCAGAAGAAAGGCACATATATATTAAGACAAACTGCTCCTCAAGGACGTTACACCCACGGACTGTCAAAAAAACTCTTATAATTTCCCAGATTTTTAATGTGTGTTTCACTGGGCTTAGGATTGAAAGATAAGCTATGAAACTAAACGCTGAAAATCTGAAGTACACTACCGGCCATATTTATTAGGCAACCAAATGAACTCTTCTAGTGTCCAATTTTTGTGCTCTCTTCCCCATGCTCGTCTATTCTTATTAAGTGGCCGAAGCAAAAGCTTCCTGGCTACCTTGTAAAATTTGACAAAGTAGTAATAACAAAATAATTATTCTATTTTCATTTAGAATTATCCATTTGGCAATAAATACTAACAATTTTAAAACCTTGGGGTGGCCTAATAATTATGGCCGGTAGTATATATATATATATATATATATATATATATATATATATATATATATAATCTAAAGGGTGCGATGGGAAAATTGTTGCTATTTGCCTTGTAAAATCTTGCAAAGTAATAATAACAAAAGAATCATTTTATTTCATTTAGAATTATCCATTTGGCAATAAATACTAAAAATAGTATGAAATACATCATTTCTAATAGTTATGGCCGGTAGTATAACAAAAACTCGATAACTATTTTATTCAAACTCCCGCTTTATTCTAACATTCTTTAGTAGGACCGGAAGTGCTGACAATCAACATCATAATCAACATTACTGATGTTGTTATAAAACCTTCCCCTTCCTAAAGTAATTTATTTTCAAAATTATAAAATAATTTATTACAAATCAAAGCTTGTTTTGGTTACTTTGAAACTGCGATAGCTAACTCCCTTTGGAAAAGGAAATAAATATTTTTTGAGTATGTATTGTCCGTCCACTTTAAGATTTTCCAGAACTTTCTTTTGTATTATTATTTGTATGATGATTCCTTGTATTGATCACAAATTGGTTTCTTTCTTAAAAGTCTGTTTTCAAAATCTGAAAATAAAATGTTTCATATTTCTTCGAAAACCCCCTTGATTAATTGTCACAATATACAACCGGTTGTCAATGTTTCAATATTTTTCTTTATCTAATTTTATTCCAACTTTATCTCCTCTTTTTAGAGTTGGTAAATTTCTGCCAGTTTTCCCAGATTTTTAAAGCACAAAGTTTTGGTGTAATTAATTTGAACATTTAATTTTTTTTTTTAAGAATGAATTTCTTTTCCATTTGGGTTCTGTTCTTCGCTTAGAAAATATTTTTCTTCTTTTAAACCGAATGACACTATGTAGAAAGATAAATTGTGACTGGCCGCTGAAAAGCCGAAGCAAATTAAAGACGACACTAAACTCAACAACTATTTTATTATAATTCCGTCTGATTTATTTGTTCCCAGTATTCCCTAGTGAGACCGGAATAATCAACATATACCCTACTTCTGACACCATGTTTCACTGGTGGAAAGATAACTTATATGAGACTGGCCGTTGAAAAGTTGAAGCAATACAAAGCAGTCTCAACAACTATTCTGTTCAAATTCCCGCTTGTTCCGTTTGTTCCCAGCATTCCCTGTTAAAACCAGGAAGTGTTTACAATCATCATTAAAATCAACATTATTGATGCTGATATATAACTGTCTTCAAAACTCATGTTATTCTTTTAATTTATTAAATGCTTGTAAAATATAGTTGTCATGTTCTTTCTCTTTCATTAAGACCCGGTTCAGGCGAACGAATGTTCGTTTGCCGAAGGCTGCATTAAATCCTAATACATAAAACACAAACACATATTCATAAAGTTTTTAAACAGCTTTAATTATAAATAAAAGTATAAAAATAATCTCACATTTTCATTCAGGTGTACAGATTTTCTTACGAAAGTAGAACATAGAAAACAAATAAGATGAAAGTAAACTAGTGGAAATCAACGAAGGAAATGCTTTATATAAGGAATTCAGACAAATTCAGACTATTATATCTGCTACTACTGCTTAGTCGCAAATAGAACAAATGGCACTGAAAAAAGATTAAAATTTATTTGGCTGAATAATGTCAGTGAACAAATGGCTAAGTTGTCGTCGATGACAAGTAGTTTTCGAGTAACAACTTTAAATTTTGCCAATCCAGACACTTTTCGTAACACCCTTAGTCTCAGTTTTGCTTTTGATAAAGCATTGTCCTCCATTGTTAATAATTTTGACGAGTTTTAATCTCATCGCCAAATTAGATAAAGCACTGTCAGCCATTATTATTAATTTTGACTAGTATTTACTTACATCGTCATTCTATTAGATTAAGCATTGTCAACCATCATTATTACGCTGGGCTAGCATTTCTTTTATCACCATTCTATTAGATCAAACATTGTCAGCTATTATCATTAAATCTTTTTCAGTATTTAGTTTCATCTTCATTTTTTATTAGATGAAGCATTTACAGCCATTATTATTAATTTTGACTCGTATATACTTTCATGATCATTCTATTAGGTGAAGCATTGTCAGCCATCATTATTAATTTTGACTACTATTAATTTTCATGATCATTCTATTAGGTGAAGCATTGTCAGCCATCATTATTAATTTTGACTACTATTAATTTTCATGATCATTCTATTAGGTGAAGCATTGTCAGCCATCATTATTAATTTTGACTACTATTAATTTTCATGATCATTCTATTAGGTGAAACATTGTCAGCCATTATTATTAATTTTGACTCGTATATACTTTCATGATCATTCTATTAGGTGAAGCATTGTCAGTCATCATTATTAATTTTGACTACTATTAATTTTCATGATCATTCTATTAGGTGAAGCATTGTCAGCCATCGTTATTAATTTTGACTACTATTAATTTTCATGATCATTCTATTAGGTGAAACATTGTCAGCCATTATTATTAATTTTGACTCGTATATACTTTCATGATCATTCTATTAGGTGAAGCATTGTCAGTCATCATTATTAATTTTGACTACTATTAATTTTCATGATCATTCTATTAGGTGAAGCATTGTCAGTCATCATTATTAATTTTGACTACTATTAATTTTCATGATCATTCTATTAGGTGAAGCATTGTCAGCCATCATTATTAATTTTGACTACTATTAATTTTCATGATCATTCTATTAGGTGAAGCATTGTCAGCCATTATTATTAATTTTGACTTGTATTTACTTTCATGATCATTCTATTAGGTGAAGCATTTTCAACCATTATTATTAATTTTGACTACTATTAATTTTCATGATCATTCTATTAGGTGAAGCATTGTCAGCCATCATTATTAATTTTGACTAGTATATACTTTCATGATCATTCTATTAGGTGAAGCATTGTCAGCCATCATTATTAATTTTGACTAGTATTTACTTTCATAATCATTCTATAGGTGAAGCATTTTTGGCCATAATTATTCATTTTCACTAATATTTATTTTCATGATCATTCTATTAGATGAAGTATTTTCAGCCATTATTATTGATTTGACTAGTATTTACTTTCATGATCATTCTCTTAGGTGAAGCATTTTCAGCCAATATTATTAATTTTGACTAATATTTATTTTCATGATCATTCTATTAGGTGAAGCATTTTCAGCCAATATTAATTTTGACTAGTATTTACTGTCATGATCATTCTATTAGGTGAAGCATTTTTCAGCCATTATTATTAATTCTGACTACTATTTATTTTCATGATCATTATATTAGATGAAACATTGTCAGCCATTATTAAATTTGACTAGTATTTACTTTCATGATCATTCTATTAGGTGAAGCATTGTCAGCCATTATTATTAATTTTGACTAGTATTTACTTTCATGATCATTCTATTAGGTGAAGCATTGTCAGCCATTATTATTAATTTTGACTACTATTAATTTTCGTGATCATTGTATTAGATTCAGCATTGTCAGCTGTTATTATTTTTCAATGAGCATTTATTTGCATTTTCATTGTATTAGATGAATCATTGTAAGTCATTATGCGACACAGATAAATTCAAAGAACGAAGTCATTGGTCCCAGGGCATCTATTATTTATATGTTGTCATTTTTCATCATATTTCGATTTCTGCTATGGTCGCACTACCTACCAAGTCTGCGAGAAGATCTAAGGCAGGTCGTGGTGTGTTGTTATAGCTTAATTTCATTTTTTTTCTATCTTCCCTAACATCCCTAGCGTTACATAGTTCTCCTTAGTGTGTGAGCTGTACTTAAAAAGACAATTTTTTGTATATCTCTTATGCTCGGGTTTCCTGGGATTCTTTCAATGTGTTGTTTTGTTCCATTTTTTATCATTCCAAGTGCACCTACTATCACTGGCACGATTGTTGTTATTATTATTATTATTATGTCATTTTTCATCATATTTATATTTCTGCTTTGGTCTCACTACCAACCAAGTCTGCGGGGAGACCTAAGGCAGGTAGTGGCGTGTTGTTATGGCTCCATTTCATGTTTTTCTATCTTCCCTATCATCCTCAGCATTACATCGATAAAGTTTTCCTTAGTGTGTGGGCTGTACTTAATAAGACAATTTTTTGTATATCTCTTAAGCTGGGGTTTCCAGGGATTCTTTCAATGTGTTGTTTTGTTCCATTTTTATCATTCCAAGTGCACCTACTATCACTGGCACAACTCTTGTTTTCAATTTCCACATTTATTATTATTATTATTATTATTATTATTATTATTATTTATGCTGTTATGTTGTCATGGCGTTAAAAAAAAAAAGTTAGATGTTTACCAGGCTTCCCCAACGAAAAGCAACCGCCTATTTTTATCTCAATGGGGGTTTCTCCTTTATTTCCTTCTAATTTATCACTTCACTGCTTTAGTTTTACAGACTGAATCAAGATGAGATAAAAAGCGACCAGGAATTAACAATGATTGACAATTCGTGCTAGATTAAAGCAACGAGAAACCTGAGCTTTAGACAACTTGGGAGGCTGATGCTTGATTCTTTTGTTACGAAAAGTGAAACTACATTTCTTTCTTTATCTGCACAATTAAATCATGTTTTTTAAAAAGATTATTCACATTATTTACATTGGAAACTAATGTTCTTATTTATGCTGTTATTATCGCAACACTTCGGCTGTTATGCCCTTCAGCCTTCTTCAGTTGTCTATCGAATCAGGTAACCATCAGGGAATTTCAAACTTAACACTTTATTTAATTTACAGAATATATGGCTTCTGTTCCGGTGTCCATGTCTAGGGAGAACTCTTCTAGATTTTATTCAGGACAGCTCAGTTTTGGCTCGTCCTGTTTCCTCTCATTTTTAGTCTGTACTACATTGTCCAGGGATTTAACTCACTAATACTAAAAATTAAAACCTATAGATTAATTAATGTCTCTGGTTTGAATTCACCTGAATGTTAACCAGAAAGACAGACAAATGAAGAATGTCGAAGGGATGTTACAGTAAAAGTCAAAGTGAAGATATTAGTTCGAATATAAGCAAGATGAATAATGTTGACACTCTGCCCTCAGATAGAAATGATTGTAAAGGTTGTTTATAAATTTGCCATATTTAATGATTCAACAAACGTAAAGAAGTTTGGCGGGAAACATTAATGACTTAAATAAAAAATAAAAAAGAAAACCTTTTTTGCTTTTAGTTGTTCCATTATTTATAGGAATATTTAAGCGTTACAAAGTCGAAATGAAAAGTTATCGTTTAAGTGAACTGACTAAAAATAGTACAAATTCTGTCTTTTGGTTTAGGCAGGTTACTGTCTTTGACTTATATACAGTCAAAATGTTGTCTCACGTACGCTCATAATTTTGGCTTAGCCACACTACGGTTTTTGGCTTAGATGCGGCCATATTATCGTCTCAAGTATGCTCATGATTTTGGCTTAGGCACGCTACGGCTTTTGGTTTATATACGGCCATAATTTTGTCTCAGATACACTCAAGATTTTGGCTTAGACACGCTAAGTTTTTTTTTACTTAGATTCGATCGTGATGTTGTCTTTGATACACTAGTGATTTTGACTTAGGTACGATAGAAATTTTGGTTTAGTACGGCCATGTTGTTGTCTCAAATACGCTCACAATTTTGGCTTAGGCACCCTACGACTTTTCGTTTAGATACGGCCATGATATTGTCTCAGATACGCACATGATTTTAGCTTAAGTTTCACCCTGATTTTGGTGTAGGTACGTTTCAGAATTTCGCTTAGATACTCCAATAATTTCGAATTAAGTATGTCCCTATTTTTAGCATTAAAATATCTTGATCTTATTTCTTTTTACCAGGAATCCAAAAAAATATCTAGACCGTAGCATGCTTTGTATTAAGACAATAAATCCGACACCAATGGCAATACTTCAACTAATAAAAATTAAACAAAAATATAACTACTTCATTTCTCTTCTATAACAAACTCTGAAAGTGATAAGTTTGTTTTCCTATGAAGTTAAGTATTTTCAATAAAAAAAAATTTGAGGAATTATATGTTGCCGGGGTTGTCTATTTTATAAAATTCTTTCGGTCAAAACGTATACAGTCTTTGATTAAATAAAAAAATTAACAAGGTACAATTTTTTTTTCAATCTATTTTTTTTTTTTTGCATCATGTTGGGATTTGACCCGCCAGGGCTTGCAGCAGTTTACTCGTGTCAATGTTACCCCCAGTTATGACACAAGCGATTTTACCAGACAGCTTGCTATTGCTTGAAAGGACTGAAGCGACGGACGACGCACCGGCGCCCTCTGTTACAATGCGGTTCGACTCGGCCAGCAATTTAATAGCATCAGCAATCTCCCGTGTTGTACAAACGATCGTGTCGTCGATTACTTTACTAGCAACGGCCCATACTGGAGGGAGGCATCCTCGGCCACCAATTCCATCGCAGAAGTTAGGTGTATAACGACAAGAAACCGCTTTACCAGCTTTTCGGCATTCATAAACCTGCAGAAGAAAATTTGAAAAGAAAAAATTCAGAAAGAAAAAAGTTTCGTTCGTAAATTAGAAAAATAAAATACTTATTTGACATCTTTTCAACATTATTAACTTCATCGAAAAAGATATTTAGAATCTTATTTTACAATATTATCCTACCTGGATTCGCCAAACACCTACCAAGCGGAACTTTTTATGCCTATGAAAAAACCAAACATTTCCTTCCTCTTTCCTCTGTGTCAAAATCACTAGCGTAACGGAGACAACATCATGACCGCATCTAAGCCAAAAACCGTAGTGTGTCTAAGTCAAAATCTTGAGTACATCTGAGAAAAAAATTATGGCCGTATATAAACCAAAATCCTGTAGCGTGCCTAAGCCAAAATCATGAGCATATTTGTGACGATAACATGACCGCATCTAACCCAAAAACCGTAGTGTGGTTAAGCCAAAATTATGAGCGTACATGAGACAACATTTTGACTTTAGCAGCTACAAAATGTTCTCGTCTCCTTCTGTCGGCATGGAAGTACTTCAGAGATACATAGAAGGTTGCTTCGAACTCATTACAACTTCAAGTTTTTTTTCATTTCAATTTTTGTAATATGTCCGTCTAATATATCTATTAACTAGCAGTATAGCCCAGCGTTGCTCGGGTGTAATGAAAGCTTTAAAACTAATCCATGGTCCTGGATCTCAGACTCTTTGGACATTGGCATGAAAGACTAAAAAGCAATAGTTGTTTCCAGTTAAAGCGAAACCGTAGACGGAAAGAAAAATGAATGGATGTAAGTTAAATTTTGATTTCCTGGTATCGATATCAAATAAGGTTTTTTCGTCGTAAACTGAATTTTGAAGGCTAAATAAGTCCTCTGAGTAAATGGTATCATGGCTGAGACTAAGAACTACAATTATACCTACTTAGAGCCAAACCCGAAGCAAAAACTAAAATAAAAGGGTTGAAAAAATACAGACATACAGGCAGATAAACAGACACACACACAAACATCTTGTCTTTTATATATATATATATATATTATCGATTTTCTGCACTATTGTAAGAAGTGCAACGTTGAAACTTCTGAATATCGTTTCTTATGTTTTTGTCTATGAGTGTATCAAATTTGATTAAACCCGATTTTCGATTATCGATTTCCGATATTTATCGGGAGTACCTCGACACAAAACCTAGTTAAGAACACTCGCAGACGCTTATAGTACAACTGTGTAAATTTTCAAGAAAATCAGTTCAGCCGTTTCAGAGTCTATAGGTAACACACACACACACACACACACACACACACACAGACAAAGTTCCATTTATAAATAAGTTTAGATAATTGTTTGTTTAAATTCTATGATTCTTATTGTTATCCGGACTCACAATACGGTTTGCGGGCCAAATATGTCAGAGGCCATTAAATATTTACTGAAAAATATACACACCTCGCAACAAAAAATGTTGACTCCCACAGCAAATACATTTTCGATTATTTGTACACTTATAGACAAGAGTTAAAAATATCAGAACCTTGAATAAGTTTTCGCTGATGTTCCATGAATTTTTTTACAAAAATTAGTAAAAAATATGTCACTGAAAATATTGTTCATCGATAGCCACCACTTTTCTCAATTTTATGGTAGCATTTGAATTTCACTTCGGAAAAAAAAAACGATAGTCTTATGAGGCTAATCACGAGTCGACCCATTTGGGTGTTTTTTTGCATCTTTATAAGAATGAAATCCTGACCATGTGCCATTAATTGGAACATGTGATAAACGGATGGGGCAATGCCTGGTGAATACGGCAGGTGGGGTAAGATTTTCCATTTAAGCGTTTCCAAGTTTATTTTCACCCGTTTTGCAACATGTGGTTTAGCGTTGTCATGTTGCAAAATCACTTTGCCGTGTCTCTGCTTGGATAGCGGCCGTGTTTTTTCTTCAACGCTCGTTTCAAACGCATAAATTGTAGTCGATAGCGATCTAACGTCATGGTTTCGGTCGGTTTGAGCAGTTCATAATAAACTACACCCAGGTGATTCCACCAAATGTAGAACAGAAGCTTCGAATCATGGATATTTGGCTTTGCCGCCGATGTTGATGCATGGCCGGGCTTACCACACGATTTTCTGCGCTTAGGGTTATTGTAGTGTATCCACTTTTCATTTCTGGCAATTACGTTTAACCATAGCCAATTACTCCACAAATTCTTGTTCTATTTCGTAAATTTCAATAAGCATTATTTGTCTGGCTGTATAAACTATGTGCAGGTGGTGTAATAGCGATTCGAGACGATAAATCAGAGGGCTGAGTTCGAATTCCAGTCGAGTTCCTTTCATTCACTTCGGGGCAAATGCTCTTGAAAAAGGTATAACTCTATATTTTCTCCTCTAGGCGATAGGTTAAAAGTTTTCTTTTTTTTTTTTTAATTATTTCACTCCAAGCAAAGCAATTTAATGCCACTGTTGAGCCGGGGGTTACTTAGGGGAAAGTGATGAGAAAGAGGGGTTAGTATGTAGGAAATGTCAGGAGGAGGGTAATAGACGGAGGAGAATACCAGTGTCATGGGGATGGAGTGGACGGAGAAAAGAACTTGAGAGAAAGGATACGAGTTAGTGAGATAGGGGATGTCTGTTGATCTTACATTTCAATTCCTGGAGATTTTGTAGCTGTCGTGGAAGCAAGTATATGGAAGGGAATTCCACAGGCGGGGAGTGCGTGAAAAGAAGCTGTTAGAGTAGAAATTGCGGTTACATTTTATTGGTTTCACTGTAAAAGGGTGGGACCTATTTGCTGAAAAATCACGGCATAGAGAGAAAAGGATGCTCAATAACCCATGTGGAATGGAGTAAAAATACCAGGGAAGATCACTGAAAAATCATATACTTGAAGGAATCAGCGCATATGCTAAGTTATCATAGATTCCTCAGCATAGAAATACCATATTACTGAAGAAACAAAAAAAAATGACAAAAACATTAAACATAACAAAATCTTCATCAGCAACGGCAGTAATGAGAAAAATAAGTGACGACAAAGGCGTTAAGCCTGACAGCAGCAACAGCGCTAATAAAAACATTAGCTTCTATTTTTCAAGATTGTTCTGCCGCTGATCAAAAGTTCATGAATTTGGTAGCACAGTAATTATGCGTTCATGTCCGGGTCCTGATAGTACAGATTCGGTCTTAGCGGAAACGGGACACGCAATAACTGAGACGTGATTTTTTAAAGCCCAGATATTGAACAAGACAAAGGATCCCTAGAACATGGACAGTGGAACGAGAACAATGTATGCCGATAGATTAAATAATAGTTTCAGTTTAAAATTACCTGAAGGTTACCCGGATCGATAAATACTTGAAGATGGCCGGAGAATGTAACTATCGGATGTTGATAACATAAACATTATTCTGAATGAGAAACGTGATGGGTTAATTAGCTATATACTAGCTGCCAAGTTCAGCGTTGAGACTCAGATAAAAGCCATGTCTCTAATACTGATTTTCAAGATAGCCATTTTTTCTACTTAGAAGGCTGCCGCAATACGATTTTCCTCTCTCCAGATCTCTTTATTTCATTTTCGCTTTTACCAAACTAAGATTTGTGGGTGAGTAAGTTATGAACTATACACCGGCGCTGTTTTTTGTTCGATTTTATTTGAAAAAGATATCAATTTTTTATTTTAAAAACAAGCAGCTAGGCCCTTCCCTACTGTAAAGTTTAAAACGTGATCTTCCTACTTCCTATGAACCTCTGTTCAGCTATACTCCGGACTTATACTAAATAAGAATTGGACGAGATATCTCTAGACTGCAAGAGGCAATTGGTTGAAAAACGCATCGTTATGTAGCATACCTGAGGCGATGTATCCACTTCGCTGGTAATCACTTTAACGCTGGGCTTCAATGCCTTTATCACCGTACCGACGCCCGACGTTAGCGCTCCTCCGCCGTATGGGACGATAATGGTGTCTACGTCAGGTAAATCTTCTAATATCTCGAGGGCTACAGTTCCGTTACCTGGAAACAAAGAAAATAATGAAAAAAAGTCTCGAGGCTTGTCAGAAATATCGATTCATTTATACATCTTGCTTAGCTTCAATACCTGTTGTTGTCAAAAGATCATCTATAGTTCTTGAAATTACTCATAGTTTTTCTTTACAGACATTAAAACTAGAAAACTAGAATCATGGTACGCATTCATAGAGTACCGGCCATAATTATTAGGCCACCCCAGTGTTTAAAAAAAAATGATGTATTTCATACTATTTTTTAGTATTTATTGCCAAGTGAATAATGAAAAATTATATTATAACTGGAACTCTCACTCTGTGTGTGTGTGTGTGTGTGTGTGTGTGTGTGTGTGTGTGTGTGTGTGTGTGTGTGTGTGTGCCCGTTACCTATAGAATCCGAACCGGCTGAACTGATTTTCTTGAAAATTTACACAGTTGTACTATAAGCGTCTACGAGTGTTCTTAGCTAGGTTTTGTGTCGGAGTAACCCCGATAAATATCGAAAATCGATAATCTAAATAATCGGGTTAATCCAATATGATACACTCATAGACAAAGACATAAGAAACGATATTCAGAAGTTTCAAGGTTGTAGTTCTTACAATAGTGCAGAAAATCGATAATATATATATATAAAAGGCAAGATGTTTGTGTGTCTGTTTATCTGCCTGTATGTCTGTATTTTTTCAGTCCTTTTGTTTTACGTTTTGCTTCGGGTTTGGCTCTAAGTAGCTATAATTGTAGTTCTTAGTCTCAGCCATGATACCATTTACTCAGAGGACTTATTTTGGATTTTGGAATGGTTCTTTTGTTAATACTGCATCAAATGAATTTATAAATATTTGATAATTACCAATATATCACTTTCATCAATGAAAGAATGAAGAAAATTCAAGGTGATTCAGATGAGTTCATCTTTGCTTCCTTACCTTGTAAAATTTTGCAAAGTAATAATAACAAAAGAACCATTCTATTTTCATTTAGAATTATCCACTTAAATACAGTATGAAACACATCATATCTTTTTTAATAAAAAACTGGGGTTACCTAATAATTATGGCCGGTGGTGTATATGTAGGGTTAAAAGTATGTATGAGGTGAGAGCGGAGAATAAAAGAGACAGGGTGATGTTAAATTGAATATAATTCTTGGAAAGAAGCAAAGACTGAAAATAGGCTTGGAAGATTAGAATCTATTTAAAAAAAACCCTAATTGAAATTGAGAATCCTTAGTAAAGGGGTCAGAAATTGTGATACCTGAAATCACGTGTGAGTCCGTCATGTCTCTGAAATGAAATTCCGACCGGGGAATTTTAGCTTATTTTTCACTGACGTAAATCATACGATTCTCCCATTCCATTTTCATTTGGCAATAAATACTACAAATAGTTTGAAATACATCATTTCTCTTAAAAAAACTGGAGTTACCTAATAATTATGGCCGGTGGTGTGTGTATATAAATATATATATATATATATATATATATATATATATATATATATATAGCAAAGCTAAAAAGTGCGAAGGGTAAATTATCGTTTTTTGCCCTGTATAATTATTGAAAGTAATAATAACAAAAGAACCATTCTATTTTCATTTAGAATTATCCAATTGGCAATAAATACTAAAAATAATCTGAAATACATCTTTTTTTTAAAAAAACCTGGAGTGGCCTAATAATTATGGCCGGTAGTGTATATATATATATATATATATATATATATATATATATATAATCAAAAGGGTGCGATGGGAAAATTGTCGCTATTTGCATTGTAAAATTTTGCATAGTAATAATAACAAAAGAATCATTCTATTTTCATTTAAAATTATCCACTTGGCAATAAATACTAAAATAGTATGAAATACATCATTTCTTTAAAAAAAACTGGGGTGGCCTAATAATAATGGCCGGTAGTGTACATGAATTATACATAAAAAACGCTGCTTAAGAAGACAGATACCCGGAAAGTTTGTTTAATCAATGAAGAACAAACAATACGAAAATTAAAAATAACTGTATTCTCCTTTTGTTTTCCACCTTCATATCATTTTCTGATGAAGCTTTAATAAAAACGAAACGTCAGAACAATAAAGGTTTCCTGTCTGATCCTTATCCAATCATTCCAACGGATTCCTATCCATATTTGATCTCTATTTGATCCCAATTAATATCTTCTTCTTCATGTGCGGTGTCCCTTCAGTAGGTAGGCGATCATGGACTTCCACTTGGCTCTGTCTCTTGTCGCTCTCAGTAATTTTTCTCTTGGTATCTCTTCCAAGCCCCGCTCCGTCAACTATTTTCTCGGACCTAACAAGTACGTCTCGCGCTGCTTTTCCCTATCTCTTCTTCCATTTATCCGACCTGTGAGTATCAAGTTCTCCAGGCCCTCCTTCCTCATTATGTGTCCCAGGAACCTCATTTGTCTCTTCCTGATATTTATTATCAGTTTTCTTCTCGTTTGTATTCTTTCCAACAACTCATCGTTTCACACGTGCTCTGTCCACGGTATCCTCAGCATCCTTCTGTAAAACCACTTTTGTGCTGCCTCAAGCCTCTTCTTCATCCTTGATGAGATAGTCCAGCATTCACTTCCATACAGAAGGACAGATATCACGTCGCAATCCAGCACTCTTTTCTTTGTTTCTAATGAGATTTTCCTGTATTTCACTACTCTGGCTAGCTTCTGAAATGCGTCTTTTGCCATGCCAATATATCAACTCCGATATCAAGCAATTTATAATAAAACACCTGCTTACCAAAATACATCTTATCAATAAAACCACTGAAAAAACCACAACTATAGTGCTAAACTTTATCATAAATAAACACTATATATATATATATATATATATATATATATCATCCTACGTCTATATCACGACTCGGAGCTTCATGCACTACGCAATCATCATATGCTTATTTTCTACTGACCGTTCCGGGATTTGAATTTTTGGTTCTCGCGTTGTTTATGGTAATTATAAATTGTAACGCTGGGATACTATTTTTTAATTGTTTTAATTATACAATTTAACTATAATTAAATTATATAAATTAAATTATATAATTTAATTTGATGTTGGACTAGAACTTGAACATGAAATCGAAAAGTGAAATCTTATAAATTAAATTCAAATTTAAATTAATAGGTAGAATATTTTAGGGCAGAATTGATAGTTTTCCGCCTCTGGGTCAATGGGGAATTACTTGTTTTTATTTTAAATGAAAGCGAAAGACATTAATAATAAAACAATATAAAAACATCTATTTAGAAGAATCTATGTTAATACGAGATATCTCTATTATTTCAGAATTTGTCTCACTTTCTAGTGATTTATTTTACATAGTTACTGTTACGAGGGTGCATTTCTATGCAAAAATATAAATAAAGTCAACAAAAATGTTAAAATTTATAGTAAGGGATTCTTCTGAGTCCTAGTTGTTACTACAAAAAGGTTGTCATTCATGAAGTAGATGTAAAATAGAGAAATTAGAAATAGAACGTTTGGAAGAGTCTAGATCATTCCAGTATAATCAAGAAAAAATTAGATGATTCGAGAAATATGCTAATATTAGGGTATATTGACATGTATTTTTTTTCTATACTATTCACATTATTCGGACTATTATTGGTTGCCATTTGTACGACGTTTCGGTCGTTGTAAAGGGTTTGGTTCGAAATTCCTAGCACCTGACGAAGGCCGCAGCATACAACGGCCGAAATGTTGTACAAATGGTAATCAAGATGAAAGCAATAATCCAAATAATGTCAGTCAATTAAGTGCCATACGTAATTCGATGTCAATCAACAGAGCTATACATTACATACTAATATTGATTATACATGTTTTCCTCACTGGTAACAGAACTCTGGGTCTCATATACAACACAAGCTTCAACATTTAAAATTTAACGAAATACTATATAAATAAACAAATACAAATATCGAAAATTTCGTTAATTTTTAAAAAAGATAGCAGAAAGAAAAATTAAATCACGGTATTCTTTCCCTGAGATGTGCTACCTTCCCGTACAATCAAGCTGCATACACCCGAAGCTGTTTGTGAGGCGCCAGTTTTCCGTCTTCGCCCATCCTCCGGCTTGGAGCGGAACATATTTGCCTGCGGCTATTTTAGACGCATGTCACAGAACCATTTTAAAGATAGTGGTAACTTGTCCCTGCTATCATCCCGGCTATGACAAGCTTTGAGACATGTATAATGTACGCATATAAACATTATATACATTACGTGATTTACAAGCTACCAATTTAAATTAACATATTTTGGTACGTGTTAGAAGTTGTAACAAAAGAAAAGAAATTGATTTACCAAAACACAGAGCTTAAATCACAAGCAAATATTTAATTTACTAAAAAACAAAACACAAAATAAAATATATACAAATATACAATTGTAGCATTTAAATATAAAACATAGAGTTTACTGGCGAAGTGTTTCGAAGAAGAAGGAAGAAAGGCGAGGGAGCAAGTAACTTTACCACGTTAGGGCTAGCGAAGTAATGTATGTGCTATTATTGGAAATCCACAAATATGTATATATAAAATAATTTTTAGTTTGGTCAAAGAAAATATTCAAAAACTCTATTTTCCAATTTACTTTCATCAGGTTCTCTTCCAGGTTTTTGTTGGTCGGTATCTTTTCATAGAGATTCTTTCGGCTGGATATAATAATCCACGAATCAAAGCCGGAGTTGATAATGCCAGAAATTGCCTCTTTTACAACTGACAACTCTTTTTTAAAAACCTATTTTATAGGGGCTAGCACGTAATTAGCATATTTATCGAATCATCTAAATTTTTCTTGAATGTACTGGAATGATCTAGACTCTTCCAAACGTTCTATTTCTAATTTCTCTATTTTACAACTACTTCATGAATGAAATCGTTTTTTGTAGTAACAACTAGGACTCAGTAGAATCCCTTACTATAAATTTTAACATTTTTGGTGACTTTATTTATATTTTTATATCGAAATGCACCCTCGTAAAAGTAACTATGTAAAATATGTAAAACTTTTGGTAAAATAAATCATGAGAAAGAGAGACAAATTCTGAAACAAACATAAACAAACACAAACATCGAAAAGATTTTTTCATTTTTAAAAAAATATAGCAAAAAGAAAAAAATGAAAATAGAAATTTTGTTTTAATTTTAAAATTTAAGCTTAAAATATTCGGAGATTATGAAGTCATTATTTATAACCTACAATAAAATGATTTATACTACCCTTTTGACACTAGTAATACCTACGCTATCAACTGATAAAAAATGAGCGAGAGTAAAAAATGCCAAGTTGATAAATCTAACTTTAAGAAAAAAAAAAAAACAGAAAGTAAACATGGAAAACGATCTTCAGGTTTGTTGTAAAAGCAAACCTAATTATTAAACACTTATACAGAAAAACCCGGTAACTATAGAAAAAGTTAACAAAAATAATAATTCTAAATTTTATGTTATAAATAAATAATACTTGTATAAATCAGATTAATTTAAACGTTAAATTTGCTAATTTTTCAAAAATAATGTGTTACAGATGTGTATTTCACTTTTGCAATATTTTTAAAACCGAGAATTAACTTTTGTTTACTAATGTGTCGATCTGCCAAAAATGACCGAAAAATTGAAAAATCTCAAAATTGAAAAAGAAATCTCAAAACTCTAGATTCCAATCAATATAAATTCTGTCTGAAATACACCAGAGTATTTTACTAGAAATATGAAATTTAATTATTTACCTTTCAATTAAAGCTAAAATAAAAGTTTCAAGAAAACGTTTTTATTTTCAAAAATTCAATTTAAAAGTTACTTATCGTAAATGAGTAGAGGTACCTATTTTATAAGTACACAAATGCATATTTAATTTATTTATGTATAACATTGCATATGCTTCATAAATGGTTCATATGCAATATAGGTAAACAGTTCAACTAAAAAAATTGAAAATAAATACAATGTATCGAAATACAAATTAGCGACATGCCGTTATAGGTCATTCCATCATAAATGGATCAACAATGTTTTGCGGTAATTTTTTAGGATCAACTGGAATATTTTTTCTGGTTAAAAAACTGAATAATTTTAACACATTAAACTGTATAGATAAAAAATAGCGAACCTAAACTTATATCATAAATGGAACTTCGTCTGTGTGTGTGTTTGTGTGTGTGTGTGTGTGTGTGTGTGTGTGTCCGTTACCTATAGACTCCGAAAGGGCTGAACAGATTTTCTTGAAAATTTACACAGTTGTACTATAAGCGTCTGCGAGTGTTCTTAGTTAGGTTTTGTGTCGGAGTAACCCCGATAAATATCGAAAATCGATAATCGAAAAAATCGGATTATAGAAGGAGTGGTCCGATTTTAATCAAATTTCATACACTCATAGACAAAGACATACGAAACGATATTCAGAAGTTTCAATGTTGCAGTTCTTACAATAGTGCAGAAAATCAATAATATATATATATATATATATATATATATATATATATAAGGCAAGATGTTTGTGTGTGTGTCTGTTTATCTGCCTGTATGTCTGTATTTTTTTCAGCCCTTTTATTTTAGTTTTTGCTTCAGGTTTGGCTCTAAGTAGCTATAATTGTAGTTCTTAGTCTCAGCCATGATACCATTTACTCAGAGGACTTATTTAGCCTTCAAAATACAGTTTACGACGAAAAAACTTATTTGATATCGATACCAGGAAATCAAAATTTGACTTACATCCATTCATTTTTCTTTCCGTCTCCGGTTTCGCTTTAACTGGAAACAACTATTGCTTTTTAGTCTTTCATGCCAACGTCCAAAGTGTCTGAACTCCAGGACCATGGATTAGTTTTAAAGCTTTTATTACACCCGAACAACACCGAGCTATACTCCTATTGTTACACAATGTTTTTTTTTTGTTTTTTTTCCGAGACTTAGTCATAGTAAAACAAATTCACGGATTTGGATGTCAAAATCCGTGAAAATATTTCATTCTTTAATTGTCTATTGTAATTAATGTACACAAATGTATACAGGAAAAAATAATAGCTTTACTTCACACGTTCAAATGACTGAAGTCGAGATGCAAGTAAGGACCGATTACATTGCAGATCCTCCTTTTGATTTTGTCAAGATGTATAGCAGGAGAACCCGAGCAGATATGGCAACAGAATTTAATGCACGGGTGACTTGTAGATATACAAACACTTACGGCCATAATTTTAAAAGAAAAAATTCTAATAAAATAGCGAGGGTCAAAAAGCACTGACCGAGGCCTCCCAATCAGGATGGCCCTCCCAGTCTGAGAAGTGGGGTTAGTACGCATCAGCTTGTCTCAAGAGTCATCTGAGAGGCTGTGGACGCCGGAACGAAAATGATGTGAAAGGCAAGAAAACGGCTCTCATCTGAATAAGATGTGGCAATCACCATTACTGTTACGAAAATGTGTGTCATTCGGCAACAATAATTCATAACAAAAATTGATCGTAAATAATCAGGCCGGTAGAAAAAATATATAATATTGTTTGATTATAAACAGAATATCTACTTAAATACGAGTATCGATCAAAAATAATGTTCAAACAAATCATTTCAAATCGTCAGTTGTTTATAACCAGTTTCGTTAATCTTCGTTAATTTCTATAACATGATGATTATCGTAAATAATAAAGCCGGTAGAAATAAATATATAATATTGTTTGATTATAAACAGAATATCTACTTAAATACGAGTATCGATCAAAAATAATGTTCAAACAAATCATTTCAAATTTATGTATATGTATGCATGTTTACCTGCAATAACATTTCTTTCAATTTCCGGGTGAATAAACACTCCTAATTCTTCGGCTTTTTCATATTCTTTATGGCAGCAGATGATTTCCCACCATTCTTTGTGATCCATTCGTATGACTGTTGCTCCTAGCTTCTCAACTGCATCCGTCTTCGCTTTTGGCGCGTGCTCCGGCACCAAAATAGTGCATTTTATTCCATGATACTTGGCGAACCAGGCCGCTGCCCGGGCAAAGTTGCCCGTGCTCACTGTATACACTGATTTCGTCCCTGGGGGTAAAGAACTGAAACTGCTACAGGCGTTGCGGAACTTGAACGATCCTACTGGATGAAGAGTTTCAAGTTTCAAGTAAATCTGAAAAGAAAGAAAATAGTTGCTATTTCGGTGTTTAATTTTCATCCTCAGAATATATCAATTTAAATGACTATCTTTATTTTTCAATCATTTGTGTCTTCTTATTTCACGTTTTGTGTAGAAAATATGGATTAAATCACAATAAATATCAAAATATGGAACAAGAGGGAAATCTTTATAAATTTAATATGTTTCGTTATTTATTTGGCTTCAGTATCAAGTCATCTCAATCTACTAATCTGATAGTAAAAATAGTTAAATAGTAAAACTTGTATCGAAAAAAAAAATGATAATCATTCTCAAAAAAATTTTAAAGCAATATTTACTCGCCAAAATGGTATGTATAAATCTATACTTCCTCCAAATGTCGGTTAAGTATTAGGACTTGTATCTGGAAGAAAAACATTGTTAGTCTAAAGAAAAAAAAGCTCTTAATGAAATATTCACTCATAAATGAAAAAAGTAATGTTTCTAAAATCCAAAATAGGTTTCGGTTTTAAATAACACACAAAGAGCTGATAATCCGTAAAAAATAAATCAGTCATCTACGCCTTCTTGGGCTGGCTTTTTCAATTGACATATAATTCCCGACTGTGAAATTCTCTTCCAAACGATTGCTTCCCCGACGGCTACAATCTCCAGGAGTTCAAATGTAAGGTCAATAGACACCTCCTAACACACTAACCTGCTCCCATTCTATCAAACACTCTTCCCATCTGCCCAACCCTCATCCTCGCTATCCTTACTCATATGTCACCTTCCTCCTGACATTCCCTATGTCTAACCACTCCTTCTCTTTAGCTTCCCCTATGTAGCCCCATGCGCAATAGTGGCAGTGGAATGCCTTGCTTGGGGTGAGATGATTAAAAAAAAAAATAGAGCAGCTATATTGAATCAACTGCTAGAACTACTGCAAAGAAAATAAAACATTATTTATATTGTTCTTCGACCTTCTTCAGATGATTGAAATTTCAAACTGAACAATTTATTTCTATCACTGGGATAGATTGTTCTAGTTCTATGAGTCATGTCACTTCCCGATGTCTTTAAGAAAATAAAACATTATTTACATTGCTTGAACGGTTGTCCTCATCATCATTGCTATATTCACGACTTTACGGCCGTTGCACGCTCCGACCTTCATTAAATGACTGAAATTTCAAACTAGACCATTTATTTTGATCACTGGGATAGATTGTTCTCGTTCCATGAGTCATGCCACTTCCTGATGTCTTAAGAAAAAAATTATCTACATTGTTTGAACGGCTATCATCAATATTGCTATATTCACGACATTTCGGCCGTTGCACGCTTCGACCTTCTACAGATGATTGAAATTTCAAACTGAACCATTTATTTCGATCACTGGGATAGATTGTTCTCGTTCTATGAGTCATGTCACTACCGGATGTCTTAGTTATCTCCCTTTAACTCAACTTTCTAAGTTTTTATTCACTACTCCTGTAACCAGCTATTGAACTCCCAACTCTATGGATCAAGTCACCGGATGTAACCAACGCTTTTAACCACCGGGCCATGTGTTCTTGAGGATTCAGCAACTTGACCCAATACGAATCGATGTGCTTCAAATACAAAATAGAACATCACTTTATTGCGAAGGTCTTCGTAGCCAATCGGTAAAAACACACAGGATCAGAAAGTGGTTTCCGTTGAAAAGTGGGACACATCTTAGTATCCTCCTGTAGGGCAGATATTTTTATGTTTTTAGAGTACGCAGGCCGCTAGACAAATGTATAGCAGGATCACCTGATCAGATACGGCAACAGTATTCAATGCACGGGTGAATTGTAGATTTACATACACTACCAGCCATAATTATTAGGCAACCCAGTCTTTTTTAGAGAAATTATGCATTTCATACTATTTTTAGTATTTATTGCCAAATGAAAACAGAATGGTTCTTTTGTTATTATTACTTTGCAAAATTTTACAAGGTAAGGAAGCAAAGATGAACTCATCTGAATCACCTTGAATTTTCTTCATTCTTTCATTTATGAAACTGCAATATTGGTAATTATCAAATATTTATAAATTCAGTTGATGCACATATTATTGCGCAGTATTAACAAAAGAATCATTCCATTTTCATTCACAATTATTCACTTGGCAATAAATACTAAAAAATAGTATGAAATGCATAATTTTTCTAAAACACTGGGGTGGCCTAATAATTACGGCCGGTGGTGTATGTGCAAGATCGATTCTGATGATAAATTTTTTTCAGACCAAGCGCAGTGATCCCACCTTCCTAGAAGTAGGCGCATCAGTATTAGGGTTTGACTAACCGCATTATCAGATGGGTGTGCACGGAAAACTAGTAGCAGTCAATATTTATTTTATCGGTTTGTCAATGGATAGCGACTTGGAATCAGAGATTCGAGTTCGAATTACAATCGAATTCATTGCATTTATTTTCGCTTAAATACTTCTAGGAAAAGTACTAATCCATATCTTCGTTTCTCCACTTCTAAGAGTTAAATAGTAGGACTTTGTCTGGAAAATTCTTGTTACATTTGAACAATTGTCAATGTAATATCCACTAGCAGAAAAAAAAAAGAATTTTTCGGTTTTATTAAACCCACACAAAGAGTTGTTAGTCAGTCAGTTAAGTGCCATACGTGATACATGTTTCGGGTGATCATGTCTCGAAGAGACATTACTGACTGAGCAGAAGATTATCCCGCAATAGGTTGCCATTGCTTTCTGTGGTAGACTGGATGTCAGCCAAGGCTATAGAACCCAATCTGTTCTATTATTTAACCCATAACTGGAGGGGAGAGACGGATTAATACCTTTCCCAAGGGTATTTGTGCGTAAGTAAATGCAAGGAATTTAACTGGAATTTGAACTCGGCTCCCCGAATTGTCGTCCCGAGCCGATATCCACAACGCACATAAGACAGAAAAGGGTATAAGACAAGGATGTGTCCTCTCATCAGGCCTATTCAACTTATAGAGTGGGACAATTCTGAGTAAACTAGAAATCCTGTCAGGATTTATCATTGGCAGCCACATTCTTAACAATATAAGATACGCAGATGATACAGCGTTGACAGCAGAAGCGAAAAAAAAAACTGCAAGATCTCCTGCAGAAGGTGGCTAAAGAAAACGAAAAGAAAAAACGGTGGACCTGAAGGAGACTACCACCACCTTTACATTTGTTGTTTTACTTTTTTTTTTTTACTTTTTCAGTGCAATCTTATCGATTACACCCTAAACTTTCCGACTGACAAGAAAAATTTGGAAAAATTTCAATATTTAAACAATTTGGAGGGGGGCTCAGTTTTTCATACAACATTATAGTAAATCGATCCTCCATTTTGGATCCACTCGCCGGTACAACATTACCACCACATGTAAATTTGTTGATTATCAATTTTTTTTTTACTTTTTTCAGTGCAATTTTATGGATTAAAAAAAAATTTAGAGGGTGGGGGCTCAGTTTTTCATACAACCTTATAGTAAATCGATCCTATGCAATAAACTTTTTGCTTGTGCATAATCAACAACTGAATCCTTTGCGAAATTTTTGAATAAAGCCATTCTTGGAGATTCCGAGGAAGATGCCATCGTAAGAACTGAAGAAAACTTGAAAAAGACAAAAACATGAGCAACAACTCGTCCCCACCAAAAAACAAATAAAAACAAAGCAACCCCAACGCGAGTGGCTCCAAACTGGAGGATCGATTTACTATAACGTTGTATGAGAAAGTGAACTCCCCTAAACTTGTTTAAATATTGAAATTTTTTTCAATTGTTTTTATAATCGGAAATTCCATGTAAGACTGCGCTGAAAAAAGTAAAAAAAAATTGAAAAACAACAAATTTAAAATGGTGGTATTCTCCTTCAAGCCCGCCGAAAAAACTAAACATAAACTACAAAAAAAAAAACTAAATGCATGTTCATCAGCAAAATAGGAAACCCAAAATACCAAAGTATCAGGAATACTAAAATCAAGCAAGTACAGCACTTTAAATACTTGGGAAGGGTTCTAACAGGGGACGGAAAGTGCGACACTCATTCCAAAGGCTGAGTAGAGTACTGAGGGGCGAGAAGATTTCACTGGAAACAAAGAAAAGAGTATTGGACTGTTATGTGATGTCGGTTTTTCAATATGACAGCGAATGCTAGACAATCTCATCAAAGATGAAAGACAGACTTGAAGCAGCCGACATGTAGTTCTACAGAAGGATGCTGAGGATATCATGGACCGAACATGTGAGCAACGAAGAAGTTTAGGAGAGGATGGAAACGGAAAGGAAACATACTTAACACCTGGAAAAGACAGTTGAAGTTTCTTGGACATGTAATCATGAAGGAGGGCTTGGAGAATCTGATACTCACCGGGCAGACAGAGGAAAAAGAGACAGTGGAAAACAACACATGACATACTTGATGGGCTTGGGCAAGGTTTGGGAGGAATAACAAGTGAAAGAGTGTTAATATATGAAAGGCCATGATCGTCTACGTCCTGAAGGGACACGACACATAGAAGAAGAAGAAGAAAAAGAAGAAGAAGAAGAATATGGACTATGCCGTTTTGATTACATGTAAACAGAGGAAAAGACATTACAAGGGTTCAATGAAAGAAAGAAAGAAAGAAAAACAGAAAGAAAGACAGAAAGAAAGAAATGTTTCAGTGAAATGGAAAAGTTGTCAATTTTAAATGTTTTCATTTGTACCCCCTTACTTCTTAAAATAACACCCTGCAATCCTATTTAGGATTGTTATTGCAATATTTTGTTGAAGTTGTTCAGCTCAAATATTAATCCATTAATGCCAAATTGTTTTGATTGAATCTTTTACCAAAAATCTTTAATTCGTACAAATTTATTTAATAATAAACTTATTAAAAAAAAATTTCATTGCATTATTCTAAGAAAAAAATAAATTTTTAGTTGGTTCTTATTTTAGGACCACACTTATAGAACATTGTATATTTGGTCAACTTTCATACATTTTCTTGGCTTTATGGGACAGAGCATTTTTATATACGATATACAAATATGAGAACTACTTTTTATATACGATATACAAATATGAGAACTACTTTTTATATACGATATACAAATATGAGAACTACTTACCAAAAAAGTTTTTGCTTGAATGATAGATGAAACTGAGTGTATCCTCCTCCTCAAGATTTTTACTGTATACTGAAAACTGAGATATCAGTGTTGCTAATATACATCAGACAGTAGGTGTTATATTTGAAAGACACTTCATTCTTTATGACTAACCAAAGATATATCTGAAAACTGCAGGAATTGCTGAAATGTGGTAAATTATCCTTCTGGTCCTAAAAAAAGGACCATGGGTTAAACAATACGATTGGCGAATGTTTCCGTATATAATTTTATTGTCGTCAAACTCGGTATTAGCTTATCCAATCATTGTTTAAGCATGAAGATTTATCAGAAAATTAAATCAGGAAAATCGTGACATTTTCACGGGTTTTTCTAGTTTAAAATAATTTCTCACCAATAATACTAATAATCGTAACAAGAAATATACATGAAAACTTAACAGCTATGATAGAGCAAAACGAAGAATAACTTTTTTTTTTATTTTTTATTTTTTTTTTTTATTATAATTATTATTATTATTATTATTAATATTTTTACCTTTGCGATTAGTCTAAATCTGTGATTCTCGAAAGAGAGGATATATTATTCAGGTTTAAGTGGCTATTTTCAGCCAAGGAAGGAATTGGGTAGGGATTTCAGTCATATGTCTAAATCATATGTGCGTTGTGGAGCAGTGGATATCGGCTCGGAACGAGAAATCGGAGAGCCGAGTTCGAATTCCAGTTGAATTCATTGCATTCACTTACGCGCAAATACCCTTGGGAAAGGTATTAATCCGTCTCTTCCTTCCACTTATGGGTTAAATAACAGGACAGATTGAGTTCTATAGCCTTGGTCGGCAACCAGTCTACCGCAGAAAGCAATGGCAACCCACTGCGGGATAATCTTCTGCCCAGTCAGTCATGTCTGCTTCGAGACATGATCGCCCAAGCGTGTACCACGTATGGCACTTAACTGACTGACTGTCTAAATCATAAGTATAATTGGGAAAATAAAATAAATACAAGATTTAAAATCTAAAATTGGAGTGTAAGTGAGAAAACCTACGATCGCAGGGGAAGTTTTTTGACCTCTGAATCCGAAAGCCAATTGCTGAGAACTTTTGAATACTTGACCCATGTGAGAGTAAATTTCAAATCGATTTCTACAATTGTGATCATTAGCTTCCCCTATTAAGACCTTTACAGCTAAAAACCGATATACTACCTCCATGGAATTGAATCACCAACGTATCTTCCATATTCCAATTAGAAAAAGGAACGTCTACTCAGACAGGTTTTTCCCAAAAACCGCTACTTTGTAGAGTGAACTCCCGAGTGAATGCTTTCACGAACACTAGAGTCTTAACCTCTTCAATCGTTATCTATCATTTCTATTTTCATAGTTTTCTCTTTTTATATACGCATCACATCGTAAATTTTAATGCTTCTAAAACGAAGCTGCTATCTATAGACAATTGATCCCCCCCCCCATTAGCATGGAACAGACTAACCTCCCTGAGAGTAAAACACTACGCCTCCTTGGCCTTACACTCTCAGCGGATATCAAGTGGAATGACTATATAGAATCCATAGATAAATTCGCTGCTAAGAAAGTCGGTTCTTTGTGTAGGGTCAGGAAGTTTTTCCCGTCTGAAACAATCCTGCACATATATAAATCTACCATCCGCCCGTGTATTGAATACTGCTGTCACATCTAGTCAGGTGCCCCTGCTATTCTCCTCGGAGAATCTGTAATGTGATCGATACCGACTTGGCAGCTTGTCTGCAGTCGCTCTCTCACCGACGTGATGTGGCTTCTCTATGCTTCTTCTATAAATACTTTCACGGCTTCTACTCCAATGAACTTAGATCACTGGTGCCCCTATGTATGAATTTACACGAGCTACTAGATTAGCAACTAGGTCCCACCCTTTTACAGTGAAACCAATAAAATGTAAACGCAATTTCTACTCTAACAACTTCTTTTCACGCACTTCCCGCCAGTGGAATTCCCTTCCATATACTTGCTTCTCCGTCAGATACAATCTCCAGGAATTGAAATGTAAGGTCAATAGACATCTCCTATCTCACTAATTCGTATCCTTTCTCTCAAGTTTTTTCTCCATACACCCCACCCCCATTACACCGGTATTCTCATCCGTCTATTACCTTCCTCCTGACATTTACTATAACTAAACGCTCTCTATCATCACTTTCCCCTATGTAGGCCCCTGCGCAACAGTGGGATGCTTTGCTTAGGGTGAAATGATTAAAAAAAACTTAGGACACCTCGACGTGGTGTAATTGTTAGAAAGCTTATCTCGGTGTATTTAGAAAATCACAATTTAGTAAAACACTGCATTGAGTGCATCTTGAGCCTTGTATAGGGCAAACGTCACTATAAATGTATATTTGAATAATTACTAGCTAGAAACAAAACAAAGTTTGTTTTTTTTACCTTTCCATGGGGCCAGTCGATATTGAGTGGTACAAGCGGCGTGCGGAGAACAATTCCTTTCATAGCTTGCTGGGCTTTGTAGACTTCGTCAATGCTTGGTTGAATATCATGGTGTGAGGATCCCATTTTTTAAAAAGAATTTGCACAATTCAAAAGGATCTCTGACTTCTGAAGCGGTGAAAACGATTCTGATCTCTGCGTTTTTGAGCATCATTTATATGCAGGCCAAAGTGACAGTTAATGATACATCCGGTTAAGAAAGATGACGCCGTGACAAACGGAGAGAGAGAAATTAAGAAAGATTAATAAAAAGACTTGAAAAGTGAGGGAGAAAGAAAGAGAGAGTATACTGTGTGTACGAGAGAGAGTGAGAACGAGAGAGAATGAGAGCGAGTGAGAGAGTGAGAGCGAGTGAGAGAGAGAAAGAGAAAGCGAGAAACTAGCAGGACGAGAGATAAAGAGAAATAAAAGATGTGTCGTTGGCTTTGAGTAGTGTCGATGTTTACAGGTCTATTTGTTAAGTACGATTATAAAGTCTTATTAAATATTTAATTTTGTATGGTATTTCGAATTCTTTCAAGTATGGGCGGGCTTTTGCGGATGGGAGGAGTGTAGGTTAGTGAGTTTTAGAAATCTCCACTTTTTCGCTGAAAAAATAGTATAGCGTGATGAAAAAAAAAAGCAAACTTTATAAAAAGTTTTATCGCCAGAATATTTATACTATTATTAAGAGGAAAAACCAAAATATTTTTATTAATTTTTTAATCCTTTCTAGAATAAAAAAAAAAAAAGTTTTATCGTCAGAATAAACAATTATTTAGAGGAAAACCCGAAGTATTTATATTAAATTTTTAATTCTTTCTAGAATAATTTTGTTAATGCTGCACAATAACATGTGCATCAAATAAATTTATAAATATTTAATAATTAACTATATTGCAATTTCATCAATGAAAGAATAAAGAAAATTTAGGGTGATTCGGACGAGTTCATCCTTGCTTTCTTGCCTTGTAAAATTTTGCAAAGTAATAAGAACAAAAGAACCATTCTATTTTCATTTAGAATTATTCACTTGGCAATAAATACTAAAAATAGTATGAAATTCATCATTTCTTTTAAAAAAACTGGGGTGACCTAATAGTTATGTCCGGTATTGTATATATATATATATATATATATATATATAAATGACATTAAAAATGACATTAAAACATTATATATATTTAATAAAAACATCATATATATATATATATATATATATATATATATATATATATATATTGATTGATTGATTGATTGTTTAATACTTAGTTTTTGGTCCTAATAGGGTTAGACCGGTACACATTTGTATTAAAAAGTGTTCTATACAGTTATATTGTAGAACTTTTGAATATTTTTCATTTTTCATTTTTAAACGAAATAATTCATTTAAAAATTATATGTATATATATATATATATATCATAAAATATGACATTAAAAACTTCCGAGACATGATCGTCCAAGCGTGCATCACATATGGCACTTAACTGACTGATTAGTTTTTAAAATGTTGTAAATATAAAATAATTCGTATAAAAAAACAACCTAACAAATGAAGTATTACAAATTCTCAAGAACAACCATTGTATAAATTAATTTATGTCATATGTTTAGATTTTTATTACACGCACACATTTAATCTTACAGCACCTGGTTACCCACCTAGATACTCTCCAGACTCGGCATTGCTTACTCCGGTGATTGCATGGGAACCGGTGTTTCAACGTGATATGGCCTAAGCCATTACTCGCTGATAATATTTCTCTTATGTTGATATTGAGAATAACATGGACCGAACATGTGATCAGCAAGGAAGTTCTAGAGACAATGGCAACAAAAAAGACACTCAAACTTAACATCCAGAAGGGACAGTTGAAATCTCAGAGGTATATAACGAGAAAAAAGAGCTTGAAACATTTGATACCTGCATGACACATTGATGCTTAGAGAGAAAGCGAAAAGCAATATATGACCTAAATGGTGAGCTTGACTGAATGATTGGTTGGTTGGTTGTTTTTATAGCATATCAACCTCGGCGGGTCATTTATTGCCAACTAAATTTTATTTATTTATTTATTTATTTATTGCTGGTAATACCTTTTTTTTTTCAACAATTTATTGTTAAATTTTATATAAGTTTTGTGTCTAGTGATACTTTTTTCTTTTCGAGTATCAAGATTCATTTGGATTTGTTTCTAAGAGCAGGGTCCCCAAGTCCTACCCTTGTTATTTAACCCATAACTGGAGGGAAGGGAAGGATTAATACCTTTCCCAAGGGTACCAGTGCTTAAGTGAATGCAGGGTATTCAACTGGAATTCGAACTTGGCTCACTGATTTCTCTTTCCGAGCCGATATCCACTGCACCACAACGCACATCCGTCACTAAACGCTTACAGCACCTGGTATTCCCAAGTGGTCACCTATCTAAGTACTGACCAGGCTCAACGTTGCTTAACTTCGTTGATCGAGCGAGAACCGGTGTATTCAACGCGATAGGCCGTAAGCTTTAACTGAATGAATGATGGAGTTTAGTTCTGAAGAGGTGGCAAAAAAAAAAAAGTTAGCTCTTGAGCGCAACAAACGACAGGAAATTGTGGAGAGTCATCATCGCAAATGTCCTGAATTGACATAGACGAAGACGAAAACGCAAAGCCTCATACAGTAAGAATTATATAAGAAAAAATATGGAACTTGGTTAGTCTGTTCTACCCGATTCGCGATATTCACCTGAACTTACATCAACTGGTTATCACCGTTTTTTTTATCGCTGCAGAGCTCATTAATAGGAGAAACTTTGCATAATGAAACCAAATTCAGGTGTACTCCGAAAACAATTTTCACGTCAACATCTGCGAAACTTTATTTAAGTGCTGTTGAAGTGCTACCTGATAAGTAAAAGCTAGTCATTAAATGTGTGTGTGTGTGTGTGTGTGTGTGCGCGTGCGCGCGCACTCGCAAAAGTATTAGGACAAAACTATGAAGCATCAAAATAAAGTTTAAAATCACCCCTGTCCTAACACTTTTGCACACTACCGGTAGTGTACAAAAGTATTAGGACAGGGGCAATTTTCCTAAAAAACCTCACTGAAATTCAAATACAGGGTGAAAATCCAAGTAAATTGCAAATAAATATTGATTATTTAAAACTAGGTTATTTTGAAACCACTCCATTGAACATCTATGGGATATTTTGGATAAAAAATTGATAATTTTATATGACATATTTTTATATAATATAAATTTCAGGTCATAATATAGATTTTTTACGATAATATAGTTTTATATAACACAATTTTATATGGTAATATATTTCATATGAAAATATAGTGTTTATGAAAATATAGATTTTATGATAATATAATTTTATTTTATACCATAATATAGATTTTATTTAATATAGATTTATATGATAGTATATATTCAAGTGACATAAATTTAGATGATAATATGGGTTTTATATAATATATTTTTATATAATATAAATTCCATATCATAATATAAATTTTATATGATGATATAGATTTTATACGATAATATAGTTTTATATAACAACAAAGTTTTATATGGTAATATATTTCATATGAAAATATAGTGTTTACGAAAATATAGATTTTATGATAATAACAGTTTATTTTATACCATAATATAGATTTAATTTATTATATTTTTTATAAGTTAATAATATATACCAAGATGATAATGGATATTTTATATGTTAATGCAGATTTTATTTTTACAATACAGAATTAATATGCGCCACGTTGCTGTTTAATACATTCTTTTTAAGTTTACTTATTAATTAAAAGTTTATCTCATTCTCTCCTGAGTTCTATTCCTGTCATGTCTCGTCATTGTTGTTAGTATCCGCTTCGGAAATCCCGATTTGTCACTTTAAGTTTCCGAGGTCTTCTTCCGGTTTGAAGAGTCATAGAGGAAAAACCCCTTGACCATTGATGACGTAGTATAACGCTATCAATTTGCCGACGCTTGACAAGATGTGACTGCAGGACTTTCATTCGCTGACATTGTTTTTTGTTCAGCGTTCTTTCGTAAATGAGATCTTTTGTAAAATGTTCAACGTGTGCGGCAAAAAGAAAAGAAAAGATATATCTACGAAAAATGTCAATGGAAAAACAAAACAAAAACTCTAAAACTTTCTCTCTTTCTTTCTCAGGGAGAAAGAAAGAGAGAAAGCGACGAGATTAAAATTTAAAAAAATATATACTCCCAAATATGGTGGAGAAAAATAATTATAAAAAATGATAACAAAAAAAAAAAAAAGCTAGAAAATGCAGTTGAAAAAGAAAGGATATTAAGTAAAAAAATTAAATATCCTGACATTGAATTTAAAAATGCATAACAAATTTCCAGGGTTAAATTTAACGCAAGATGTTGCTTTTTTTAGGGCAGGTTCTCAGATTAAGCTAACAGGTAGTGAATTGAGCTGTATTTGAAAAGGCAACAGTGGTATCCAATTTTGAATTAACTGTCTTCTTAAAATAAACGGAGTTAAACAAGTTTATTTCAAAAGTAACCGAAAATTTGCAGGTAGCAAAACTGAAAAAAATAATAGCGAGATTTACGAAAATAGTCCACTCTGTCAACAATTCCTAAAAAATATATTGAATTGACTATGACAAAAAGTGGGGGATCTATTTATTACTTTATGTTAAAATAGAACTATTCTTCCTTTGAATTTCTACTTGTGAATCAAATTATAACTTCCTTCTCATCACTGGTCCAAATAAGCTTAGCTTGTCTCAAAAGTAGCCTAAAAAGATGCAAGGAGTGAAATTGAAAATTTAATAGTGCGGATCTTTCTAAAAGTTACCTAATCTGACAATAATTCTTAAAAAAATGTACATAATCCAATATGCTAAAAAAGGTGGTTCTGTTTATTACTTTATGGTAAAATAGAACTGATCTTCCTCTTAATGTCCATTTGTTTATTACTCGGATAATAATTGTCTTCTGACGAGTAGATCAATATAGGTCAGCATATTTAAAAGTCACAAGTGGCGGAAACCAAAATTTAATAACGAGGAGATTTCAAAAGCAAACTTATCTAGCAATCGTACCTAAAACAAATACACGACACCTACTATGGCATAAAACAGAGGATCTGGTACAAGGCCTAAAAGCCACTCAAGGTAGATGGTAACGAATGATGTTATTGTAGGCACGAAAAAGGAGGAAAAGGTGCATATTATAGAGATATATAGTACAGATAAAGGTTTAGACTTAAAAAGGTAAAATGGTGGTGATTGGGAAGCACCCTCACGGGTGACTTCCATAAAATAACAGTTCTGTTTAGATACTGACTGAATTCATCTTCCTCGTTACCAGTACAAAGATGGGTTGATAGTGTCTGTGAATATACACTTCAGAATATGAGTGAGCACATTTGTCTCTTTCTCCTTCTTGAAACTTACAAAAGTAACACCATGATTGAGGTATTACAGCTCATCAGTGTGGCTATACATCCACTTGCATCTGGCCGGGGTCGGAACTCGACCGATTTCGTGTCAGTCGGAGTCGCTAACCCCTAAGCCGCAGGCGTATGGAATCAGAGAAGGCAAATTTTAACGTGTTGTATATAAGCGGGGTATACACACGCCAGTCACCGAAAGAACACAATTCATTGCTGAAGAGTAATGCAGAAATTGCGGAAGTGGTAACTGTTATACGTACACTTTTGTTCAAAATCGTAAGACCAGACACAAAAGGGTCAAAAAATATAAAATACTGTTACTTTAATCGAAATATATATGCGAAGCATTTATATTTGATTTGAAAATGTAGTATATCAACAAACATTTTTTTAAAAAAATCATATCGCCCCAAGCAGAGGCAGTTGACTGTCACTGGTGCGCTGGGGGTTACATAGGAGGAAGGTTATCAGAAAAAGGGACAGGTTATAGAGTGTGTCAAGAAATGGGTAAGAGAAGGATGAGAATACTGATGAGAGTGGAGTGGACGGAGAAATGAGCAAGAGAGAGAGGATCCAAGTTAGTCAAATAGAAGATGTGAAAATTTTAAGTTTTTAATTGATTAATTCAAAAAACATTGAAAAAGTTTTTTTTTTTTTGTTAATCATATAGATAAGACCATGTGTAAAAAGAGTTTCTAGACAAAAATTTTAGAACTAATCAGTGTGCTCATAGTTTTGGGCGTGTAACCATCTACCATTTTTTGCATTGAATTTTAGATTTTACAATGGGTAAGGGTGAAGTTTTTTAAAAAATTCAAAAAGGTCAGAATTGATGAACTTGAAAAACGTGGTCTTTCGCAACGAGCCATTGCCAATGAAATTGGCCGTAGCAAAACTGTCATTGCTAACGCCATTAAAAATTGGCCGTAGCAAAACTGTCATTGCTAACGCCATTAAAAATCTAAATGCGTCTGCTTCTAAAAAATCAAGCGGTCGCCCCAATAAATTCTCACCATCTCCAGACATAATAATTAGGCGAGAAGTTAAGAGAAATTCAAGCCAAACACAAAATCAGATAAAAGCGAATACAAATGCTAAAATCGTTGTTTTTTTAGACGAGAAAAAATTCAACCTTGATGGCCCAGATGGTTTTCAGAGTTACTAGCATGCAAATGATGTCCTAAAAAAATTTGTCAACACGACACAGTGGCGGTGTATCAATTATGGTCTGGGGTTTATTTTCGTACAATGAAACTCTTGACTTACAGGAGGTAAGGGGTCGTCAAACAGCTGCTAGTTACATTGACATGTTAAGAAAGACATCACTAATTACTGAAAGCCCTCGTCTTTGTGAAGGAAACTGGATTTTCCAGCAGGACAATACTGCAATCCACAACGCTTGAAGGTCAAACGAGTTTGTTTTTTTTTAATGGAAAATAACATTCTGCTTTTGAGCTATTTACTGTGCTCTCCAGATCTAAACCCAATCTAGAATGTTTGGTAATTTTTTTTTTTAAATCGTTTCACCCCGAGCAAGGCGGAAACGCCACTGATGTGCAGGGGGCTACATAAATGTAAAAAGATTAATTAGAAAAGAGTGAAGAGTACAAACTAGTTAGAAAGGAACAATAGAAAGCTGAGAAAGCAGGTGTGATGACAGATACATAGGTGGAGAGAAAGGGAAGGTTATACAGGGGTGGGGAGAGAGTGGATGGCAAAGGATGTTTATGAAAATGGATCACAATTTGAAACGGTGGATGCTCTTCATGTTGCAATTTATTCATTCCAAAAACCCTCGTATGAAGTATGCCAAAGCGAATTTTCAAAATAATTCACCAAAATGGAGGATATATTGAATATTAAATTGTCTTTGTGACTTATTTGTTCTTTTTTTTCTATATTCATTTAAATGGCCTTATCTTTATGATCAACAAAACAAAAAAAATGCTTTTTCAATCTTTGTTTAAATTAATCAATTAAAAGCTTAAAATTTTCACTTGTTTATTGATAAGCGTTGTGGTGCAGTGGATGTCGGAACGCGAAACCGGGGAGCCGAGTTCAAATTCCAGTTGAATTCCTTGCATTCACTTTCGCGCAAATACCGTTGGGAAAGGTATTAAGCTGTCTCTTCCCTCCAGTTATGGGTTAAATAACAGGACAGACTGGTTTCTATTGCCTTGGTCGGCAGCCAGTCTACTGCAGAAAGTAATGGCAACCTACTGCGGGATAATCTTCTGCCCAGTCAGTCATGTTTCTTTCGAGACATGATCACATATGGCACTTAACTGACTGACATTGACTTATTAAATGTAAGTATTTCAAAAATATATTTCGATTAATGTAATAGTATTTTATATTTTATAACCCTTTTGTATATGGTCTTCATATTTGAACCAGGAATATATATATATATATATATATATATAGTCATCCGCAGACAGATCTGTTTCACTGTATCACAGCTCATCAGTACGGTTAGACAGCGGATTACTTTTTACCCAGGATTGAAACCCGACAGAATTGGCGTCAGTAGAAGGCGGCAGACTTTTTAGCGTGTATATTATCATTATACACGCCCCATAGCTGAGAGTGTTCTAATTCATTGCTGAATGAACGATGCGTAAATGCCAGAATAGCTACTGTTTTTCAAAGTCTACCATTCTTCCAGTGTGCTCAATCAGGGTGTCAGGGCGTAATATATATATATATATATATATATATATATATATATATATATATATACGAAATTACTTGTTTGAACATCATTTTTGATCGATACTCGTATTTAAGTAGATATTCTGTTTATAATCAAACAGCATTATATATTTATTTCTACCGGCCTGATTATTTACGATAAATTTATTGTTACGAAAATGTGTGTCATTCGGGAGGTTTAGAACCTGCAACCCCTATCTACATAGGGGAAGCCACCATGTAATCTGTCATTCGTGGTCGAGAGGTCTAAGACGCGCCAGAAATTTTTATTACAGCTGATCATCTTTTATCCTTAGTGCCCTGACTGCATGAAGCCTGTTATTATATTGGCAATTAGGTCCTACACTTTTGCAATCGTCACTTCTACTCGAACAGTTTATTTTCTCGCATTTGTCACATGTTGAACTCCGCTACAGTTTCTTGATTTTTTAAATTACAAACTGTGAAAATTTTAATGCAATATTAATCGTCATCCTCTTGAATCCTTTTTTCCCCTCTTTTGTCTTTTCCTCAATCCTCCCCCATTTTTAGTTTTATCATACTCTTTCTCTTTCTCTCCCTGTAAGGCTTGTGCGGTTTTGTGGCATTACCACCTTGCTTAGGGCATAATGATTAAAACATCTTTTTGGGGTTACTGTTTACATATCAGTAGTTTAAGAAAGGATGTGCGTTGTGGTGCATTGGATATCGGCTCAGAACGAGAAATCGGGGAGCCGAGTTCGAATTCCAGCTGAATTCATTGCATTCATTTACGCGCAAATACCCTTGGGAAAGGTATTAATCCGCCTATTCCTTCCAGTTATGGGTTAAATAACAGGACAGATTGGGTTCTATAGCCTTGGTCAGCAACCAGTCTACCGCAGAAAGCAATGGCAAATTACTGTGGGATAATGTTCTGCCCAGTCAGTCATGTCTCTTTCGAGACATGATCACATATGGCACTTAACTGACTGACATTGTCTTATTAAATGTAAGTATTTCAAAAATATATTTCGATTAATGTAGTAGTATTTTATATTTTATAACCCTTTTGTATATGGTCTTCATATTTGGACCAGGAATATATATACCGCAGAAAGCAATGGCAAACTACTGTGGGATAATGTTCTGCCCAGTTAGTCATGCCTCTTTCGAGACATGATCGCCCAAGCGTGTATCACGTATGGCACTCAACTGACTGAGTTTAAGAAAACCATACTGAATGTTGTGGTGCAGTGGATATCGGCTCGGAGCGAGAAAGCGGAGAGCCGAGTTCGAATTTCTGTTGTATTTACTTAAGTGCAAATACCTTTCGGATTTTCATTTTTTTTTTTTTTGGACATGAAAAACCCATTTTACATAACGCGATTTGAAAATGAAAAAACGTCATTCCTGGTTAAAAGACTTTCTGTCGGAGTAACGTTGTATCCGATTCTCTAGCGAAATTCATCAGGAAATAAATGAGCTTCTTTACAAGCTTCCCAATTTACATTAGATATTCGTGGACTGTTGAATGCGACACATTTTTCGTGCCAGATGTCTTGTACTCTGAAATGCACCCAATTCAAAGTTTATCGCGCAGTGAGGATCGTCTTTCACAGAGATGTCTGGCAGATATGTGATAAACTCCTGATATTAATATTTTAAACAAGTCACTGTGTCTAAGCAATTACTGTATGCGGGTACACTACTCAGATTATTTTTATTTTATTTTTTATTTTTTTAAGGAAAAGACTTTTCTACCGGTTCCGGTAAAATAAACAAACACGCTTTAAAGCTTATTGTACTTGCCTTGGTAAAATAGACTCCCTCAGCTATTTTTGCCGGTAAATATTTTAATATTATGAATGCAGGTAATGTTAAACATTACTGATTTAACGCATATTTTTACCATCAATTCTTAAGACAATTTAAAATCTTACTCACCATTAAATTTTATAACACAAGTAACAAATCGTTTATTTGTTATCAACTATTAAAAGATATATTTTTCTTTGAATATTTTAAACACTTCAGACATAATGATTTCTGCAAATCCAAATCTTTCCTTTGGACATGGTCCTCTTGCCAAGACAATAATCAGAGATCACAAAATCCGTATTGTTCAAGTTCTGCCTACACACAGTTCACACAACCACTGAGTAACCGATTTCAGCTTACCAGCAAAATAACCTGGGGTTCTCTTTTACCGAGACCCGTAAAAATTAAGTTTAAAAGCGTGTTAGCTTATTTTACCGGGTCCGGTAAAATAGCCTATTCGTTTTGTAAATGTCCCTGTAACAGTTAAACATGACAACTTGCGTAGAACAATTCTTGGAGACTGATGTTTCGACCTTCAGCGCTAAAATTGCCCTTTCTCATAGTATCTGATGTTGCTTTCTGAAAAACATTCCACTTGAGATTTCGATCGATAGTTCTAGATTCAGTGCCATAAATCTGGTCTCCTTTTCGTAGACCTTGACCAGAAATGCCCCGCTTAAGAAGAAGATACTAATCTCCAAGAAAAGCCATAAATTACCTTTAAAGAGTGACATCGAGTGCAACTTGAACATTTTTTTTCATAAATAAGTAGTAATATAATTCTAAGTGCCTCTTTCTTTCGTGCGCTTCCCCACGGACAAACATTCCAATTTCTTTCTTTCTCTCTCTCTCTCTCTCTCTCTCTCTCTCTCTCTCTCTCTCTTCCCCCATACCATTTATCTCGGCTATTCTTCTTTCGAATTCATTCACTGTGTATATGCATTTTTGATAAAGTTGAAAGCGACTCTGCAAAATGAAACTTCTTCAGTTTCATTAAATATAGCAGAAGTACGTTCAAGATCGCTTGCCTGTCAAAAATGACTCGGCCGCAATTGATCGTATACGCTGGTTAACACATGTGCTGCATCATTATAGCTTTATTGACTGATTCTGCTGGTCCGTTTAAAAAAAATTTTTTTAAATGAAATTTAGTGAAAATTAAATTACTATAAAGATGCTGATTACGATTTCTTCGTGGATGCCGCCATTTTCCGAGATTTAATTTCAGTTGAATTTGTTGCATTCACTTACACGCAAATACCCCTGTCGTTTCTCTCCTCAACCATGGGTTAAATAGCAGGACATATTGGGTTCTGTAGCCTTGTTTGACAACACGTCTACCTCAGAAAGTAATGGCAACCTACTACGGAAAAATTTTCTACCCAGTCTTTCGAGACATGATTGCATACGCGTGTATTGCATATGGCACTTAACTGACTGACTCTACAGAACGGCCCAAATGAAATGAAACTCCCTAATACAATATAATAAAATATATATGCCACAAAACAGGTTTTATAAATGTCTTTTCTGGTTTGGAATTAGCTTCTAACACAAATACTCCCAGTATTTCATAGTCTCTTGAAAGTATATGTACATATATTATTTGAAACAAAAAGGAAAAATGACTTATAGGGTTTTTCACACTTTCTCTGATTACATATACGTCGTCTCTTGGAATTGTTCTCCTATCCCAACCGCATTTTCCTTTACGTTTTGGACTGGGATAGATAGATAGATAGATAGATAGATAGATAGATAGATAGATAGATAGATAGATAGATAGATAGATAGATAGAAAAATTAACTGAAACAAAACAAATAATGCCTTACTGGGATCTTTCACACTTTCCTTGATCACGTATACATCGTTTCTTGGCATTGTTCTCCACTTCCGGCCGCATTTTCCTTTTCTTTTTTCGACTAAGATAGATAGATAGATAGATAGATAGATAGATAGATAGATAGATAGATAGATAGAATCCTGTAAAAATTCACTGAAACAAAGCAAATAATGCCTTACTGGGATCTTTCACACTTTCCCTGATCACGTAGACGTCGTCTCTTGGCGTTGTTTTTTTTTTTTCTCCGGACCGCATTTTCTTTTACATTTACTCATGGATCTAGTTTGTTTCTTCGTCTTGATGACAAGACACCAACAATATCCCCGAACTCTCTGTAAATCTTGCTAGTGTGTTTGTGCAGCGTTACAATTTTCGTACGCTTCTTTCGAGTAATGTACATTGTAGATTATGGCCATAGGACAACTAATCGATAGTTGAGGCAACAGTGTCTGGGCGTGATGAAAATCTGATGCAATCACGGTTGAAACAATAATTTTCAGGGTTGAACATGTTTCATCATATATATGAAAAAAAAAACAGATTCATGTTAATGCAAAGCAGAATTCTTGTTGAGAATAGGTAAAATGCAGGTGTATATAAGTCTCTAATTAGACATTGATCAAGTTTATGCCTAAGCCTCTAAGTAAACATTAGTCGGGTACTTAATTGAGTCTGTCAGTAAGCATTGGCCATGCTTATACATGTGTCTTTAAGTAAACATTGGTTTGGTAAGTAAATATATCTCATGTTAATAGTTCCGTAAGCTAAGCAAAAGTTGATTAAAAATGCAGATACGACAATTTACATAACGCATTTGTCATGGGATCAGATAAAAAAAAATTACATTAGAACAAAGCTTTCTTCAGAACGATAACTCATATTTGTTTAGCACAGACGCTGGATTGAAAAACGTAAAGTTTGAAGGTCGTGTAAATCTTTGCTGATTCGCTAATAAATCAAAGTCAGAACATGTTTATTTCCGTCAAAAGTTACAACTGCAAACCCACTTTGCCAGTATGTAAGGAGAAAACTCAGCGAGAAATTTCGCTTCGGGCAGAAAGCATGCGTCCATCCAAGTCACCATGTAACAGACAGGCACTATCTCTCACTTCGTTCGCCATGCGACGTGAATCAGAATCCTCAAGTAAGAAATTTTCTTTTCAACCCTCGCTCAATCACTTACTTCAATTTCAACTTATATTCACCTAGTCACCCAAAATTAATGCCCAGTGAGAATTCGAACGTCAACCAAATGCCGCAAAAAGCCACGCAAATACGAACTGTTAAGTTTTGTTAAATAACGGAGAATCTGTAATGTTATTGATACCGACTTGGCAACTCGGCTGCAGCCGTTGTCTCATCAGCATGACGTGGCTTCCCTGTGCTTCTTCTATAAATACTTTCACGGCTTCTGCTCCAATGAGCTTACATCACTGATGCCCCCTAGGTATGAATTTAAACGAGCTACTAGATTAGCAACTAGGTCCCACCTTTTTACAGTGAAACCAATAAAATGTAACCGCAATTTCTACTCTAACAGTTTTTTTTCACGCACTTCCCACCTGTTGAATTCCCGTCTCCAAGAATTTAAATGTAAGGTCAATAGACATCTCCTATCACACTAACTCGCATCCATTCTCTCAAGCTCATTTTTCATCTACTCCATCCCCATACTCGGTATTCTCATCCGTCTATTACCCTCCTCCTGACATTTCCTGTAACTAACCCCTCTTTCTCACCACTTTCTCCTCTGTAAACCCCTGTGCAACAGTGGCAGTAGAATGCCTTGCTTGGGGTGATTTGATTAAAAAAAAACAAAAAAACTCTTAACACGAAAACCAAAATTGCAACTCGCTCACGCACTCATTTTAATTCACTCAAACAAACATTCAACATTTTCTACGCACCCCTTTGGGCTCATTTTCATGCATCCTATTTCAACAAACAGTTTTTTACTCTCTCAACATATAATCTCAATTCCATATTTTCTATATTTTGTGAATATAAATTTTGTCCGTTCTTTTGCTACCAATTACCGGGATTCTTTTCATATATCATTTCTCCGTGTGTTCGTTGTTATTCACTTTGGCTATAAAATTAAAACAAGTGAGATATTAGGCCGTGCCTCACTACATCGAGTCTAACAATAAACATCGACTGAGCTTTTACTGCCGACCACGGACTTATCAGCATTAGATATACAGATGACACAATGTTAGTAACAGACACAGAAAGACAACTACAAGAAATCCTAGAGAAGGATGTATGAGAAGTAAAAAGAAAGAACTAAACATTAATTGCAAGATCATCCTTGGTATGACGATAAACTACATCCGGCAGTAAGGCTTCTGATCAGGAGGTTTTGAGGGATCACATCTTAATTGCTGTTGTTCTCAGATCCACCCTGATCCGTTGTGGTAGCATCTGTTAGGGTGCTAACTATAGGCAAATCAGTCAGTCACTTAAGTTCCATACGTGATACACGCTTTGGGTGACCATGTCTCGAAACAAACATGACTGACTGGGCAGAATATTACCCAGCAGTAGATTGTCATTACTTTCTTCGGTAGACTAGTTACTAGCCAAGGCTATAGAACTCAATCTGTCCTGTTATTTAACCCATAACTGGAGGGAAGAGACGGATTAATACCTTTCCCAAGGGTATTTGCGCGTTAGTGATTGCAAATAATTCAACTGGAATTCGAACTCGGCTCCCCTGATTTCTCGTTCCGACCCGATATCCACTACACTACATCGCAATGAGCAAATAGTTAGCCCATAAACTAGATTCTAAAGACGATGAAAGTATAAATAAAATTTTTTGATCTACGTTTTCAGAGTAAAACGTATTACCAGGAACACAATTTTATGAAAATAAAAATGAAAATTATCAGCAATATATTTTTGGAATAACGAATATTACCAGGAAAATATTTGTGAAAAAAAAATATTACCATCAATATATATTTGAAAAAATATTATCCTAACAATAAGTATTTGAAAGAAAAATATTACCAGCAATATATCTGGGATAAAATATTACCAGTAATACATTTCAAATATGTATTACCAGTAATGCATTTTTGAAAAACAATATTACCAGCAATATATTTTAACAAAAGAAAATTACCCGGAATAAATTTTGAAAAATTGATTGCAGTATATTTCTGAAAAAAAAAAAAAATGCCTGGCATACATTTTTGAAAAAAATACCACCAATACGATTTGTAATATTACCAGCAATACATTTTGAAAAAAAAAATTAAATTACCATCAATAAATTTTAAAAAATACAATCAATACGATTTTTAAAAATATTACTAGTTATATATTTAAAAAATATATTACCAAAACTACATTTTCAAAAAAGTACCAGTAATACATCAAAAAACTAAAAATATTACCAGTATAACATTTTTGAAAAAGATATTACAATATATATATATATATATATATATATATATATATATATATATACAGTACTGTGCAAAAATATTAGGACAAGAACTGTTTTATCTTTTATGAGGCATATTGACAGAAAATTAACAATTTAATTAAAATAATTTTATTTGATTTACTCAACAAATGCTTTTACAAGAAAAATACTTGTTACAAAATTAAATTTACTGCCTCATAAAAGATAAAATAGTTCTTATTCTAATACCTTTGCACAGGACTGGACGCTCGTAGCCTAGGGGTAGAATCGCCGACTGACGCCAATTCGGTCGGGCTTCAATCCTGGGTTAGGAAGCGACCGGAGTCTAAGCCGTACTGATGAGCTGTAATACAGCGAAACAGCTCTGTCTGCGGATGACTATAGTATATATATATATATCGAGCTGTACATTTTAAAAAAATATTACATGCAGTTCATTTTTGGAAAACAATAATACTAATATAATACATTTTAACAAAACAAAATTAGCAGCATTTTTTTTAACTAACAGGAATACATTTTAGAAAAAGAATGCCAGCAATACACTTTTGAGGAAAAATATACAATCAATATATTTTTAAAAATATTACCAGCAACATTTTTGGGGAAAAAAATACGAGTAATGTGTTTTAAAAATATTATCAGCAATACATATTTAAAAACAAAATTAACACATTACAGCAATACATCATAATTCATCAGTGTCCGGCATTCACTGCTATACAGAAAGAATGATATTACATAACAATTTAGTACCCTTTTCTTTATTCCTAACAAAATTTTTGTGTTTCTTAATACTTTGCTTAGCTTTGGGAAAATCATCTTTCGCCATCTTGATGCAACTTTGGATTTCAGTGTCACACTTTCTGTCCTCTGTTAAAACGCTTCCAAGACATTTAAATTGTTGTACTTGTTTGATTTTGTTATCTCCAAATTGTAATTTGCATGTTGGTTTGTTCCGTTTGTTTACAACCATGCATCACGTCTTCTTTAAATTAAATTTTCAGAAAATTAAATCATTGGGAAGTGTTCCAACAGAGAATGGTAAGTGTAATACTGAGGCGTATTGGTATGGCCAAGGATGTAATAAAGGGGTAATAAAATGATTTGAGATGGGTTAAATATCGGACAGAGGAAGGTTTTGTTTTTGTTTCTTTTTTTTTTTCTCACAACCCACTCTGACAAACAGTGTGGTTTCCGCTTCACCAGGTCTACTGCTGCTATGCTCACAACCATCACTGAGTATATACACCAGGCTCTCGACAAGAACGGCGAAGCCCGATCTGTTGCCCTAGACATCTCCAAAGCGTTTGACAGTCTGGCATGCTGGCCTTCTATGCAAGCTACTGGGCTACGGTATAACTAGATAATTGAAGGTAGTATTCAACATGCCTCCCAACACTATCACACGAACGCAGGTGTGCCTCAAGGCTCTATTCTAGGTCCCACGCTTTTCCTAATCTACATTAACGATCTCCCCGATGTAATGAGATCTCAAGCAGGCATATACGCTGACGAAACTACGGTTTACTCTCGCCTCGATCAAAAATCTATCGAGGCTGACAAAGCAAACCTCGCTGCCGAGCTTAAAAAGTCCTCCAGTCCGTGCTGGACTGGGGTAAGAAATGGCTCGTGAATTTTAATGTTTCCAAAACGAAGCTGCTCTCTATTAACCACCAGAGACAATTGCTCCTACACGCCCCCATTAGCATGGATCAGGCTAGTCTCCCTGAAAGCAAAACACTGCGCCTCCTCGGGTTAACTCTCATAACCGACCTCAAGTGGAATGACTATATAGAATCCATTGCTAAATCCGCTGCTAAGAAAGTCGATTCTCTGTGTAGGGCCAGGAAGTTTTTCCCGTGTGAAACAATCCTGCACATATACAAATCTACTATCCGCCCGTGCATTGTTATCCACTCAGGTGTTCCTGACAAAATCCATCGGAGAATCTGTAATGTCATCTATCCCGACTTGGCAGCTTGGATACAGTCACTTTCTTACCGGCGCAATGTGGATTTCCTGTGTCTCTTCTACAAATACTTACACGGATTCTGCTCAGATGAACTAAGTTCACTGGTACTCTCTATATATGAATTTACTCGAACCAAAGATTAACAACTAGGTCAGTCCCTTTTCCTGTGAAACCAATAAATTATAAACGCAAATTCTACTTCAGCAGCTTCTTCCAACAAATTTGCACATACATATAACAGATGTACAAAAGTTTGCAAAGTATTAACGAAAAACAGATGTACGCGTCCCACAACTCATGAAATATGTATTAAGTTTATGCTGGCGCCATTTTTCCACAGTATTAGAGAAATCTTAGACGTGTCTTTGTAGTTGTCACTTGTTTGTTTGTTTTTTTGTTTTTTTTTTTGTTTTTTTTTACTTACATTTAACTACATCATATTTAAAAATCTTGGGGATAATTCTGGAAATGGGAAAAATATTGTTCTGCATGAACAAAGAACTTCAGTCAGCGTTTAAGAATTTATTTGAAATAATATTTTATCTTCAACGTATTCATACTCCTTTTGAGCAGCATTGTTGAATTATTTGTTTATTTATCGATTGCTGTCGAGCCCTTAGCTGTCAGTTAAGTTGTGAACAAATTTTCAGCACTCTACACCCTCGTCAGGTGAAGATCTCGAGTGATAGTTCGCCCTTTTTGTAGATTAGCTACGATGCGTCTTCTTCATTTCGCAGTGCGTCTGTTTTGTTTTGACTAATCAAAAGAAACACACATGTCAATCTTTATATCTTCCCACATACATACACAGCAAACCAAAGGATTTTGTTATTTAAATGCAAATCATCTTCACAACCAACATCAAACATTGCCTGATGATGAGAATCTATCTCGAAACATAGAAATTTCCGTGTCGCAATGTACAGTTAATTCATAACTATATAATTATATTAAGCTCTAAAATACTTATTATATTGAGCACTGTTCATAATAAAATAAATGCCGGGTCACTCAAAATAATAAAACCTTGAGTCCTCTTCACCTGGAAATATATATATATATATATATATATATATATATATATATATATATATAAAGTAAACGATATAAAGTACTCCAATCATCGTAGGAATATATATATTTTACCTTGAAATTTTGCCTTACCTTCTTCTTTTATGTACCGCATCCTTTCAGATCATAGGCGATCATGACCCCCCCCCCCACCCGACATCTTTCTGTCCATTGTGGATTTTAAAACATTTAGTCTTGTTATTTCTCTCAAAACCTTCTCTACCATCCCTTTTTAAGCTCATCAAGTGTGTCACGTGCTCTTTTCTCCTGCCTTTCCTTCCTCCTATCCACCCTGTGAGTATCAGATTTTCCAAGCCCTCCTGCCTTATTACGCATCACAGTAACTTCAGCTGACTCCTCCTGATGCTAAATTTCATTTTCGTTTTCATTCTCTCTAAAATCTCGTTGTTGCTCACATGTTAGGGCCATGGGATCCTCAGCATCCTTCTGTAGAACCATACTCCTGTTGCTTCTAGTCTTCGAGAAGTGACATGGCGGGTCATAACCGTGAAGGTTAGACCTGGTGAAACCAAGAAATGTAATTTGTCTGAGCACTTTCCATGATAGTGGAGATATCCTGCCTTTAAGAGAGAGAGAGAGAGAGAGAGAGAGAGAGAGAGAGAGAGGTAATTATTCTTCAACAAGGACTCACAGACATTTTTAGAATCTTCCAAGTCTAGAAAGTGAGGTCTGGGCAACTCCCGACCAAATGTGGTAGCAGGACTTTATTTTAGACCTCATTTGGCTCTTGTTTTTTCTGTATCTCCGACCAACTTACTGGTCACCCCTTCACTAGAATTTACTCTTGCAACCAGACTAGAAACAAGGTACCACTCTTTTACCGCTAAATCAATCAAATGCAGGTTCTTTTCTCGCCCTTCCCATCTGTGGAACTTGCTTTCCTGATAGCTACAACCTCCAGAAATTTAAATGCAATATCAGTTCCCATCTGTTATCCACTTGACTTCAGTCCTTCCCTCGTTCTTTCTACATCACCCCGTGTATCTTGTTTTTTCCCTGTCTCTTTACCTTCGCAACTGTCATCACACCTGTATTCCCATCCTCCTCTTGCCCTTTCTCTTTCACCTCCTGTAACTGGTTCATCCTTCTCTTTGTTCTCCTCCTGCTTAAACTTTTACTTTCTTATGTAGCCCCCTGCGCATCAGTGGCAGTACCGCCTTGCTTGGGGTGAAACGATTAAAAAACAATATTTCAAACAGCAAATTCTCTATTTGTTTTCGATAAGCCTTCTTATCTCAATCCGGTTATATAAACGAACACTTGCATATTATATTCTAAATATTCAGTCAATTAAGTGCCATACTCGCTTGGGCGATCATGTCGACACAATATTTTCTCACAGTAGGTTGCCATTACATTCTGCGATAGACTGGTTGCCAGTCAAGGCTATAAAACCCGGGTCTGTCTTATTATTTCTATTTGAACTAGAACAAAGAGACGGATGGAAACGAATACAATGAATTCAGCTAGAATTCGAACTCGGCTCTCTAACTTATTCTTCCGAGCTGATATCCACTGCACCACAACGCGCATTCAACTATTTGTTAAAAAATAATAAAAATCCATAACATGTTATAAAAACATTATTAAATAAATTTAAATACGCATAAAACAACATATATTTATACAACTCACTACACTGCATGCTAACCATTTTTTTTTTTTTTTGCTTTCTCAACAACTACTTGAAAAGTAAAGAGGTTATATGTGTCACATAACTTGATGTTAAGTAAATACACAGGAGCTGATTAGCTGCCGTTACATATCATGAATTTAATGGGAGGAAGAAACAAGCATGTATAATTAAAAAAAATAAATATTTGGAAAAAGACTGAACCTGTTTTAAGCTATTGCTCCAACTTTTCAGCACAGTCCGAGGGTAAAACATATATATATATATATATATATATATATATATATATATACTATTTAACAAGAAGGAATTTATTAATCTCTAAGGCCCTTTCATCTGATATCTCATCAGGAGTAAAATCGTTGGAAAATAATTTAATCAAGCGAAAAGAACAGTATCAGCGAAATTGAAAGGCAAAAGGAGGAAAACACGAATATATATATATATATATATATATATATATATATATATATATATATATAACGATGGTTAGGGTTATAAGTATATATACGATTTTACTCCTGAGATGTTGGATGAAAGAGCCTTGGAGATTATAAATAAATTCCTTCTTATTAAAATAAAATATAAATTTTGTACCTCCAAGCATTTGTTTAAAATATATATATATATATTAAAAAATGTTCAATACAATTATATTGCAGAACTTCTGAATATTTTCCATTTGTAAACGAACTATTACGCGACCTAGGTTTCTACCATAAGTGGTGTCTTCAGGCGATTTTTAATAACTGATTTTACCGTTTACTGTTTTTCTTTTTAAGAACGCTCATGTATATATATATATATATATATATATATATATATCGTTTATTCAGTAATGAATTTGAACACTCTCGGCTACTGGCGTGTGTTTACATTGTATATAATATGCTAAAGTCAGTTTTTCTGTAACTAGCGTCCATAGCTCAGCCGTAGAATTATCGACTGATAACAATTCGATCGGGTTTCAATCCTTGCTGGAAGCAATCGGATGTCAAATTGTACTGGTAAGCTGTGATACAGCTAATCTGATCTGTCTGTGGATGGCTATATGTACGTATGTATGAGATTATAAATAAATTCCTTCTTATTAAAATAAAATATAAATTCCTTCTTATTAATATAAATGTTGTACCTCCAAGCATTTGTTTAAAAAATATATATATATATATATTAAAAAATGTTCAATACAATTATATTGCAGAACTTCTGAATATTTTCCATTTGTAAACGAACTATTACGCGACCTAGGTTTCTACCATGAGTGGTGTCTTCAGGCGATTTTTAATAACTGATTTTACCGTTTACTGTTTTTCTTTTTAAGAATGCTCATGTAATGGATTTTTTTAACGCTTACGTGGCAGGGAATTTTTGAGCATTCAAAAGTTCTCTGCCACGTGGGGTCAGTTGGGTACCCTCTGTGAGAAAAACATCATTACGCAATTCACTCCGCTAGAAAATTTGGAAACAGCATTTTGTGTTGCTTAGAATTCCCGCCGGAAGCTCCAACAGAAACATTTCAGAGTGTTTGAGCGTCAATCTCAGGACAGTGCAGAGGATTCAGAAAGAATTGGATGAGTCTAATGGCGAATACGAAGATGTTTGGGGTGAAATCTCTAGTGATGGCGACGTTATGTCTCCATTGAGGGCGTCAAACTCAACAAAAAAGGCTTACATCAAGTTCCTTCCGGAGGTAGAACTGCCCTCGTCAAGGCGGTAGTTGCTAGAAAACTTCATGTCTGGCGACAGGAATCAGCACTATGCCACATAAGCAGGAGAACCCGTTACATCTCCCCAGACTTCAATACTCTTGATTATGATGGATGGGGTACGAAAAATGAACTGAAAGCAAGGATTATATCAGCATTCTTCAACTTAAACAAAAAGACCATCCAGAAGAGTTGTAGGAGATTCCGAAGTCGTCTGGAGGCAGTGATTGAAGCCAGTAGCAATTTTATAGAATAGATTTACTCTTTTGTATTTCATGACATTGATAAATATATCTGCTGTGAGTGCTATTTTAGTTTTTGCGTAATTTTGACAATTCATCCATAGAAACACACACACACACACACACACACACACACACACACACACACACACACACATATACATATATATATATATATATATCGTTTATTCAGTAATGAATTTGAACACTCTCGGCTACTGGCGTGTGTTTACATTGTATATAACACGCTAAAGTCAGTTTTCCTGTAACTAGCGTCCATAGCTCAGCCGTAGAATCATCGACTGATAACAATTTGATCGGGTTTCAATCCTGGCTGGAAGCAATCGGATGTCAAATTGTACTGATAAGCTGTGATACAGCTAATCTGATCTGTCTGTGGATGGTTATATGTACGTATGGATATATTGTAATTTTTATTACAATGGTTTATAAAACCATTATATCACTACACAAGAATTTTCATGTTTCAGAACAATACTGTTCTTCTTCAGGTGATAGTTTAAACTAAATTGTGAAAATTATTTATTCACACACTCACACACACATATATATTTACATATATACATTTATACGTATATATATATATATATATATATATATATATATATATATATATATATATATTAATCATCTTACCCCAAGCAAGGCATTCTATTGCCACTGTTGCGCAGGGGGTTACATAGGGGAAAGTGATGAGAAAAAGGGGTTAGTTATAGGAAATGTCAGGAGGAGGGTAAAGACGGATGAGGATACCGAGGGTGTAGGTGGAGAAGATGGAAAAAGATCTTGTGAGAATGAATGCGAGTTAGTGTGATAGGAAATGTCTATTGACCTTACATTTAAATTCCTGGAGATTGTAGCTGTCGGGGAAGCAAGTATATGGAAGAGAATTCCACATGAGGGAAGTGCGTGAAAAGAAGCTGTTAGAGTAGAAATTGCGGTTATATTTTATTGGTTTCACTGTAAAAGGGTGGAACCTATTTGCTAATCTAGTAGCTCGTGTGAATTCATACCTAAGGGGCACCAGTGATCTAACTTCATCGGAGCAGAAGCCGTGAAAGTATTTATAGAAGAGGCACAGAGAAGCCACACTCAGCCGGTGACAGAGTGACTGCAGCCGAGCTGCCAAGTCGGTATCGATTATATTGCAGATTCTCCGTTGGATTTTGTCAAGAACCCTGAGGTGAATAGCAGGAGCACCCGGCCAGATGTGGTAGCTGTATTCAATACAAGGGCGGATGGTGGATTTATATATGTGCAGGATGAACTCAGGTAGGAAAAACTTCCTGGCCCTGCACAGTGAACTGCCCTTCTTGGTAGCGGATTTAGCAATGGATTCGATATAGTCATTCCACTTGAGGTCCGCTGAGATTGTGAGGCCAAGGAGGCGTAGTGTTTTACTCTCAGGGAGGATAGCCTGTTCCATGCTAATGGGGGGTAGGAGCGATTGTCTATGAGATAGATAGATAGATAGATAGATAGAAAAAAAACCATATGGCGTGAAAACAAAGTAGTGCTGCCTGCACAAAGCTATAAAGTCAGCATAATTGTGCTAATTTAAGTGACACACTTCCACACATTATTCCTATTAATACTCTATCTCGATATCGAGCACTTTACGACAAAATAACTGCTTGCTAAACTATCTTTTTATCAGTAAACCAATGTAAAAACAACAGTTTTGGCACTAAGCATCATCACAATTTAGCACTACTCACACACACACACACACACACACACACACATATATATATATATGTATATATCCTCTTTAATATATATATATATCTCTCTATATATATCCTCTTTAATATATATATATATATATATATATATATATAGTGATCCGCAGACAAATCTGTTTCGCTGTATCACAGAGCATCAGTACGGTTAGACAGCCGATTGCTTTTTACCCAGGACTGAAACCCGACAGAATTGGCGTCTGAGCTACGCGCTCTCGGTAGAAGGAGGCAGACCTTTTAGCGTGTATATTATCATTATACACGCCCAGTAGCTGAGAGTGTTCTAATTCATTGCTGAATGAACGATGCGTAAATGCCAGAGTAGCTACTGTTTTTCAAAGTCTACCATTCTTCCAGAGTGTTCAATCAGGATGTAAGAGTATAAATAATCACACACACACACACACACACACACACACATATATATATATATATATATATATATATATATATATATATATATACAGTTCATTCTTTTTACTACCAGTTAATAAACTTTACTACCACTTATGAAAGCTCTTGCGGCGTGTTTGAGCCTTTTATTTATTTATTTATTTTTGCAATAATTATGTCATCGAGGAGTAAAGAACATAAATTATTTCCCTTTTTTCACACTCAGGTGTTTGGATTATTTTGTTTTTTCTCTTATGTTCTAATGCAAGATACTCGATAATAGATATATCAATAGATAAGCTGGCATATCGATATAAATATTTCGCCGTTATATTTTTACTTAGATGTCAGTAAAATTATGCGTTCCACATAAAGTTTTGACCTAAACCCCTTGAAAATTTATTGGGATATTTGAAGAAAAAAGTAAAGAAAGAAGTACTTTTGATTTGATGGAACCAGAAGCTATTGCCAAGGAAGAATGCATCAAAATATCTTTCATTGTGTGTAGTGAAATTGTACGGAACTAACAAACAAGATTAAATGCAATAATCATGAATAAAAATTACACAATTGATTATTGAGGCTATAGAGCCAATAATTCTGTTCTATGTTAAATATTTTTTTGCATTACTGTTTGATATTAAAATAAAAATTTTGTTGTAGGCATCATTGCATATTCTTTCATATCCATTATTTCACCATTTGCAAAAGATATTCAAATTAAATTTCCACGAAAATTTAAGGTACTGCAGCTTCATTTGTAATTATGAAATTGGAATTGGATAATCCTATTTAGAAATGTGCACACACACACACACACACACACACACACACACACACACACACACACACACACACACATATATATATATATATATATATATATATATATATACACTACCGACTATAAGTTTGGGATCACCCAGATATTTAGCAGAATCAAATTCGCCGAGTTTGTATTTTTGTTATTCTTATGCAGATGTCAAGTAAAAAAAAAAGGTATTTTTTCAACTTTAAAGTAAGCATTTACTCATTTTGCTACTTGACTCATCTTATTGTGATCAAGTTTTTTGCTGAAAATTCAGATTTATTCAGATATTATAATTACGGTATAATTTATTTTTGTAAACCATATTACTACGGTATAAATGGCAAGGAAGAAACAGATTAGCATTGAAAAAAGAGCTCAGGTTGAAATTCTTTCGAAAGAAGGATATTCTGAACGTGTCATCGCTAAAAAATTAAGCCTATCAAAAAATGGCGTGCATTATTGCCTTCAACGACTTCGTGAAACTGAGTTAAATATTGACAGAAAAAGATTTGGTAGGCCCACAGTAACATCTGTTGTAAAGGATAGGCACTTGATCATATCTAGCAAGAAGAGGAATAGAATAAAAACCGCTCCAGAATGAATTCATGAATTCTACTCGGCAACATCCGGTATCTGTTACTACCGTTAAGAGACGACATCTTTCTGCTGGGCTTAAAGGCTGTGTAGCAGTTAAGAAACCACTATTAAAGAAAGAGAATAAGGGATAAAATTGATCGTACAGTTCGAAATGAACTTCCTAAAAATGAACAAATGTTGTTTAAATGCTTGCAGGATGCTTGGAAATCACTTTCACCAACTTATTTTTATAAGTTATTAGAAAGAATGCCAAGGATTTGCTCTGCAGTAATAAAGGCTCGTGTAGGTTTCTTTGATGAAAAGAAAATATGTATTAACTTTAATGAAATTTGAAATTACTGTATGTTAATTTTGGTTTTAATTATTGTACAATTGTGAGCAACAATGAAATATATTTATATTTATATTTAATTGAACAGGTGAAGAGGCTTATCCCTTGATTCCTGTTTAGGTTGTGGTTTCCGCTTTTTCTCTTTTCCAATCATTTCACTCTTACGTAGCCCCCTGCGCATCAGTGGCGTTTTCGCCTTGCTTGGGGTGATATGATTTAAAAAAAAAACATCTAAGTGGTCCCAAACTTATGGTCGGTAGTGTATGTACTTACCCACCATCAAGGAAAATTTATTAATTTTTTATTACGTTTTTCCAGCATCTTAACTTTTTTTGAGATAAGGAATATAAAAATTGTCCTTAATTTTATCATTCCAAGCGCTTTCTACCACTTCTCTAGCCATTTTCAACTTTATATTATTTGATAGTTGAAATGAAATATTGTAACTATTTGTAAAAAGAAAGCTTCTCACCTGATTTCCAGTTGCGTGCAGTTCACGAGAGCTTGCAATTAACACTCATTTTTCAAAAACAAACCAAACAATAAAAAACAAGAATTAAGAAAACAGATAACGATTGAATTTACATCTATATTTTTAAGATCAAAGTTGAATAGAAAGCAAGAAGCCTGAAGAAAGTACCAAAAGCAAGAAGTGTGAGGGAAAAAACTGTTAGCAAAGGACTTATGATTAGATCTAGCCATTTCAACTTTAAAATGATGAAACCTTGCCAAGGAAGCAAGAAACCGGAAGAGATTTCCTCAAGTGTGAAATGTGAAAGAAGAAACTGTTAAAATAGAATTTATGAGTACATCTAGCCATTCTAACTGTAAAAGGATGAGACTTTACTGCTGAATCTAGTCAGTCAGTTAAGTGCCATACGTGAAACACGCTTGGGCGATCATGTCTCGAAAGAGACATGACTGACTGGGCAGAAGATTATCCCGCAGTAGGTTGCCATTGCTTTCTGCGGTAGACTGGTTGCCAGCCAAGGCTATAGAACCCAATCTGTCCTGTTATTTAACCCATAACTGGAAGGAAGAGCTAGATTAATACTTTTCCCAAGCGTATTTGCGCGGAAGTGAATGCAATGAATTCAACTGGAATTCGAACTCGGCACCCCGATTTCTCGTTCCGAGCCGGTATTCACTGCACCACAAAGCACATCCTGCTGAATCTAGTAGTACGCTTAAATTTTTAAAAAATCCCGTTCCGATAAAGGGAAAACTCAAAGTAACAAGTGCTATGAAAATATTTATAGAAAAAGCAAAAGGTAGATACCATGGAAAATGAATTCGAGAAGACAGGTTAGGGTTAATAACGTTACAGATTTAACTCTTCAAAAAATTTAAATGCGATTTCAATTGTTAATTTCAGTGGTTTTAATACTTGTTCTTTTTTGTTTTCTCTCCATAATAGTATTGTTTGTTTTGGATTTTTCTTATCTGCACTAACATTTTACTGGCTCCGTGAAGTGATGAAAAATAACTTTTTATTTCATAAGACATTTCTAATTACACAGGGGATGCATCAGACCAGTTATATCAGCAATTGGCGTGTGTCTACATTGTATATAAGACGCTAAAGTCTGCCTTCCTCTACCGAGCTCAGAGGTAGAAACGTCGAGTGGTATCAATTCAGTCAGGTTGCAATCCTGGCTTGAAGCAATCGTACTGATGAGCTGTGATACAGCAAAACAGATCTGTCTGTGGATGATCAGTAGATACGTATATATATATTTTAAACATGTCAGATTAAATAAATTGCAAACAATATGTTTGCTTATTTTTAATAAAATCCGTTCATACTCACGGATAATCTTTTGCGTATCACAATCAAAAGATGTCAGAAATGAGCTGTAACGTTCACAGATGTTATTTTCATCCATTTCTTAAGGTACCCAAGTACTTCAACCTCTTTCTGAGGTCATCTTCAGAGGTGTGATTTATGGTAACAAATGTAAACGGAAAACTGTGTTGCTAAAAATTACTGTACATTTATTTTCCTGTTTCAAATATAACGGTTGACAAATTGCTATATATATATATATATATATATATAATTTGGAAATGATTATTTCCGCAACCTAGGTTTCAAACTTTCGGTATCATCTGACGATTTATAATAACTAATTTTTCAAACGTACAAACAGGGATTTTTACAAATGCGCGATTGGAATTTTTAAACAACTGAAATTTTTTAAAATTAGGTGAGGCTTTACTTAAGGACCTTAAAACACTTTTATCCAGGTTTTATCCAGGTTTTATCCAGGTTTTTTTTTATGTTCCTCAGCTGTATTTATAAGTGTGATTACATCTGAACATTATTGCTGGTCTTTCATTCACTAATTTCTTTTTTCTTTTTGTTCTAGAAACAGTATTATGGCTAACTTGTCTTCTTGACACACTCTGCAGACATCAATACCGTTGTAAGATTTTTTGGGTTTTTTGTCTTTTTCATTATACTCCATGTTATATCCGGGTCTTTTCCACTTTTTGTTTTAATTTCTCCACCTGGCTAGCCAGTTTGGTACAATTTTTAAGGTTTTCCAGTTTAAATGTAGATTTGTGATTATGCCATCTGTTTTTAAAAGTTCTTTTTGTAGACCCCAAATACGTTTTTCTTTGTACATCTGTATCATGTACTACTCTCTCTATATAAGATTTCAAAATATTAGTAGAAAATTGGTTATGACTATGTGGAAGGATAGATCGGCTCACGAAACTCTTGAATGGGGAGCTGAAACTAACATCAATCAAAAATTTACTTATATTAATCGTGTGTGTGTGTGTGTGTGTGTGTGTGTGTATTATCAATGATTTAAGTTTAAAATTAATTAAAAGAATGGAAAACCTTTTTGAAGTTGTTGTTTTAGTTTTAATTTTAACCTAACAGAATAAATTTCATATCTACAATATGCAAAATACTTCAATGTATTTTAAAAAAAAAATTT